>JAWWMO010000083.1:84763240-84783211 GCA_035047845.1 Dendrocincla fuliginosa | reverse complement strand
ACGCTCTTCCGATCTGGCACGGCATCCCCCCGGGCACGGCATCCCCCCGGGCATCCCCGCGGACGGGGCCGGGGGCACGGGTCCGTCCCCTCCCCGCAGAGCGGGGCCGGCCGGCCGTGCCCTGCCTTCCCCCCGTGCAAAACTTGCCGGGCGCGAAGAGGAGTCCTGGGGTCTGTGGGCTTCGAAAGGGCGTGTGGTGCCCTGAAGCGTCAAGAAACAGAGCGGTCGTGGATTTGGGGGTGGTTTTTTTTCCTTTGAGTTTATAAATGGCAGAGTGTTAAAGCTCCAGTTTTGCAGCTAAGATGCATTGACACCCGTTTGTTCATTGAGTTTGAAAATAATGAAAAAGTAAGAAAATTGTGTGTCCTGTGACCTGTGTTTCAGTGATGCTCTGCTACAGGCTGCTGTGAAATTCTGCAAGCTTAATACATTTATGCTGGATTATTTACTCAGGCCCCTGATACAGTGAATGGGGCTGTGATTTGCAGCTTACAGCATGCTTTCTCTGCCCATTGGCATTGTCAGAAATTCAGGGAAGCAGATGAGGGCTCCCAAATGCCCAGAGATGTGTAGGTCAAACGTTTGTGTGGTGATGCTATAACTAACTGCAGTGTTCATGCCCTACTCAATGAAACACTTCTTCTACTCAATGAAGCACTTTCAGAGGATTTTCTAGTTTCACTTTGTTTTTCAGCTGGCTAAGTAAAAGAACAACATCCTATTAAAGTATCTGTGCTTATACAACAAACACAGCTTCAAAAGCAAGGACAGAATAGGTCTGTTTGCACATGTTCTTTCTCTTTGGTGTGTTATGATGCAGCAGACAGGGAATTGCTTGGAATCATAACTCTCATTGTCCAGCTCTTCTGGGTCTGCCTTCACAGGGCCATAACTGCATATGGATTGCAGGCCATAACTGCAGGCAATTCGTTGTCTTGATATCCTCTTTACTGCAGTGTGTGTTTTACTTTACTTCTTAGTGGAGAACTAAGGTCCTTTCAGTATCCATTCCTATGGCCCTGCATCTGGTGCCCTGCCCGCATTTATACTTAATGCTGTCACTTATGGCTAAGGAGTCACATTTTGTTCCCTAACGGGTTTCCTGAAGGGACTAAGAGCACACAAAGACATAGCTGAGTGTAGATCCCTAGTTGTTGGTTGACTGCACTTGTCCATGGTCCTGCTGCCCTACATTAACTTTTGCCCTCTGGCATTCCTTTTCCTCCTTGATGAAGGTAGGAATGTTTTGTTTTCAGTTATTCATGTTTCTTTGGTACCTGGATCCAGGAGCATCTGAGCAATGTATTGTGTGTGTGACAAAGTAGTCCCTCATCTGAACAGCTCAGTTATCAGCAAAGCAAATGCTACTGGAACACTTTAGTATTATTGCTCTTTATTCCTTGTATTTTATTTAGCTGTGATTTATTTTGATTACACAGGTTACCCTTTCCCTACTGCTCCTCCTGTGGATCCATTTGCAAAAATCAGAGTGGATGACTGTGGAAAAACTAAGGGATGCTTCAGGTCAGTCTGAGATACAAGTGCAGATAGCTTTATGTTTACAAATGCTGACTGATGTTATTGGAGGCTTTGGTAAGTGTTCCACAGTCATTTTAATAAATGTTTATTATTTAAGAACATACTGTGTAGCACAAACTATGTTATTTGAGGACACTAGGATATACATCATAGTTATGGACTTACAGTTCTTTCACATTTCATATATTTTCATGAAGCAGTTACAAAACCAAAGCAACTACTGTCAACAGAATAATACTGTGTGTAATTGTTTGCCATACTGTTCATACAGTATGACAAAGTATACATACTATACATTCTTGCACTAAAAGAGCAATAATTGCAAACAATTAATGGCACTTTATGTATAGCAGATTGTATAATATGTTTTACTCCCATTATACCAAAATGCATTCTTTTAGTTTTTTCTTGCAGAAATGCAATTAAGTTCCATAGCAGGAAATTTCAAGGAAAAATTATGTGTATTTTCCATTCCCTGTAGGTATGGTAAACCTGGGTGCAATGCGGAGACTTGCGACTACTTTCTAAGTTACCGGAGAATAGGAGCTGATGTTGAATTTGAGTTGAGTGCCGATACTGATGGCTGGGTGGCAGTGGGATTTTCCTCAGACAAGAAAATGGTAAGACGTGTACAGTTCTTCATGTTGTGCACATTTTTACGTGCTAGGATATAAAAGGTTTATATATATATTTATGTATTTCATTGGTCAGAAGCAGAGTATATAAGGTAAAACTGTCTTGCTGAAAACAAAACACCATTCACTAGCACCCCTGGGAGCAGAAGCCAGGCCTACTGCCTCACAGAAAACTGCTTCATCCTTCCCTAACATGTCCTTTCCCTTCTTTTCTGAGAACTACAACAGTATTTTGGTTCATCTCTGAATGGTTGAATGTTATTAGCTTTTTGCCTTTTTATTAGAAAAGCCCTCAGGGATAAGCCAATTCACATGGAAATGTTCTGTCATGCTTTATGTCAATGTAACTTGGACAAAAGACACATCATAAACTAAATAGCAAGTGATTTTATTCTTCCGTAAATCAGCTGACTTTCAGTCATATAAATACGTCTTTCACTGTTTAACTTTGGACATTTTTGTGTTTCTTTCATACCTGTGTGTTGTTTCAGTGAAGCTACAAATGTGTGACAAGATGACTCCTGCTAATTTAAACATATATACTCTAGAAAGCAATCTTGTCAAAATTTGTTCTCTCTCTTCTGGATTTTATTTAATTTGATTTTATGCTTATTCCTGTACTTACTTTTTCATTCAAAAGCTTCACTTTTTGCCGAGTTTCAATGATTAAAACAGAAGCATGTACTGTGTGAACTTCAAAAAACCTGAGCAATGGGTGACTTATGCAAAGACGTTTTGTTTGTGATCTTTGGTAAAATATTTAGGACTAAAATGCAGTTCATAATGCAGGTGTTCATGTACAGTAACACTCCAGGGTGTATAGAACAATACTAAGCCTATGTCCCAAACTACAAGTCAAAGGAAAGGACCATTTGTTGTAATCTTAAAAATAATAGTCTGAAAAAATTAAGGATTTAGATGACCTGGGCTAGGACCCACAAAAATTAATGGGAAGACTTACACTGACTTAACTGCATTTTTATCAGACTCAAAATGAGAAATACAAAGAAAATTTGAGGGCAGGGACTTTTCAGTCATTACTATACATATGACACTGTAAATAAGCCCAATGAGGACAGAAGCCTTTTGTGTCATAAAGAACAGTCCACATCCCAAGAAACAGTTTGTGGTTTTGATGTTGTAAAGATTTCTATAGACAAATTTTGGGAAGAGTTTAGATGGATGGCCATGCAAGTACTCAACAGGATTTTCAAAGTAGCTCAGCACCTTTAAGTATTTGTCCCCAGGCTATCAGAGATTGTGTTGCCAGTTTGTAGCTCTGAAGTACTTGCAGTGGATCTCAGGGTCCCACTGCCTTCATCCCATCAGGCATTTGTTCCTTTTGTTCCAGGCACACCAAGCAGTGTGTTAGGTCAGCTTCTGGTAGGAAGAATTAAGTCAGTGTAAAGAAAAGCTTTTGCTTCCAAATTTGCTGTCGACATCATCTAATGCCCATTAATTAGCTGGACTAAACCAGCTAGCATCTCTTTCTCTCTTGTTCCCCTGCTGACTTCATCCTTTTTTATAACTTCCAGGATATTTTGGTGTCCTGGGATGCACAGGCTTTGATGGTAAAAACGCTCTGTGTCACAACAGCTTAGCTGTGAGAAATGGGCTGTGCTTTGGAGGCCCTAATCAAAGTGGTGTGGCCTGGATAGCTACAGAAGTTCAGGGAAAAAAAAACTATTTTGTGTCCTCAATAGATTTTTTTAAAGTCCTGTGACCTATTTTTTTTGTCTCAAATAACATTATGCTTTTCCACTTGCAGGCTTTTGTGCTTTGGAAGGATTCTGTAATGTCATTCTATCAACTGAGTTCCACAATGCTTTTCTTTCCTCTTTAGTTTTTTCTTCTATGTGAAAACAGTTTTATTTTTGCTTCTTTGTACTTAAGAATGAGGGATTTGTGCTCAGATGTATGAAAATTAAACTTGGAAAATAAGTTATGGAGAGCAATGATAGTTCAAGACAGAGGCTGAAAAGATTGCCTGCAGCAGCACCAAGGTGCAGAAAATGCTCAAGCATGTGTTTTACCTAGTTGTCCCCTTTTTGCCTTCACTTTTGGCACATCTTTTACAAATGCACATAATAATATTCCCAGAGCACTGAAATGCACCCTTTTTTCCTCCTTTTGTTGTAACAAGGAACTGAGGGATGATCACACTATCATCAGTACGACATTCATCAGAAAGATGAGTATGGGAGGAGTATGAGAGGGCCTGTATTTAATATGGCACTGTAGTTGTGGCAGTGGTGTTCAGTAAAATGCCACTCATCCAGCTTGGACAGTGCTTTGATGGTTGTTGATACTAAGATAGTACTCCCAAAGTTAATGCTCATCCCTGAGTGATGTAGTGCTCTACCACTTTGTTGGTGACCTTGAATAACTGTTCTAGCAACAGCTTTAGTATGTCTAAGAATGACCTCTACAAGTAATTATCTCACACTTTCTTCTGCCTGTTGGTTCTTTGCTTGAGAACAACCAGCTTTGGTGGCTGTTTATGCTAAATGAAGAAGCACATATTGATTACTTTTTTCTTACATCTTATGGTATACTGTATTCTGTTATTACATGCTGAACATTTTTCCTTTTAAGAGATAAAAGAGATATGAAAATGATGTTCCCTTAAGTGAATGTGAGAAGATATTAGAAAAGACTTACTGTAATTTATGCTATTATTTGCCCATAATTAGTAGATTCATCTTCTCTATTTTACTAAATTATATTGGTTTCCTGTCCATGATTTGATGCAGTGGATTTTGAACACATCAAAAATGCAAGACTTCTCGTTTTTATGAAGCTGCATCCCAGAACTTCACAGATAACCAAACAAAATGGCCTTCTACATATCAATTAATTATGTGTCAGGGTAATACCGTGTCTTACATATATGTTTATATATGAGGCAAAATAACTCTTAGAAAGATCCAAAAGAGAATTCAGAGATAGTAAGGGTAAGTAAATATCACTATCCATTTTTATGCTTTTCAATCAGATTGAAGGTACCTTGTTAGGAAGACAAATATTTGTGTATATATAAGTTAGAAAGAAGGAAGGAGAGTCCTAGGTCTTGATTAGTTTTGAATAATTAAAATTATATACACAAATGAGGAAATACTTTACGACACTTTTGTTTTCTGTCTTCCAATTTGTTTTTACCTTGTAGGGAGGGGATGATGTCATGGCTTGTGTTCATGATGATAACGGAAGGGTCCGAATACAGCACTTCTATAATGTTGGTCAGTGGGCTAAAGAAATCCAGAGAAATCCTGCTCGGGATGAAGAAGGGGTTTTTGAAAACAATCGTGTAACATGTCGATTCAAGCGTCCTGTGTATGTTCCCCGAGAGGAAACGATTGTAGATCTGCACTTGAGTTGGTACTATCTGTTTGCTTGGGGTCCAGCAATTCAGGGTAAGGTGATTTCTGTGTTGCTGATGGAACTGATGCACCTAAATTGATAAATGTCTTTCAATTACATTAATATTACTAAACCCCTCCTCCCCCTTTTTTTTAATAAACTAAAATTCTGGCAACATGAATCTTAAAAATGGATTAAAAGGAAGACAGAGGTTCAACATGTCATGTTTTCTTGGTATATAGCTGCTATCTTCACTCCCCAAAGCTAAATATAGAACTTCATAACTAGAAGTTTTAAATTTCTTTGAAGGATGTTTGTTGTTTGCTTGAATTTCATTTGTTTATTCAGAGGTTTAATTTCAGAAAGCAGAGAAATGGTACTGCTCACTGACAGTGTAATATTGCATGCTTCTGTAGTTTTGAAAATTACCTGGCTGGCTACCTGTTTCTGTAGTAGAGTTTTAGACAAAATTGCATCTGATGTTATTTCTTTCTACCCTTACCTCCTAAAGGTTCTATAACTCGTCATGATATAGACTCACCACCCGTATCAGAGCGTGTTGTCAGTATTTACAAGTATGAAGATATTTTCATGCCATCAGCTGCCTATCAGACCTTTTCTTCTCCATTCTGCTTGCTCCTCATTGTTGCACTGACCTTCTATTTATTGATGGGAACCCCATGACAAATGGAAAACAGCAAGAATTTGTCGGTGGCAGTTTCTCAGGATAGACGGCTATATGGATGGACGATGCATTTTTCTATTGAAATTGATATCACACCACCATCCTCATCTAGCTGCTTTTGAACATAGTTAGCTTCTCAGAAGAATGAAATAACCATCTCCTTTGAGTGGCAGAGTGGTGACAAATCATTTAAGAATAATCAGTGAACACATAGAAGAATATTTTGTGTTGTGATTACTTGCTTGAAGAAAATGACACTTTTGTAAAATCAATGTGTGTGTGTATGTATGTGTGTTTGGGAAGGGTGCCTGCATGTGTGTTTAGGTGAATTTAGTAATGGACATCTTATCAAAATAACAAAATTGCCTTCCAAATTGCTTCGAAAAACCAAACTTAGGAAAACACTGTAATGCTGTTTGGTACTTCTGGAGCAGAGAGCATAACTCCAAGTGCAGTTTCTGATCTTAAGATCCAGATAGTGACACAGCAGTATAAAACCTGCCCTTCAGTAGTGGACAGTTCTCCCACTTTTATTTTATTTTTTTTAATATATTTATCAGAATTCACTTGCCAAAATTAAACTTGAATTTTCAAGGATTAGCATGGTGGTTTTTTTCAGTTGAAAAGGGATGATAAATGACTTTATTATGTTTCAACAGCCTTTTTGAAAGAAATGGCTACTTCTTTTAAGAGGGAAATATAAAGTAATTTATATAACAAGGGGAAGGGAGAATACAGCAATATAAATTCTCCATACACCAGAAAACCAGGTGTAAAACATGCAGAATATAGAAAATCCCAACAAGCCATAGGATGTCCTCCCAATAGACTAGATCAATTTTCCTCTTTTTATGAAAAACAGTAATTTTTCTAACATGTAAATACATTTTTAAGTAGGCGTGCAGTAGTATGAAGTCATTTGGTTCTTCTGTGTTGTATGCCTCTATATCTTGTTCATGTTAAAGGTGTTAAAAGTGACTATGGGCAGCTGGTGTTAACTTACAAAAAAATAGAAATATAATTCATACTATTAGTAAGAAAAGACAGGGATTAATAAGAAGAGTAGTATTTTTAGTTCATCAAACCATGGCTAAAATACAATGTGGAAAAAGATGACCAAAAGAAGAAATACACTAGATTTTTTTATCACCAGTAAATATTACAAGAAGAATGCTAAATATTGCAGAAATGGAAAGTGTCAAAATGCATTTATGAGCCACAGAAAATTATGACAAACTCTGAGTGGAGAATGTCTGTTCTTCACATAATAAGAAGTGTATGACACATGTGCTTAGAAAAGGTTATGCATTCACTTTCCAACTTACATTAAAATTCTATTTAAATAGAATTAAAATCTAAATAGTGCCAAAGTTTTATCTAAAGTGGTACGCTTTAGGACTCTGTAACAGGATCTGGTGAAGTATGTGATGGAACTCCTTTCTATTCTCATTACTGTGCAGAATATAAAATGATGAACTAGCTTTGCTGGGTCTGCATCATTATTCACAGACTGATGTTTGTAAACTATTTTTTTAGGCTAAGAATTCTTCAAACCTATGGTTAAAGTATATGAATTAGATTGAAAATTAATTACTCTTCATAGCAAATGCTTTATCCCTATTTCAAAAGCAAGATTGATTGGTATTTTATATTTTTAAGTTGGTTAACTTGCTCATCATCTGATGAAGTATACAGTGAAGACCACCAAATAAGGAAGGTCTGCTTTGGTCCACAATAGCTGTATAATTTAGCCTTAAGATTGGCTGGAGCAGATAAGCCAGGGCCTGGATAATAAGCTTTGCATCCAGCAACCAGGAGAAGTGAAGAAATTGTTAGGGTAAGTTCTTTCTCCGTTGTACTGATTTGTAGGTAGCTGAGATATGACAGCTTTTTCTCAGAGCCTGAGGGTTGCTTTAACTTATGGTCTTGTATTTACTATTTGAGTTACAGCCGTTTACCTGATTACCCACTAAAGGGCTAATTTAATAATTTAAAAGTACTGAAGTAGGATAGAAATCCATTTTAACTCCTCTTTTCTTCTTTAAAACAGTGCTGGATTTAGGATAGCCTGGCTGTACCCAAGCACAGACGTATGTTACAGATGACAATAATAATGTAAAATTGTGTAACAGCTGTCAATCTACTTTCCACATATGTGGAGTCAGATGCATTTGAAGTTCAGGGCTGAAAACGAGGAAATTATGCTGTTTTTTATTTCTTTTTCAGATTACTTGTCAGTGTCCTGACAAGGACTTGTCAGATGTTTTTGTTGTATTTTATTCTTGTTGAAGTATTAGCAGAAATGTGCTCTTCTATAAAAACTTTCACTGAAGCTTCAAAGTACTTAATTAGCCTAATAAAGTGTTTCTCATCAAAAGGGAGGAAATAAAAGGCCACAGCAAGCAGCAAAACAGTCTGTTATTTGGCATTTCAGCTGTTGGTTCAGTTTAGCCATGAGTTTGTCTGAGAGTTGCTCTTCAGAGCGGGAAAATGAGGAATATGAATTTCAAGTTGACAAACAGAGAAGGTGTGAGTGTTTAGAACTTACTAGTTTGGATGAAATGTGAGAAGAAAAAGGCCAAAAGATAAATGAAATGTCTTTAAGGTCGGTGATACTTAACTTTGGATGATACTTGGTAAGTCTTAATAGTTGAGCAGGCATAGTAACTTGTCATGGAAAGTATTTTGGTTTTTGTGTATTTTTTCTTTTTAATATTGAAAAGCAGGATTGATTCCTGTTAATCAAAATTATGGTCTTCAAGGAAATTTTTAAGTTATTATGGCATTTCAAGTAGGGATTTTTACATTTTTCTGAGTAATGGGTACCAACACAAACTAGAAGAAAAGGCCTGCTCTGGAGAAGGAGGCAGACGTTTCCTTCTCCAAATTAGATTTTTAGTGTCTTTACCGTGACTACTAGCAAAGAACTGTTAAAGAATACATTTCTAAAGTGCTTTAAATTTGAGGATTACTTGCACAGTGACCTAATACAGAGGCATGGAGTTTAGAAATGGCATGTTTAGAGTATAGTGTTCTTTGGAAATTTAACTATGATTATTAATTAGAAAGATAGGACTGGTAAAGACCATATGGTGTTAATTAATGTCCTTGAATATGTTCTTCCCATGCAGAACAAAATTCAGTTGTGACCATTGCTTTTTACATTAACCATATTATCACCCTCTTCTCACTCTGTCCATCTTATCTAGAGTGTTTTACACTCCGAGTTTCTAAGTTAGTTGGAAGAGAAATCAGTTCCTTATATTGGCGACAGTTCCTATTGCGAAAGGATCTTGTTTTTTGACTGTAGTGTTTGAGTGGTACCCCACTATAAATAATAAGTTAGGCCTGAAATGCCTTTAGTAATAAGTGGGATAGAGGAGAGAGAAAAATGAGTGGAATGGACAGACTTTCAGAAAGTAATCTTTTTCTTTGCTGGAATCAAATAAGTATCTATATTTTTTTGGTATAGGTGAGTTGCTAGCTGATTTTTTTCCCCCTCAAATAAAAAAAAAAAAAGACTACCTAATTTGATAATGTTATTGGATACAGGGTGATGCTGTCTTCAAAATTCTATTATTACAAGGGAAATAGTCTGGTTTTGAAAGATAACGTATTGATGAGAAAAGCTTGAAATCCCTCTGTGGCCTTCTGGCAATTCGTGTTTGGTTTTGCAATATTTATAGCAAGAAAATAAACACTTTGGCCTCCCTAACCTGAGGAAAACCCCAGATTAGGTTAAACATTTTCAAAGCAGTGTTGGGCACTGGCTTTCCCAGTTTTCAATGCAGGGATTAGAGAATGACTGGTATACATCATCATGCCACCCAGGCAGATGTCTTGAAGCTCACTTAGGGCACCACATCCAGGGTCTGAATCAAAAAGAAGAGCCTTGCAACTGCCTTCATATACTGAATATCTACTGCAAAATGGAAATAACTAACAGAATGACCCATCCTACACCAAATCCCTTAAATATACAAATCTTCTTGTTTACAAGAACCTCAACACGACCTGGCAATGTGTGCTAGCAGCCCATAAAGCCAACTGTATTCTGGGCTGCATCAAAAGAAATGTGGCCAGCTGGGCAAGAGAGATGGTTTTGCACCTCTACTCTGCTCTCCTGAAACCCCACTTGGAGTACTGCATCCAGCTCTGGGATCCCCAGCAGAAAAAGGATGTGGACCTGTTGGAATCATAAGGTGATGAGAGAACTGAAGAACCTCTCCTATGAAGACAGGCTGAGAGAGTTGGTGTTGTTCAGCCTGGCTCTAGGGAAACCTTAGAGCACCTTTCAGTACATAAAGAGGCCTACAAAGAGAGCTGGAGAGGGACTTTATGTAGGGTCATGTAGTGATAGGACAAGAGGGAAATGGTTTTAAACTGACAGAGAGTAGATATAGATATAAGAATACTGTTAGGATGGTGAGGTACTGGAGCATGTTGCCAGGGAAGTTGTGGATGCTCCGTTCCTGGAAGTATTTGAGGTCAGGTTGGATAGGGCTCTGAGCAACCTGGTCTAGTGGAAGGTGTCCCTGCCCATGGCAGCAGGATTGGAATGAGGTGATCTTTAAAGTCCCTTCCAACACAAACTATTCTATGATTCTTTTGCCAGACTTTAGATGGTGTTCTTACTGTGGGTGTTTATGTTTAGTCTTCCTCTAAAAAGTACTGTGCTTCTTGTCAGTAGCCTGTGTGCTGTCCTCATTTCGACAGATGCCTTACACCATTTCATGAGGTGGTCCTGAGAAGTATTAGCCCAGTTGTACAGAGGAGTTAGTAGGTAAAGGAGGACTGGCACACATCTCTCTTCATAATCTTCCAGGTCACAATTAGACATCTGTGTCATTGATCTGTGTCAGTTATTCATAAGTAAATGACTGCTGTAAGCTTGAGAGAAGACACAGATCTCCCTGTTTCTTTCCATCTTCTCCTTTCAAAGAAGAAAATTATTCTTGTTTTAGAGAATAGACCTTCTGTCTGGTCTTAAAGGTTGTCTCTGAGTCCACTGAAAGTTTGCACCCTTCAGTACTCTAGAGGCAAAACTAAGGTTTATATGCAAATTATGTAACTTTTATTAGCATTTAAATTGCATTTTGTGACTCTTGTTTCATTGGTTTGCCACCATTGCTGTGCAGCAGGTGTCCTCCACCCCCATTTTTTTAACATCTCCAAATACTTTCCCCAAAGAAAAGTAACAGCTTGGAAGAAGGAAATATGTATTTGAGAGAATTACAAAAAGTCTATTATCACCTATTTTCAGAGATAATTATTGTGAAGGTTAGTATTTTAAACAAAATATGACTTTGTATAGAGCCTTAGATTTATGAAAGCATTAGAAACGCATTTAGATATTGCCTTGTTTCAGTGCTTCATGGATCTGCAGATGTGCACAACGTACATGAATGGCATGATCCATTTTAATGCTGCCTCCACAGCATGTAATGAAACTGGCAAAGCAGTTTGCTTGAATGCTACACAGTGAGGCCCTGGTGACATCAAATGGTTTGGAACAGAAGAGTAGCGAAATTGGTAGTAAGGATGAATGACAAGGAAGGGATAGTGGTTTTGGCATACTTTCTAATTTTTTATGAGTGACTTGTGGCAGAGCCTCTCTGGCAGTCTGTATCACAAGCAAATATTACTTGATGCAATGAGAAGGAACAGAGTCTGACTTCAGTGAGAATTTAGCTTTTGTGCAGGTCCTAGCTGTGTGCCCAGGGCTGATGTGGACACCAGGTCAGACTATGATGCAAGATGCCTACTCCCACCAAACTCCAGGGTAAGAGCTAGAGGCCTGATCCTGCCTTCAGAGTTATGAAAACCTGTCAAGACCCACAGGCAGTAGTGGCAGTCAGCTGCAGTGGGGAGTACCTGCTCAGTTTGTAAAATGGCCAGTGTGCAGGTACTCCCTGCTTGCAACAGTCTAAATATCAAAAGATGGGGACTCTAAATCTTTTCTTAAAAGCATTCATTGTACATTATCGATTTCCTCTAATTAACATTTCAATACAAGTATTTCTCTAGCACTGTGTTAAGGCAGCTCTCCCTCAACCTGCCCAGAGCAGATATGGATCTAAGTGGAAAGTTTTGAAGAAAATCTCAATTTCCTGTGTACAAAAATCAATAAAAAAGAAAATAATTTTTTTTCTAATTATATGTCAACTTTTCACATTTTTTCATGTCTAGTTATTTTATGCAATTTTTATATCGAGGTGTCTGATTTGTGCAAATACAGAGTAAGATCTAGCTCAGCCTTCCTTTTCTAAAGTTCTTAGTATGAAGTAATCACTTTGGTAATGTCCTTTTTTATTTTCACAGTGGGTTTGGTAAAATTATGTATGCTTGAACCTGGTTATTTAACTTATCTAATTTGGGCTCAGATAGTGAGACAAAAGCAGTGTAATTTTGAAATGTCGAGGAGGATGTGTGCAGCTTGTGGAGTTGATAGGTGTGAAAATGCAGACTTAAAAGATATTACTTGCTTTGAAAATCTGTGTTATGGCTTACCAATAGCAATGAATCCTTGCATCACTAAGTAATTTGAATTGCACTCATAGACTCACAGAATATCTCAAGTTGGAAAAGACCCATAAGGATCCTAGAGTCCAACTCCCTGCTCTTCACAGAACTGCCTAAAACTAAACCATATGTCTAAGAGCATCATCCAGATGGTCCTTGAACTCTTGACAGGCTCGGTGCCATGATCAGTTCCCTGCGGAGCCTGTTCAGTGACCAGACACCTTCTCAGAGAAGAACTTTTTCCTAATGTCCTATCTGAACTTCCTCTGACAGCACTTCATAGATAACCACAACTGTTGCTTTCACCCTCCTTCAGTTTCTTTTCAGTATGAATGTTCTTTCAAATCCATGAGAGGTTGGAATACATGCAGGACTTCACAGCCCCTATCTTAGAACAGCTGTTGCTCCATATAGGCTCATTCTGATCTGCAATTAGAGCCTATTTAGGAATGTCCTTATAAGGTGAACTTTTGTATGGCATTTTTAAGACGTTTTATGTAAAGGTGTTGTACTCTTTTTAGACTAGAGCATTACAGAATTACCGTACTTTCCTGAGCTGTTTCTAAATTATACTCACTCAAATTCATATTTACATTTTAAAAGAAGTAATTGGATTTTTCAAAAGTGCTGAGCAGCTGCAAATCTTTTATGGCTCCAATGCTTACTCAGGGCAGTCAACATTTTATGCTAACTAGTGATCGCAATGTGTTGCCTAATTTAGTTTCACATCTTTCTCTTAGTTTTGATGTCATGCAGTTCAATTTCATAAGATGGTGTTGGTAGAAGACTAAATAATTCACTTAGGTTGTGTGCCAAGGAATAAAAATATTCCTGCTGATTTTTCACAACAGTGATTTGCAAAGTTTAGATTAATGAAAAATCTTCTTCAGAGAATTAATATGTAAGCAATGTGACTTTGCTCAAGGTATTTGTGTGTGTGTAAAGTCTGAGAATTACACAAGAAAGTCTAAAACCAAAAGGCTAGATTCTGGTCTGGAGACAAAAGAAGACAATGCACAGAATCCCACGTGTTCCCTGACTCCAAGACAATTTGGGGAGACAGAATGATCCGGAAAAAATATTTATGAACCTGAGATATTATTCGTGTGGATATTATGTTTGCAGTTCTTATATACTAACCTTTCACTTTCTTCAGTACAAAAATTAGCCTCACATTAGTCTTAATACAGTATTATTTTCATGTTTGTTTTTTTTTCCCAAACAAGATGAAACAAGGATAAGTTCAGTAAGTCATGAGAATATTGTCATATAGAATATTAGGATAATAGGAAAGGAAGTACAGATGCCATAGTTAAATGTAAAGGGAAAAATTCTTCTTGCTTTACTGCAGAATATATCTGCTTCTGAAATACTTGACTGCTCACATAAAAAGTAATGAATTCTTTTTCAGTTTTTCACAGTTGGTGATATGAAACAAGTGATAAGTGTTGAAGTAGAAAAAAACTACCACAATAGATTTTTTTAAAGCTGGAAGCATTCAAGTCTTGACACAGAGAGTCAAAGATGAAATTCTAAACCTGTTAACTTAGAAAAATGAAATGGTGGGACCCTAACATTTGTGTGTGATATCCCCAGCCTTTATTCAGACAGATATATTTTGTTAGCATATTTGAAGTGTCATGAGTTCTGTTTAGGTTAAAACAGATGCCTAGTATGCCTTGGTATTTCTAATTTATATATCCTGATTTGCTTTAACCTCTTTGCAAGTAAGCAGGCTGTTGTAACTGTGTGAACTCTTGCCACTTGTTTTGTATTACATGAAGTGTAACAATTGAACATGAAATGTCATCTCTACCTTTTGACTTTGTTCAGCATTCTCAAGACCAGTATACAGATAAAACGTACAAATAAGCAACTTGTAACTATAGTGTTAAGTGGTGTTCTTTATTCTTTATGCTAGGCTCTGTTCTGTATGCCACTACCCACCAACCATGTGAAGTCAGTGAGCATTTGGTTGGGTAGGAGTGCAGAATGGAGGTTTTGTAGTCCAGAAGAAATTGCCAAACTTCTTTGTATTTATGCTCTAGTCTTTTCAGAAAAAATAACACTGGATGAATACATAATGAAATTACTGTGACCTACGGGACTACTTTACAATCAGTGCATGCCCTAAAGTATTGCTTTGTAACATCTGTTTTATACTAAATGTTGGTGTTCAAGTGAGCCTTGTTAGCTATTTGACGGTGACAGACAACAATATTTATAAAACTGTTATAATAAATGCCTTTTTAGTCTAAGAAAATGTGTGGTATGGCATTTATAAAAGGGGGGAAAAAAAGTCTCTGAGGTTAAAGAAGTTTCTGCTGCTGCCCTGTGTTAGGAGTTCTTTCCTATGCCATGGTCTTGAATTTATTAGCCTGAGTAATTCCATTTAAGTCAGTGAGGCTGGTCACAGTAGCAAATTAAGAGATGTGAGAAGACTATGTTTTTCCTCCACCATAAGAATCATGGCGAAGCTGTAAATAAATGTAATAATCTCTACTTTAACAAAGTATTAACCCAATGTAGAGTTTTCTGTGGTGACCTCTGTGCTGTGTTTTTGTAACCTATTTGATATAAATATGATCAAGTTGCAATATTACAAATCTGGGTGTTCTTTATCTACTGTTGTCACTGCCCTATTCCTTGGCCAGACATCAGCACCTGAAGCAGTCAGAACAGGCTTTTGCAGAAAAGAAGAAAATGAAATTATATTAGAGACTGGCAACAGAGAAGAGGAAGTCCCATTATACTCAACAAGCAAAAGCAGCTATGGAAGTCTCTCAAACAGGTATGCTGTGATCTGTGACATCCCTCAGGTTTGAGCAGGTATTTCAGCTCCTTGCTGGCAGGCTGAGAAGAAGAGTTGGCTCAGGGCAACAAGAGATGTATTGCTTTTACACAGTGTGTCTGTTTGTTGTTTGTAGTATTGCTACTGTGGAGGTTTGGGTTGGCTCCCTGCCAAACCCAGATGTTGGCCACACAGATTCCCCCTCCCAAAAGAGAAAAAAAAAAAGGTACCAAAGGAAAATTTGTAGTAAATATATATATATTCACATATATTACAGTTATATACAATGAAACACTATTAATATACAGAGCAAGAATCCCAAAAAAACCCAAAAGGGAAAAGGGGAAGGGAAAAAGGGACAAAAAATGGGTAAAAATAAAACAAAACAGATATACACAAAAACTCAGGGATTAGCTCAATAAAGTAACTAACACAATAAACTCTCACCAACTTCCCTCAAGAAAACAGTTCCTTCACCTCCGCGTGGCTCCTGACAACAGCTCTCAGATAGGCTTCAGCTCACATAGATAAGAGAGAGGTCAACACACTGAGACCTGCTGTCTTCTAAGCACCCGAAAGGAGGAGAGAAGAAGAACTTCCCCTCTTTGTCTTATATATACCTGATTATGTAAAGGAATGGTGCAGAATACTTCCTTAGTTATAACCCTGTTACCAGGGAAGGCCTAGGCCAAAGCCAGGAAAACTAAACCACCACAGCTACTCAGTAGTTGCAGAGTGCAAGCAAGGATGGATCTCCTGAGTGTCACCTACTTGTGCACTGTCTAAGTGATCGTAATCAATAGAGGTCTTAAATATAATGAGGAGAGGGTCTTAAATTATATTCTGTTTATCTTGTGGTATGTGACCACTGATGGTTCAGTAAGGCATTTTGTCACAATCCAAGACATTCTTCTGTTATTCAGATCTCTGTATGCTCAGCTTTTGTTCCATGCACACAGCTACCATGTTGGCTAACCTGCAAGACAGTGCTCTGCATTTTGTCCATCCACAGGTCTTACTGGTGCTGTTTTGCATGCTATTTCCATTGATTGAATATTTTTGTGTTGATGCTGTTGACTACTCTGCCTTACAACCATGCATTTCATTCCCCTTGTTTACTGAACAAGAGTCACAGTAATAATACTGTGTACTTGAGATATTGGACAAAGTTGTTTCTGCAATAAAGTCAGGCAGTGCTCTAATCACTGGTGTTAAGATATGGTGTTTCCAAGGGTTGGTTTTCTTTTTATTTTAACGAATATTTTGTAAATGACATTTAATTTGAAGTCTTCCCATCTTAGCAGCTGAGCTGCTTTAGCCCAAAATACAAAGGTATATGCAGATGACCTAAAGGTACAAAGTTAAGTTAACCATTAACTTTAAAGTTAAGATTTTTTTCCTTTGGTTCTGCTGCTATTGAAACTATAGTAGTTTACATCGAGTGTTTTTCATTGATCTGAAGGTGATATTACTTTGTCATTAAACTGAGGTGAATTGATGAAGTGAGATTAACCTCAATTGCATTTTCACAAATGTTCAGTAAGAGATTAAAACAAAGTCTCTCAAGCATGATAGATTTATTTTCTAAACACACAGGCCAGTGCTGACACCTTGTGGCTTCATTCCTGAGTTATATCATAGCTTCATGTGACTATTTTGGGTGTAAATAATTAACTTGCTGTTGCCACCACTGTCTATCTCCTCTGCTTTGTGGCCACCTCAGTGCCCAGTATTTTGTTATCATGTGTAAGAGAGCTTGTAGTCTGTGTTGGGTGCACATCAAGTGAATAAAGAGCTAGGGGTGTCTGATATCTTGAAGGGAACTTGGAAGGCTTCATTTCAGTGCACAAAATTGTGGGTGCTTGTGCAGAAGCAGACAGAAGTTACAAGTTTCAAGATATTAGTTAATATCTTGTTTTATACTTCCCTCTACATAGGAGGGCGCCGGGGACTGTCAATACTTACCACACATGTACTTTTAAGTGCATACATCTTTTCTGCACTGATGCAAAAGCATTCCTTTCCTGCCCTCTTCACCCTTGAAGAATTGCTAACAGCAAAAATACAACCCAAAAGACTGGAGAATTTCTGGTAGTATAGGAGCCTGAGGTGTGCTACTTATCTATGGCCATAAAAATGCCTAAACTGAAGTGTATCAGTGCAATTTATACCTACATGGGCATGTAATCTAAAATCTCTTACCATTTCAAATCTTAAACAAAACCGGCTGTTAAGGCTGAAAATCTGTTGTGCAATTAAGTTTTAGAGGCTGGGCTGTGTCTTTTGAAGATCACGCATCCTCTCTCAGCAGTAAGTTCAGCAATTATTTTCTGATGTTTAAAGTCATGTTCCTGTTCATTAGTATTCATGTTGTGGTAATACATGAGTTAGAAATCTTTATTTTATTGCATTGTTGTTTGGGGTTTTTTGGTTTTGTTTTTTGGTTTTGTTTTGTTTTTTCCCCTTTCTAAAACATTTAATTGTTTATAAAAGATAGTGAAACACATAATTGGAAGATAAATGTTTTGTTACAGTAGGGACGAAATCCATGGCTTATGTAAATCAATATTTAGCGCTTCACTCAAGTCAGTGAGGTGACGTTAATTTCTGCTCCTGAAGAACATGGCTGCCAGAATGTATTAAGAAAAGTCAAAGGGATAAGGATATGCCTATGATGGTTTGCTGGCATCTCTGTTTAGCTAACAGAAGGATTTAAACTCTCTGCTCTTCCCCCGTGTAAATCTTAATTGACACTTGGTAATTGAACTTTAATGCAATAAAGGCACTGTAATGAGCCCTTAGAGTCTGGTATGCTTCTGAACTAAAGAGAAAGTTCAGGTAATGATGCATGCTTATTACCTATTTCAGCGCCCTGCCAGGAGGCAGATCTATCTGATCAAAGAGCAGTGAGTGGCAGTATCAGTTTAAGGTTCTATAAAAGCTTCTCATATGGACAACTGCTTGTAATTCCTCATCACCTTCAGGATCAAACAAAGTGCTTGTAGGTTTATAAATGCTACCACTGCATAAAATTAAAGCACTTTGTTGAACCTACATGTAATCTGTTCAGCAGAGGAAAACAAGGAGCTGCAGGGGCTAAGAGGAACCTTTACATTATGAACTTCTGTGTAACTGGCAGAAAAGGCTTTGCAGCACAGACAAGTCAGGTTTGCAGTGCAAACACTCTAGGAAAGTGTCTGGACCAACCCCCACCTACGGCTTTAGGATGCAATATAGTCACAGGAAGTGTGTAGAAAAACCTCTACCTTTTCTCCTTGGAACGATGATAGGGGTAGGTCTCACTTATCGTCTGTTGTCTTTGTATTGCTCTGCATTTAAAAGCCAGGCTATGAATAGGTGTATTCCCACTTTGCAAGTTAAAGACAATTGCGTTCAGGGTAACGTCAGCTTTTGAACATCCCCATTATGCAGGAAATGCTCTACCAAAGTCCTTGTGGACTCTGATCTAACACAGCGTCACGTAAGGTTAAATTTGCATGTAAATCCTAAAAAGTATAAAGAAATAAAAAAAAATCCTCTATCTATGGACTTTTCACACGTTCAGAGGTACGTGACCTCTCTTGTGTTGTAGAGGATATACTGCATCTCATTGAAAAGAAAGAGGAAGATCTCTCTGAGGGTTTTACGGCAGCATTGCCAATAGCTTTCTACCTCCTGAAGGGTTGTGTTAAGTAGTGAAGGGAAAACTGAGTAGCGCTAGTTCAAACATCGTGAATTTCAGCCCTTGCATAACCTGCTCAGACCAAGTGTATTTATTACAGAAGCATTTAGACCACCTGTAAAATGTTAGCCGTCACACTCATGCCTGGATTCAGAGGTCTGGTGTATGCCAGCTGCATGAAATTTAGCTCTTAGCGCTAGCTTATTTACAAATAGCATTTGATGCCACAGAGTGTCACCAAAAAACTAGGTCTAAAAAACCAGACAGAACAAACTATCTCTTCAGTGGGCCTTATTCCCAGTAAAAGCGCAGATGCCTCCTTGTTAAATAATGTGGGGCCAGAACATGTTCCGAGAAGACAAAATTCTCCAGCTGGTCTAACCAGTCTTGCCCTCCACCATGCAATGACGCTCCGGATCTCCCAATTTGTTCCGCTCCCCGAGACTGCAGCAGAAGGGGCATGAGAGGCTGCACTTCTTGGATGGGGATGTGCCTCAGGCTGCTGGGCTCTTCCCTGCTCCAGCCCTCGGCCGCCTTCTTCAGCAGGCGCCAGGACGGCGCTGGGGACCCTCGGGCCGGACAAGAGCCCCCGGCACAGCCCCGGCGCCCAGCCCAGGGCGAGGGGAGCGCGGCCAGCCGCTCTCCCGGGGCAGAACCACACTTCCCAGCAGCCTTCCCGCCCGGCACCGCCCCTTTCCCGCCGGGCTGGGCGCACGCCCGCGCCCTGCCCGACCCGCGCGGCGGCGGCACCGGCCCC
>JAWWMO010000083.1:84681103-84762987 GCA_035047845.1 Dendrocincla fuliginosa | reverse complement strand
GGGATGTCGCTGCCGCGGCTGGAGAAGCCGATCAAACAGGCCTTCTACAACACCGGGGCGCTGCTGTTCGCGGGGCTGTGCTGCGGCGCCGCCGTCCTGGTGTACTTCATCCTGGAGGCGTTCCTGCGGCCGCTGCTCTGGGCCGTGCTCTGCGGCACCTTCCTGCACCCCTTCAAGACCTCGCTGACGGCGCTGGGACGGCGCTGGCTCGGCCGCCTGCACCGCTCCCGCACGCCCGTGCTGCTGGCCGCGCTCCTCCTGCCCATCTGCTTCGCCAACTACGGCGTGGAGGCGCTGGGCGAGCAGGTGCTGCGGCGGCGGCGGCTGCTGGTGCTGCTGGGCGGCGGCGGGCCGCTGCTCTACGGGCTGTACTGCCTCGGCAGCTCCCTGGGCGTGCAGGTGCTGCTGGCACAGGCCGCCCGCCTCATCTGCCAGGGGCTCGACTACTTCAGCAGCCAGTGGGTGAGTGCGCCGCTGCGGAGGTGCTCTTGAGTCAGAAGCGACTCAGCCCGGTTCTTGGGCAAACGTCGAGGCTGGCTGAGTTCTGAGGTGTGCCTTGAAGTGTTGTGAAATGGCAGCCCGGCTCCACAAGTGACCCGCTGGGAGGGGAGGCACATTAAGGCTTCTGTCTCGATGGACTGGGTGGTTTGGGTTTGTGTCGTTATTAAAGTATCGAATGGTGCAGCCGCTGTTTCAATGTTAAAAAGTAAAGCTGTTTAATCGATAAATGTTACCTATGGGAGCAAAGTTTGGGAGACTGCTTTCCCCTATTCTGTTCTGACTAGTTAAAACTTCTGGCAGAACTCAATTACACTTTGCTAGTTATAACTGAAAATGCAAAAAATACTACATATCGGAAGCACATGGATACATGATAGCACGAAAGATCAGTACGTTGCACTCTTCTTAAATACTGATGTACAACTGCATGCTCAGATTGCTTGGCGTTGGAGACTTTAAAAGTTGCCTTATTTTTTAAACAAACAAAATGCCCCTGCCCCCTTGGGTAATAGTTTTCCTGAATGTACTGACAGAGGATATTTTGAGCTTGTGTGAATAGAATAGTCTGGAGAATGTGTTTTGTCTCCTGATGGCAGGCACTGCAGGAAGAGATCTTGGCTTTCTATTTTGAAGTGTTGTCATATGCTGGAAGATGTCAGGGGACATGTGTTTCTGGTCTGTTTTGTGCTCAGAAGTATAACTGATAGAGACACGTTTTCTCTTTATAAAGAGGCAAGATACAACCAAGTTTACCTTCAGCTGAGTATCTAAGAATCTAAGGCAGAATCTAAACGCAGCTTGGTACTGGGGGGAAGCTTTGATTTGTTGGCACACAGTTTGCTTGATAAGTTTAAGATTTTCCTTTGCGTTGACCTACCCGTTCTAACAAATCAGTGATATTGCTACACTAATTGACCAGGCTAAGTCCACGCTTTGGTTAAAGCTTGGCTCATTAAGCCATATTTACACTGGGTAAAAATCAGGGCACTAAAGGAAGCTGCACTGATTTAACCTCATAACTATGGTTGTAATGCACTGCTGGATGTCTGTGCATGCTCAGTGCAACTTTGTTTAGCAGTCTCTGATACTTTTGCTTTTCCTTGGTGTTTCTGATTTAACACTTTTGTTCATTGAACTGCTGTAATAGTTTAACTGGGCAAAAGATAGTAAGCTCCCAGAACTCTTCAGACTTGAGTTCTTTGGAAAGATTTTGTGTTTGTGTCCAGGTAACTGGCCATAGACTTCCTTAAGCAAACCAGTTGCAATAACTTTCTGAACAAACTGCTTATGTTTCTTTCTCTTTATGAGAAAGGAACTGCGGACTTTCCTTTGTAAATAAACTCAACTCAGCCTGGCATCATCTATACACTTTACAGTGTGCTCCTGTTCCTTTTTTTTTAATTTTGTGGCTACTTGATTTGTACAATCTTAGAGCTGTAGCAGGATAACTGAATTTAGTCCATGCTGCTGAGGAGCCCAGAGTGCATCAGTTAATAGTATCAGCTTTAACTTCAGTTAAGCATCTTAAAGCCATTTAATTGCCATATTTTGTTGCAGGACTCTGTTTGCATACATACGTTCTGCTTGTTAGCTGCCCAGGAATTTTGGGTATTACAAGTTGTTTTGTTCCTTTATACTGTTTTTCTCTGAGATCTGAATGCTCCACGATTCCTTCTCTATGCACAATTGTCTTGTCCCTTTCTGATTCCCTCCGCTGTACTAGAGGAGCTAGTGGATGCCTATTGTGAGAATTATGGGTTTTTGGAATATTAATTTGGTGTTCCCTAACTAAAGATTTTTTTGTCGTATCTGCTAGGCCATGATGCAGAGACAGAAATTTTCCTCTGAAGTTCCATAAAAAGCCCAAGATCTTCAAATGCAGCAATTGCACTTGATAAGGACATAGTAATCTGTCTCTTGTCACCAGTATGTTTAAGAGCTTTCTTCTGCTGTTGTCCTCAAATTTACGAAAGCCATTCATGATGTTGATGAATGAAAGATTTGGAAATGGCTACTTTCCTGCAATTTAGGAATTTGCAGTCCTAGATACCTCCATGGTTGGATTGTTTGATAGCTGATTGCAAAACACTGCTTTTGAAGAACAGTATCTTAAGCTAGTCTACAAGCATCTCATTCCCATGGTCTCCTTTTCTTTCCCTTCGTGCTTTACAGTTTCTGCATCATTTTTGAAAAAGCTTGCTCAAGAAATGTAGTAGTCTGCTGGGCCTTAAATGTAGAGGCTGGTTAAAAATTCCTGATGAGTTCCTTGCTCTGACTCCAGCCTTCTCTATAGGTTGTTTGCAGGAGTCTTAGGTAGAAGGCCCTGTACAAACTTCAGTTATGTATAGTGGGAAATGGGAATGCTTTTCTCTATCTTTTCTTTCTTAGAAAGGAGGGGAGTTTGTCCCATCACAGCCTGAATATACCCCTACCTGGTTTTATGCTGCAGCAATTTCAGCATGGTTACCCATACAGGTAGCATACCTTCTGAAGATTTGGATTGCCTTGTTGCCCTAGTTTTGTAGGAAGTATGCCCGTATCCATCAGTGTAGGTAAGGTGTGGGAAGTTCTGCTTTGTGACAAGAGCTGAAAGTACTGTAGGCTGAGTTTTAAACTTAGAGCAATATACAGCAAGTGCCAGCTATTCATTATTTTTTTTTTTATGGACTCACATACTCATATTTATTTGGAAAAGGGATAGTATGTAGATCCCAGCAGATGTAAATAATTTTATAGCTGCTCTGTGTTGGCTCTGGAGTTCATCTTAGTAAATTAGATTTGATATAATCATAATGGGTAGAATTCTCCATAGTGAACTTGTTTACCGGGCTGTAAATCTTTCTCTGCTGGCCAGTCTTTCTTCCTTGATTTGTCACAAGTTATTGGTCAGGGTCTGAACTGCGTACTCATATGTGTGTGTCAGTGTATTTTTATATCTGTGACTGTACTAGGTGCAACTCGTATTGTTCTAGGGGTTTGCATGCACTTAGAGGACTTGAACAATTCCATCCTCACTACAATGCTGGACAAATCTGGAAACACCATTTGCCTTGGTATTTCCACATTGGAATGTTGTCAAAGCATGTGTTACGTGTTTTGGCCATTGGACTGTCTGCTCCTTGTCAGGGAATCTATCAAAGACATCCACCAGGAAAAGCTCCATTTGTGTGGATACTTGATGTCAGCTGTCCCTAAGTAGCCCTTCCAAACTGGAATTCTCAAACACGCTTCCCAGCAAATGCTTTGGGTCACATGCTCTGAGGTGTTTGTCTTCCACAGTTATACTGAGTATCACTGGTGGAGGCAGAAAAGCATCTATGTTTTGTCAGCTTCACCTGATGGGGCAATTTCTCTTCTAGCAAAAGAAAGGGTTAAGATTCACTATATTGTAGGAATAATTACAACTGAGAAAAACACAATTCTGATTTTTGATATGCATACAATTTCTATTTTTTTTGAGTGTCTTGGTAGCTTTTTTCTCCCCTTTCCCTTTCTTCTTAGAGCAGGTTTGCAGTTTTCTAAAACTTGCTCAGCAAAGAAAAAAAACAAAACAAATACCTGAAAAAGCTTGTAAGTATTATTTCCACAGTTTATAATCCTTTATTATTACAGTATCTTGGTTTATAAATAATATAGACATACAGGTCTGTATGTCTATACAGTCATGTACAGGTACTGACTGTAAACACATCCTGCCAAAACCACAGGTTTCGGTTGGTTTTCACAACATGGTAGAGAGAAACCATGTAGAGACCACATGTGGCCTATTTGAAAACATGATGGGGTAGGGCAGGCAAAGTCTGAGATGTTGAGAGGGTTTTATTTTCTCCTGTTATTTTTCCCTTCCACATCCACCCTCAGTTTTGAAGAGCCTGCAGTGAGATACCTTCCTTGAAGTGGCTTAGGAGCTTGTTTTGATTAATGTACATGAACTACAGCCCTGGGCCCTAAGCTGACACTAGCCTAAAGCCCAATGATATATGCTACATGATATTAGTTATTTATTGGTATCTATACGTATTGTTTGAATACAATGATGTTTCTTTTTCTACCACCTCTGAAAGGAATGGTTGCTATAGAACTGTCCAGCAAAATTTTAACTGTGTTCTATATAATAAAACAAGAAGGTAAAGAAGTTGTGTGTGTTGAGGGGCCATCTCTTGCAAAAGTGCCGCTGCGAAGTATGTTAGAAAGGTGGTGCTCAGTCTGCAGGGAAAGAATTTGCTGTTCTCTGTAAAACTTCTTTTTGCAAGTGAATCTTGATAAGCTTGATTTCTGAATAGTACTTTTATTAATTTTCTCATAAGTAACTTTTGTATTAAGACAGGAAAAGTGAACTAAAGGAGAAATACTTTTAACATCCATAGCTGAAGTCTTCTGGATATCTTGTATTTGATGTTTTCTTTCTTACACTGACAGATAGTAAGGAAGCAGGTGATGAATTATGAAAGCAGTAAGGAAGCAGGTGATGAATTATGAAAGCGTCATTTTGACTCCAGTTTTCAGAATAAAAATTAATTTCATGTGGCTTTACTGCATATTCCTTAGTACACAAGAGGAAATAGCCCATACTGTGCAGAGTCTGGCAGAGTAAGAATGTGTAACTGTCTTTCATTTAGCACTTCTTTCAACCAGCTTTGTGCTGCAGCATAGTTTTAAAAGTTTACAAAAATGCAATGTCAATGTTTATAAGGATTTTCTATTTTAAGAAAAACTAATGAAAATCTCTATTTTCCAATTGAAATTTTATTTTAAAATGTTAAAGGGAAGTGACAAGGTAGTTAGGCCTTTTTATTCTGTTCAAAATGCTGAAACAAACTGGAAAATAGAAAGCAATTTGAATTAGATCTGTAGTTTCATCAAGCAGTTTTAAATTTAAATCTCTATTAAACACACTCCCTCCCCCCCAAAAAGAGAAAAAAAGAATAAACTGATAAACTGAAAGAAAACCAATCAACAAAAACGCCAAAAACCCCAAAAAAACCCAAACTAAAACAGCCCTCTCCCCCCCATTAAACATAAACCAAACCTAAAAAACCTGGCTTTATGATATCCAAGTGGAAAAGGGCAGTCTGGAAAAAATTACCACTTCAAAATGACCATGGGAGAGGGTAGACAACTAGAAATGAGAATTGACACACTTCATTTGGTGGGTCCTGATTCGTTAAAAACTGAAACTTTGAAAGGTGGTCAGGGCTTATATCAAAAGAAGTAACTGTTAGTTAATCTTCTCATTCTTCCCTGTTGCTCTTGCTGTGGAGTGGTTCATAGTATCATAGAATACTCTGAGTTGGAGGGGACTCATGGGGATCATTGAAGTCTAACTCCTGGCCCTGCACAGGACCACCCCAAGAATCACACCATGTGCCTGAGAAGGCACATGAAGCAGGTAGGAAATGCGTTTGCTGTCAGATGTTGAGTTGTTGGGACAATGTTCCAAGAAAGACTAAATCATTCCAACACCTTTGCTACCAGTGAAGAGCTGTTCTTGCTTATCCCACTTCTGACATACGCTTCAGTTGCCCTGTTGTTGGTGCCTGTCATATTTCTGTGAGCCTGTTTTGATCTAACTGTATGACAAATATTTTTTTATGAGCTTAGGGAGCTTGAGCTGACTGGATGAATGTTGAAGCTGTTGTGCAGAAGAGGTGGGACTGCCCAGCTGGCAGTGGAAGAGAATGAACTGCGGCTTTCAGTAGCAGTGAGCTATTAAATGAGCTCATCTGTAAAACCTCCTCCTTTGAGATTAACTTGTTGATAGGAAAGAAAGGGAGGGAAGCCTTTAAGAAAAGAATTTTACTCTCCAGTATAAATCAATATAAACATTGTCAGAAGTTGAAGAATAAGAGTTTATTCCTGAAAAATTATGCCAAAGCCAAAATAGTGGCCAGGGTTTTCAAATTTTTCAACTTGAACAGTAATGGGAAACAGACTGAGTAATGTTGGTGGTATGGTCATTCTGATAAATTCTAGACTTTCCAACACTGAAATTTAAAAGAAAAAAATCACTGAGGCAGATGACTGAGTTTAACCTAAAAGCTGCATCTTTCTGTGGTGTGATTTTGCCTCCAGTTGGCAATTTAAAGAGAACTGGAGCCTGTCAGACTTGCCTTAGACGCCTTTAAATCTGACTGCTTAAATTTACCACTCTAACACAGAAACAGATGCTGAAATTCAGGAACTGCAGTCTTACAGCTGTTTATTCAGGGAAGCAGGCAGTTTTACTTTAAAGGCAAAACAACATTGTGTACAATTTGTGAGGAATACTACAAAATGCAAAGGAGGTGTGAAAAATGAGGTCTCTGCTATCTGTTCAGACAATTAAGATACACAAGGGAAGGGGGAGGGACAGCTTGCAGGTTTAAACTATGCTGAAGTTGTGTTATGTGGGCGTTCTGCACGTCCATAAATAATAATTGTGATTGAGCAGTGATTTAAAATCTCAGAGTGCATGGTGAACATTAGGCAAACTGACTTCAGCTTGATAAATAGTTTATGGTAGCTAATGCATTTAGCAAAATCTGAAATGTATGAATTAGTTACCTAGTTATCTCTATACTCCTATAAATCAAATGTATGGGCATTTTGGTCTAGCATGGAATTTTATCAGTTTTGGTTTCATTGCAGTAATTGCAGTAGCTTAATTTTATTGAAAGTAGTATCTTTTATTCATGGTTTCCGTTATGTCAGTTCTTGAGAAGGACATATAATACTAAAGACACTGTTAATATTCTCATGCTTTTGTATCCAAAACCTTTGGGGACTGTCCAGAAAAACAGTGGGAAAGGTTATGCAACATGCTTTTGAAGGGTTAAGAAAAAAAATAAAAAATATGCTGTTGCCAAGTTAGTATGGGATGAAATCCTAGTCCGTGTCAATGTAAGTTAATTTGCTTTGTCAGTTGCTTTCAACTATGAATTGTTGGAAGTAGGCTACCCTAGTTCCTGTGCAGTGGGTCTTGCAATGGAGGGAAGTGCTTGGCCATAACATTAACAAATAAAGGGTGTCACTGAAATTAAACTTCTTTCACCAGTCAGCTGACTACATAGTTTTTTTTTACAGGGCTTCAGGATTGTTATTGTTTGATCTTTGGAACAAGGCCACTTTTTTATTTTTAAGTAAGCTATTCCTCTCTATTCAATAGAAATTAGAAATACTTTTACTTGGGTCATTTGCTAAGCTTTTAGAAATGAGAATTGATAAGTTATTTTAACTTACAACATAAAAAAATTATTGAATACCTAAACCCTGTAATGTTCAGCTACATGCATGGCTAAAAGCAGTACAATGTGTTTTGCTTTGTTGGCTGTTAAACAGAGGCTTATTCCCTGTTAGCCTCCTACTTTTGTCATGTTTTAATCAGAAAGTTTAAATTACTGAATGTACTGAGTCCCCCGTTTGTAATTTATCATTAAATTTAAAAGCTAAAGAGTAAAACTGGCTTGATAATGGAACTTTTGTTGTAAAAAGATTCTGTGTAGCTCATGTTAGGAAGTAGGATAGCATCTATGTAATGAGTTATCTCTTGCAATTACAGGTGTGCTGTGAAGTGCCTTATGAGTGAATTTATGTTACAAACCTATGCTGTTAAAGGAGTGATGCTGTGCATTTCTGATAAAAAAGATTTTGTTTGTTTATGACTTTAGGCTTAATGTTCATGGGTTATGTTAGTTTTAGACATTTGCTTTGAGTCCACACTTGACCATAAGCATTATGCAGCTCTGTTGGTGAAAAGCTAGAGCTAGATAGCAGTGAAGAGTTAGTGACCTGCTCCAATGAGAAAGGTTAGTACCTTTGTTCACCTATCTTAAGCGATTTTGAGTTCCCTTACCTGTGTGATCATTCCCTGAAGTTACCAGAGACCATCACTGCTTGTCTGTTCAGTTCAGTACAATTAAGATTTCCTCTACACCAATTAGATACATTGGAGTAGTCACACAAACCCTGCTTTCCACAGGGACTCTTGTGTCTTCAGCCTGAGTCATGTAGTGCAGAGTGAAGAGGTGAAAACTCTTTTGTGTGTTCTACTTGATTACTTGTTCCGTGTCTTTGCCTGTACTTCTTACACTGATGTCTGATTCAGCAAATGCTGTTAATAGAAATTCTGTTAAGCCTTTATTGAGATTTATGGATTTGTAAGTTTAAATTCGTATGTGTACTTAACTGATTTTAAATAGGGAATGTTTGTTGAATTTGAGCCAGAGTTGTCTATTTATTTTAAGAATGCAACACTGAGTTTTTATTTTTACGTGTCTGTGTACTTGTTTTATTTCATACCTTCTCCTGAGTATCAGTTTTTCACCTCCTGTTTCGTCTTCAGGTGTCTGCTTTCTTCTTTTCAGCATTTTCAAGCTCAAATTCTTCATCTCAAGATTCTTAATTAGAGTTCTGTATTGTGATATATCTAATGAGCAGAGTTGTAGAAGGCAGTTAGAAGCAGCAAACGCAAAATAACCAGTTCTGTTTCTTCATATATTGTCACTGATGACTTCCTGTCTCCTTGTTTTTTTAGTTAAATATGATAAAATTACATGTCATGTCATTTAAAGGCATCTCTGTTTTGTGGAGAACAGCTGAGGAACAGCAGTTTTTGTGGTGCTTCCTAGTGGCTTCTTTGGCTTAAAGTCCCTTTGTCTCTTTGGACTGGAACACAGGAGCTGGCAAACTGCTCCGTGCTGGAACAAGTGGGGCCATCCTGGCCAGCTCTGTCTCCCCGTTGCCCCATAGGTCCCACTGATGATCCTGTTTCATTTAGGTTCTCACCATTCAGTAATAGTTCCAGGGGAATTGCTTTATGTCAGGTGTGAGATATCTTCCTTCAGGGTTTGTACCCAGCAAAGCATGTATATCCCCTCACGTTAGAACCATACTGAAGGCATACCTGGCCTGCTCTTACACTTTATACAGACTTTGTATTTCTCCTACATGGAGAAAAAACTCCTGTAATTAATTGAAATGTGAACTTCTTAAAGACTTAGAAGCTGGCTTCTGTGTCCATTATGTGGGGGCGTGCATGTGTGTACACACATAGAGGAGTACAATAGAACTCTATTTTGATGTCTGTATAATACCTATGTGTATCTTTTTCTTACAGATATGGACATTGGTAGTTGGTTACCTGCTGATGGTTTCCTTTAAGTGGAATATAAGCACTGAACGTTACTTAAAGGCAGTCTCTGTTCCTGTCTGGATTATGCTGCTCTTTCACTTAGGTGAGTATCAAGAAGCTGTTATTCTAGTGCCTTCGGGGGGGTTCTGTCAACAAAGCTCCTTGTTCCTTTTTCTGCCAAATCTGTATAATGGGGTTTTAGCTGAAGTGCACGCTGTTTTCTCTGCTCAGTAATTCTGTCTGCATGTGTTCAGAAGGGAGCATTGAAGTAGGGAATGGGAAGGTATCAAGATGCCGAGCATCATGTGTCTTCAACTCTTTCTGCCTGGTTTGTACTCCTCATGGTTTTCCCTTATTTGGTTTACAGAACAGGTACTTACTCCTTGACAATGAGGAAGGGACAATGAGATCACGTGTGGGTGGCTTTAGACTTTCGCTTGTGGTGGTATTAATATTTTATTGAGCACCTGCCATTAACCACGCCTGAAGCTGTGAAATGCATTCAATAGTAGTAACAGAAGCAAAAAAAATACTAAAATTCTATCAGTAGTCAACAAGCATGTCAAGATGATATCAGCAATATAAAATACATTTGTCAGTAATCTATATAATCTGTTAATACAATTATAAGATTATACTAATCTTTTAGACTCTATGTTACACATTTAATATAACAGATTATCAGTTTATAGTCTCATATCAGCGTTTATGGTGGAAGTACCATGCAAATAATAGAAGACTATCACAACGGATACTTTATGATTTACTTTGCTTTAGCAGCAGGTTTCAAGGGTTGTTCTGACCATGGGGGGATGCTTTTCTGAGGTTTTAAGCTACGTGTAGTGGCTTTGCTTAAATTTTGGCAGTCTTGTATTTGTTGGAAGTACAGGCTGAATAGCCAAAACGCAAGAAGGCCCCACTCTACAGAGATCTATCATGAATACACGTTTTTGGGGGACACTTGATTTGCCTCTGATACCTAAAATGTTTTCATTCTGTGTGTATTTTGTGTGATTTTTGCAAGTTGTTTTTAAAATTGTTCTCTGTATCAGCATAGTTTAAAGTCACTGATGTTTGGAACAGTAACTACTTGGTTTATTCACTGAGAAACTTGTTTTCTGTGTTTTCTATTCTTCCTTTTTTTCCACATAGGAAACTTGTTTGTTTTATGACACCTCTTAGTTTTTTCCCAGGTTGTTCTTGGTTGTCATGGTGCCTTTCTAGTTTGCTAAATGTAGAGTTCATTAATGGTGTAATTTTCCTTATAAAAAAAAATAAATTTCCAACACTGTATCTTTCAGCTTCTGTGGCAGGTTCCTGGAGAATTCCTGTGTTTCTGGTTATAGTTGTTCTGATGACTGTAGGCATGTTGCATGAGCAGCAGAATGGAAAGGAGTCTTCTGGTAAGGACAAGTCACTGTTTCTTTTTTTGTTGGATGCAAAGGTTCTGTATAGTCACATGAAAGAATTTGGACCATATCCCTGTAAATTCAATGTCATATGGATTTCAAGAATTTGCCCTAAGATTTTTAGTGTGTTTGCTCCAAAGGGGTTTACTAGAGCTGAAGTGAATCTTTGATTTTTTTATATAAAATTATTGCAATGGAAAGATGTTTTTTTACTATAGTAGAGACTCATTATAAAGCCTGAGTTTCAAACATAAACGTAGCCCGGGATATTTGAAATCAGGCTAATTTTGAAAGACATGAGCAATATAGGTTTAGTAGCTCCTATAATACTGAGTGTGAGAGAAACTGAGACAACTCCATTCAGGAAGTTTCTTATATGCAGTCATTCATTTTTAAAATACCAGTTTCTTAAAACAATAGTTTGTGTTAAGACTTAGAAAAGAATAGGTTTTGCCTGTTGTGAGTCAGTTTTGCAAAAACCAAACATCAGTTGTTCCTGATGAAATTTTTTTCTCATCTTGGTGTTTTAGTTGATTAGTAAAATTGATTAATTGGTATTAAATTTTTTGAATAATCAGACTGGCAGCCACCATGAATTACTTGGTTGGTAGCACTTCATTAGCAAAAAAAGAGCTAAGCAAATAACTGGTTTTGAGTTTTGGCTTCAGGTGTATTGCAGTACTAAAATTAATAGCACTGATTCCTGTTCGGTCATACTGACTACATATAATACATACTAAAAACTAACAGTGTCTATCCATGTGATTTCTTTTGTTTGACAGTTTCAGTGGATATCAAACAGCAAATAAACCATTATATATAAGGCTTAAGCTTTTCTTTATTTATGTACACCTATATATTTTACAGGGGCAGAGCTTCCTGGTCAGATGATTTCCATTGCTGCTTCAACAATTGCTATGGCAATTTCAATGACAGAAGATGAGTCCAATAATGAACATTCCTCCCAACCCTCAGGTGACTGAATACTCTGTAAGAAACATTTGAATTTGCTCTAAAGACATGACATTGAAGGGAATTAAGAACAAATTTCAAAGTAGTCCCTGTTCTCTTCATTCTGTCTGAAACAGTACATTTAAACTTCCCTTGTGAATTACGTTTATCTGTATTTAAAAATGTTTAGAAGATACTAATATAAAACTGTCTTGCAAAGGATAGTTTATGGGGCTGTCTGTATGTCTTGAAGGCCTGACTAGAAGGATTTATTATGGTTTTTGGTTTAGCTTTTTTTTTAGAAGGTTTTTTCCTTATCTTTATTATTAATTCTTTTATTTTCCTAGCCTTTTGATTTGTTGGCAGCTACGTGATATAACTGGGTTTCTGCACCAGGTGCAGACAGACTGGAGTAATTTTGTATACATCATAGTGAGGAAAACCCCTCATTTTAACTATGGCATGCTCGACGCTCTTCCTGTAGCGAGTTTACTTGACATTGTCACTTGAGTCACATGATACTTTCACTTGCAATAACACAACTGGCTTGAAAGAGTTGTAAAGAAGATGTTTAGATGTCCATCACTGCTTTTGAACCTTACCATCGTTTTTTGGGTAGGTCTTTGATGGAATGCGATACTAGAAAACTAAGCTATTATTGAGATCTCTAGAAAAGGTTTCATTCATTTCCTACAAATAGACCAAACTGATAATTCAACTTGACAGAATGTGAACTTAAAAAACTTAATTTTTAAATCTAAAAAGGCAGCTTTAGACAACTTACTCTTTTCTTACCTTGGTTTCTACATTTTACATGACTGCCATAGAAATAAACATGGAACCCCATAGAAGTACATCCTGAAATTTGAGATGAGAGCATCATGGTGACAGTTCTCTTATATTTCTGTGTCTAGTCTTTAATTTTGGAAATGCGATTTTTTTTTTTTCTTGGAGCTGAATTTTGTAATCTGGCAACAGAAAAACCCAGCATCCCACAATTGTGCGATGTAAGTGGTTGTGTTCTTTTTTGCCTTTTTTTTAACTTACTGGTTTTATTTTTTTCACTTAAGACAGTTTCCTTTCTGTTTTCAAGAAAAGAAAACTACAGCAGTTTTACAAAGTTGTCTTTTACAGTGAATGTGTTTTTGACTTATCTTCTTGAAACAGTTAACCAGATGGGTCTTTTTGTCCTGCAAATTCTATTGTTGTCTTCCTTCACAACAGGAAAAAACCAAATATGGAGTTTCCTGTTAACGCCTAGCAATAGTTAAAATACTTCTGTAACAATCTCTTGGAATTTAGTAAAAAATTCTATTCTGCGATATGTTAAGCATATGTTTGGCCTTCTTCGGTTTGAATCTTTTGTGAATGGCGATGAAACATTTTTCTTGTACAGACAAAGGTTTTACCTGTGGGTTTAAGAGCCTACAACTTTTTTGGTTTCCCTTATACTGTTAAATCCGTTACAGAAAAATCACTACTTTGTGGTTTTGCTCTTCTCCATATGGCTTAAATTTATTCATTAAAAGACCATGAGGGGAAATAAGCTGTGTTGCTTTTATAGTATTTTCTGAACACTTGTGTTTTTCCACATTGTTTAGTTGAATACTGGTGTTTAGTATTGGGGGCAAGGAGTTTAATGATACCAGTGTAGGTGGTCCTTCCTGATGTTCCAAGAGTTTCCGGAGTATGCAGTATGTATCTGCAACTTACAAAGCAGATACCACTGCAATACTTTGTAGGCAAGATTCTATTGTCTTGTTGGCTTTGGATATGACAGATACTTAAATCTAGTCACGACTCTTACTCTCCCTTTTGCCCTCTGCTTCTTTGCTTTCTTAAAAAAAAAAAAAGAAAATAAATTCTCTTGAAATTATGGTAAGATGTTGTTTGTCGAGGGGTGCCTTGATTCTGATGTTCTGAAGACTTCTTCGTTAATAATAAAGTCACTGTTTTCCTAACTGAGGATTTTAATCTGATGCCCTACATAGAGATACAGACAACTTCTTTCTGTTAATGCTGCTGTTTCTTTATCTTCTTGAGTATGAGAATAATTCCAAATTCTATGACAACAAGAAGCTAACATGACAGATAACATATTGTGTAATGAAAAGGACATGTCTTAATAGGACACCTTGGGAAATTTGCTTTTTTTGTTATTGTATGCGAAGAACTACCATACATTCTGATTTTGCTAGAATTCTTTACTAAGCATTTTGTTAGCTGTTTAGACTTTCATACTTTCATTAGCTGGAAGAGAGAAAGGTGGTTTTCAGGTTTCATCTCTGAAAATATCCTGAAGCACACTAAAAGGGATTTTACAAAATCTGAAGTTACTCTGAGTCACTATAGGTGTTATTTTCCCATTTGTGTTGACAAGACATTCATGCCTTGGTTTGCAGACCATATCTTGCCAACAGAATGTGACTTTTTTAATTTGCAAAGTTTGGTGGTTTTCTGGGTGGATCAGCTTTGTGAACTGACAATACATTCATCTGAATGGCAGTTCTGGTGCAGGTGTGTGTTTGTCATGGGAAGAATACTGGGTCGTTGGCAGTGCCAATTTAGTTTTGTTTAAAGTGCTGTGGAACTGCATTCTGAAAAAGTGTTCTGTCTTGGGATCCTGTAAGATTTTATAGTCCCTTTTTTCCCCCTCACCCCTTTCTTATCTGTTTTGCATTCGGTATACAGTTTGCTTAGTAGGGAAACTGTAAGGGAATAAGGCTGTTTAATTGGTCCTGCTCTTAACATTACTGTTGTTATTTAATTAAGATTTTCTTCATTGCAAAATTATTTCCATCAAATTTTTCATTACCAAAAGAAGGAATTTCTATTTTATCTCATAAAGGTGACTCTACTAAGGACTTCTTGGACAAAAAATGTTGAATAACTTTATCTTAGGCATAGACTTCAGCTTATTATTCTGCTTTGGCTTTTAGTGCTTCCTTTTCTTTGATAACTATATGAATTTATACGTGTTGGAATGTTGCTTTTTATGTTGACTATATTAATTTTGAAGCAAAGAAGTGTTGAATAAGTTGAATTGATAGAGGAGATTTCTCAATTATGGATGTACTACTTTCAAATTTATCTTCCTTTAGTGCATCCATTTGTTTCTGTTAGAACTGTTTGACTTCATTAAAAGTAGACTGAGGAGTACAAGGAAATCATAGACACTCTTTCATATGACAAAACCAGTTTGTCTTTTTAGGAAAATTTCTGTTTAAAGGTAACTTTTTCTCTCCCTTTATGAAAAATTAACTTGTGTCTCTTCTCAAAAGCATAGTTTCTGTGGTAGGGCTGGCCATCATTCTTTTGAGACACGTATTGGTTTGCCAAGAGCCACTCCACCTGAAGCTTCTGCTGTGTTTAGCTGCTTGCAGAGCTCCTTCCTTCAGGTTGCATGCTGTTATTCCTTTGTAAACATTCTGAAGTTCCACCAAATATGTAAACAACAACCAGCAGATGTTTGTTGTCATCCCAGTGTCCATCAGTTGGATGAATCAAGATCTGCATTATTGTATTAGTGTGGTGGGGGCTGTATTTATAAGCTCTAAAAATGATTCCACTTACTTGTAGAACACCAGTGCAGACATCTGCAACAAGAGAAGAGTGTTCATCCAGTGTGTGAGGATGCAGAGTTTGTCGCTGACTGCTACTGTACACGTATGACAAATTGGTCTTGTCTTTTTGAACATTCTAGCTGTCATGTTTTAGGCTAGAAATGGCTTTAGTGACACGTTGCAGCTAAAAATGTGTGTGTGGAACATGAGTTGTTTGACTGATGTGCATGCACTGTGTTGTAGTACAGTTTTTACAGCAGCTTTTCTTCATGAGAAAAGATGTGTCAGTTTGACACAAGTCTACTGAGGGTTGTCTTCATTGTTTACTAACTGTGGTATGTACTAGCACAATAAATTGCCTTTTATTCTTCAGCACAGAGTAGCTTTTCAGGTTTTCTGGTGTGTTTCTCCACTATGGCTGTAAATTTTTCTCAAGTAATGGTGTATGGGAAATGTGTGCATTTTGACACCAGCACAGAGACTCAGTAAAAGTTAATACTGGTGTTCTCAGGGAGAGGTTCTACATTGAGTGGCTGAAGATGAAATTGGTGTCACCCATACTAGGCAGATTTGCCAAGGAGAAAGTTAAATAAATAAAAAATTAGCCATATTCTATATACTATAATTTTAATTTGAATATAGTATTTTTGCATGAAATGACTATTTACTGTTCATGTATAAGGGTCCTTAACACATCAGTTCACATTTTTTTATTGAATTTCATGTTTGCTAACTTTGGAGTGAGAGAATGACAACATTTGTTACCCACTAATTTAAACTTGATGTTACTAATGTGTGTTACACAAGCAGGAATTTAGCAATCATGGGGTGAGTGCTATATTTGTGTTGTAAGTGTTTAGGAAAAGTAGTAGTGTAAGAATTTGTAAGATACAAACTTTCTCTTCAATGTTTGCTCTATATTTTTTTTTTGTTTGAATGAGCTTTGAGCAAATCTAAGATTCCTTTTTGAGCACTTGAAGGAAAATCAAAGATTTATTTTAAGACTTCAGATTTCTTTTAGAAGTGAGTTATACTTTGTGTTTTTTATGGTTCTTTGATAAAATACATTTGGCTTGTAATTTACCTGTAGTGACAGGAGGTCTCTTAGGGGCTGTAGCAACTTTTGTTCTCTTCTCTTGCTGGCACTATTTGGTATGGTGTTGCAGAATGTGGGAGAACTTATGCAGTTCTGTTCTGCTTTTCAAAATGCAGATCAGTGCCAAGTGTCTTTTAGAGAAATTACAAAAAAACACCCAACCTCAAAACAAAGAACAAAGCACAGCTCCCTGTCCCCACTTCTCCTCCTCCTTCTCCAAAAAGAAAAGAAAAGGTTAATTTGGGAATAGGGAGCATATTCTGTTCTGTGGTAAATATTAATGTGATGATTTCCACTTCTTTGTTTGCATGTGTTTGTTTTAGGAGCAACCGAAGGTGATCAGCCTGCACGTGCTTCTCCATCTTTCTCCTCTTCATCTTCTTCTGGGAACAGACAAAGACCTGAGATTGGATCTTTCCTTAGAAAAAAGAAAACTAGTGATATTTACTTCGTTACACTTGTGTGGGCCATTGTCATTGTTCAGATCTGGCTAAATTTTTGGATTGTGCAGCTCTTGCCAGTACCTTTTGCAGGTAATAATCCAATTATTAGAAATATTTGTTTAATGGTAACTTCAGCTAACCTTAGGCACTGTGTTAAATACAATAGAAGGAAAACCTTGTAGACTTGTATAAGTGGCAAATTAAAACTTTTTCAAGGCCTGTTAAAACAAGATGAGTTGTAGCTTCAAATAGGATGATCGATGTGCACTCTCTGTTACCATGTAGCAGACAGCTCTCTGTTGACTGTTGCAGTTACCTGAAATAATGTGGTGCCATACTATACTGCTAGTTTAGAGTACTTGTTCTTCCTCTTGATGCCATCTCTTTCACATTCTTACACCTATAAAGAATATTTCAGCTGTTATTCAGTAGTGAAGTTTTGCTAATGCTAACTTTTGATTTCTATTAAAAATGGTTTCTAGGCTCTGTGGACAAGTTGAGTTGGCCCCAGCTAGTGGCCAAGTACCCACAAAACCAGTCATTCCTTCATGTCTTTTAATGTGGGCTTACCTGTGAGATGCAGTCCCTTTGCGAAGGTACCAGCTCAGACTTCTCCCTATCCCTAGGTGACAGTCCGTTCAAGAGGTATACCTGCTCCAGCATGGCTCCTCCGCAGGCTTTGAGTAGTGTGCCTGTTCCACTATGGAGCACTTCTGCTTTCATGGCCTTTTTATTGCCTCTGTTTGTCCCTTTGTTCCTTCTTTTCCCTTTAGTCACTTGTTCTTTCTATGTTCCGTCCTCTTCTCCCTGTCTAGTGTTTTGTGTCCTTTCTTAATGACATTTTCTCTGAAGGACCACATGCCCTGGGGTGCCTGCTGGGCTCAGCTTTGGCCTGTGATGGATCTGTTGTGGAGCCACCTGGAACCGTGTCTCACATGAGATATCCCTTCATCTCTCCCCATGGAGGCCACCCCAGAGGCCACCCTGCTACCAAAACCTTGAGATTTGCACACAATACACAAAGCTGATATAAACCATCTAGTTGTGTGTCTGGAAATCATGGCTGTGGGGCCATAGAGGCTCAAGGGGCTGTGAACTCCTAGAGACTCCTAGAGACACAGTGAAAGGAACAGCTGCACCTTTGGCTGTGGCGCTGTAGCAGCAGCTAAAGGGTATTGTGGTGATTAGGCATATAAATAGCTGAATGCTGGGTAAGAGGAGAGGGGGCTTTGACCTTTATTTCATTCCAGTGTAGTTACTACAGAAGAAGCTTCCCCGTTTTGGTGCATGGGCATCATGGGAAATGGTGGTCAAAAGCAATAAAGGGATTAAAAAATGAATTTTAGACTTATTAGAAGCAGAGTTTATGTGGTTTACTTTATTGAAATGTCAAGGAGTGAATTAACTGCTGTTCAGAAATGCCTACTTGGATGGGAGGAAAGATGTATGCAACAGTTCCGCAGTTAGACAGACAGCAATGAATGGTTTTAAGCTTGAGCCAGACAAATCTAGATTAAAGTGCACATCTATAAATGAAATGGATGAATACTGTTGCTTCCAGTCACTAGGTCTAAAATAACTACCCAAACAATAAACTTATGCCAACAGAGAAATTACTTTTGGGAATATTTGTGACTTGTTGCCTTAGCAGTGACACTGGACCATTGAGAGCTTTTTCTTGGCGTATAACTGAATCATCGCAAAAATATTACAAACAAGCAGTATAATGATGAACAGAGCCAAATTTAGAACAGTGGATTACGTTAAATGTCAGAAGGTAAATTATGATAATCTGGTTTATCATCATGAGAGAGATAATGGTAAAAATATTTGGAAAATAGGAAGGCTTATAAAATAAGCTTCCTTGCAACTGGTCGAGTTTAATAACTTGAGGCACTTCTGAGGCCTTAAGAAGAATGCTTCTAGTATGTAAAAAAGAAAAAAAAAATACCCTCCCAAAAGCTTAAATAGAAAATTGTTAATTTCTCCAGAGTTTCTTATATTGGTAGAGAGGACTTACATGAAGCAGCATTTAGATTATTAGAAACATCTCAGTGCCGTTAACATTTTTACTGGAATGCATTTGCACTTTGATCAAATGATATGGTCATTTAAAGTTGCTTAGTGTAGAGGGTGGAAAAATTATACCATATTTATACTATAAAGTGAAAAGGTGAAAAAACTGCTATGAATTGAAAAACTAATCAATAAACCAAGTTATGCAACACTTGTAGCATTTTGTGTAGTGATGTGAGCCAGGGTATCCTGGTATTGCCTCTTTTTAAGATCTTTCATTTGTTTCCTTGCTTGTTCTGTGTATCTTTCTTTTTTTTTTTTTTTTTTTTTTTTTTTTTTTTGTACCTTCAGGTAATTTTCTGCTTTTTTCTGCTTCCCAGGACGTTTGGAATTTTCTACTATGCAGCCTTTCTCTTATTTTGCTCGCAACTTTCTAATAACAGTCCTCATTTAGCTTTTTATCTCATCTCTTTGTAACTAATTACAGTCATTTTCTTGATTATAGCACCTCCTGACATCACCTTTACAATGAGTGTATATTCAGTTATTTTAAATGATATTGTTTAAATACTTATTTTTAAATAATAGTGGAAGGTTAGAATGCCATTTCAGGTGTGGGTGTTCCCCTTGTAAAATGCAAGCTTGCCCAGTTTTGCTGGGAAGTAGTTTATGTATTGACCATGAGTTGCATTTCATCATAAAAAGCTTCAGCCTGTAAGTTTGGTACTGGAACTTGCACTGTATTTTCTCCTTTTTTTGTATGTTTGCCACATGATTTTAGTAGAAAAAGTTTTGAATTGCTGTAAGAGAATAAATCCCATATTTGCCACATGGTGGTGCCAGAGGGTAAGTGAACCAAATGTCAGCAAAGTTACACTGGTTCTCCACGAAAGAGAACATAAACTATCACAGGTGTGGCTTGCAGATAATAGGCTCTTGTGGAACTTTGACAAATGCCCCGTGTATAGTAAAAGTTAGCCTTTTAGGCTATGCATGTCATTTTATGCATCTCCAAGTAGAAGCAGGATGTGATTTTTTTGAAGATGAGATGGTGTACTGCCAACTATTGTGGAGTTGATGTATGGCAATAAGTAATTAATCTAGTTTGGAGAATAGCCTTTCATAATTTAAAAATACCCCTTTGTTAAAAATACACTTGAATGTAGTGATAGGGAGTTCAGTATTAAATATTGCCAAGATAAATGGCTGATCTCAAAATGGTGTTTTGATGTTTAAGAGCAAAACCTATCAGTAGTACTTCAGTAGAAGATTTATATGGATGCTTCTGTACTGTGAAATTACACATGATCTGTCAGTTCCTATAGGAAGGATATAGTGTAATAGTGTAAAGGCCTAAAACTTAAGAATTTAGGCTGAAATTTTATTTTATGTGTAACATAAAAGTTATATTATGCTGTTAAGTTCTGAATGTGGTATTTGTGTGAACATGTGAGAAATCCACTGTACTGGAATCATGGAATGACACTTTCTTAACCCAGGTCTTGCTCAAGTCTGTTAGCTACATTATTGAATAGTGTCTGCTATCATCTAAATTCCATTTGGATAAGCGCAGCTGTGAATTGAGTGAAGAGATTTGGAATTTTCAAGTGGTTTTAGTACTAAAGTGGTTTCTAATGGGAAATAAAACTCAAGAGTCTTTTTCATAGGTCTTTCAGAATGGAATAGATAAGTAGTCTTGTGGTGCTCCTCTGAAATCTCTGATACTTAATTTCCTTCTTGTGGTTACAGTTTGGGCACTTAAAAAACTAGTGGTTCATTTTGGAGTTTTGAACTTCTTGGCAAACCATTGCAAAAGTTGGTGGCAACTTGTTGAAAATTTTGTGAAGGAACGTCAGGAAGCTCTTGCTCCACGGCCTATCAGAGGACTTGGAAGTGTCATGCTAAAGCTTGACAGTAAGGTATTTCTACTTATTTCTAATTAAGCAACTTGAAAGTTTGGTTTATTGTCTGTTCGCCATATGCTGAGATGCTTTGATTCTAAAATAAATGTCTGTCATTAATGGTTATGTCTTTCATGTAAAACTGTTTTATGGTGTATTTTAAACTATGTGTCTTCTGTCACTATTCACACACTTAAGTATAAGTTTAAATTTGTTAAATGGTTACATGCAAATCTTGACAGAAATTACTTCTAAAATGCTGAGTTAGCTTTATAAGATTCCTTATCTGAATAAGGAAGATTTCTCATGGTTCAGTCACTTTATCTGATTACAAAGATTTTGAAGTTAAACTGAATGAGCTTTAGTCTGAAGGATAAGATGTTCTTGCTTCTGTTGTGAAAATTTAAGAAGAGGACCATTGTATTCTGTAAGTAGGGCCCAAGCTAGTTCAGACACATTTGTTTGTACTGTGTGGAAGTATAGCTGTTGAACACAACAGCGTGGTCATACAGAAGCAAGTCTTCCTTTTGTAAGAGAAGAAATATGTGGGATAAAGTATTTGCAAAGTGTCATAGACTGTCTTCTATGTTGCCCTCCCTTCTCCCCCACTCAAAACATGTTCACATTTGCATAGCAAATTGCAGAGTTGGAAAGCTCCATAAAATTTATGAAATGTCTTTCATTCAGAATTTAAGTTTTCACATAAACTGATAGATTATTGTGTTTGTAATAGCTATGCCAGTGTGTAAGAATGTGCTTTCTGTAATTGTGTTGTTGAAATATTCTCTGCTTTAGTAAAAGCCATTATCTCAGAGTTTCTGTACCTGAAGAGCTGAACCCTGTAAGTACATTTGTCAGAGCCTCTGTACCTCGGCAGATCAGTCTGCAGTTTATAGCTCTGAATTCCTACAGGACAGGGAAGAGCTTAAGCCTGGACCTAATGGGTAAATGCATTTCCAAAGGTCGACAAAAGCATTAAAATGGCTGTAGGGAAAAAGTAATAATGTCACACACTTCTTTGAGGAAGAGTTTGAAAAAGGAAGAGCCTTTCAAAATGCATGCTTTCTGGTGGACTTGTGAGAACCATGTAGTTGTTACGTGCTTTTTCTAGATATAGCACACTAGATTTTATATGTGGATTGTTTAGATTGGTTGGACTTTGGGTAAAGTCAGCATTTATTTCTTCTGGTACCAAGTTTAGCATGTAGTTAAAGCCAATCATGAAAAGCGAGCAGAATCTTTACCAGTGCATATATTATTATAGAAAATACTTTTATAGGCATGTAAGGTTGTAGATAAATAGTTTTTCAATAAAATATTGGAAAAGTGGCTATGGTTTTAGTACTTTTGGAAGACTTGAAGATTAGAATTAAGCTATAGCCTATTTTCAAATGTAGATTGATTACATTTGTAGAACTACTTAAACATCAGTATTGGTAAGCTAGTGAGCAGCTAGGGCCTCTCAGGTATTGTCTTAAACATTAATAAAAAACCCAGTTATTTTTGACACATACTGTTTTTTTCCTAGTTCTTGTATGTATCGTCCAATTCCAGGAGGCTGAAATTATAGAAAAATACCAAAGACTTACTCTTACATTCTGCTAAAATCTTAGGCTGATGATAGAGCTCTAGCTTTTGTTGTATTTTGTATGGAGTTGCAAAGTGGAAAAATACCATGAGATCTACCTTTTTTCCAAAATGAACCTGATTTATAACAATGGTATAGATGTATAAATAGTATTTAATATGCAGAAGTAAAGTTAAAGGTAAAAGTATGTTGTTGAATCAGCACATTTTTCCTGTTTTCACTGATAAATTATTCCATAGGTGAAGACGTAAAATAGAAACAAATTCTGTAGTGTCAATTTGAGGCTTTTGAAGCTTTGTCATTGCTTTCTATTACTGTGATTCTTTCCATGAGTAGTAAAAGCTGCTAAAACTAAATGCATTGTGGCATATTTTATTTTCATATTTCCTGATGTTCATGGGGGCTTTTTTGTAAATCTGTTTCTTTCTTCTGTTCTAACTAAATTAACATTATGAGATTTTTTTAATTTGAAATATTCTTAGATTTTCCTTGGGAGCTAATATAATTAGTGGTAACTGGTGAACACACTAGATTTACTGAGCATTCAATGATCTTGTTTTCAGGGGGAAACAAACTTCACTTACTTGATCGTAACCTCTAGCACAGATGAATAACAGCATTAAAGCTTTCCACTGTTGTGATTATGTTGCTAATTGATTACTGATGGGTAGAATTAAGAGTATAGTCCTACATAAACTAAAATGGTCCAAAAATGGGTGTACTTGAGCATAGGGATGAGTATTAGTAAGGAAAAATAACTGTAGTGCCAAAGGAGAAATTACTTGTTGACTGTGGAGAAGTACAAGGAGAATTATATGAAATCCATACATTTATTTGATCTACAGTTTGGTGTTGCATGTATATCAGAATTAATTATTTATTTGATGTTTTGCCATTGAATATGAATGTTTTAATATGAATGTGGTGCTAAAAAAAATATAACATTTGTTTAACAGTAATTGACATAATAGAAGTGTTTTGAAATGTATAGGAAACTGCCTGAATGGGGGTATTAATGCAATAAACAAGTGTCTTGTGTTAAGTTTTGGTGTTTTGTTAAAGTGCCCTTTTCTAAGTACTGTTACAAGTCCTGCTCTGAAATCTGCAATGGTTCCTCTCAGTATAATTAAACTGGAGTTGCCCAGAATGTGCTGATAGCTCTGTTAGTATCATTAAAGTTGTTCCTATTTGTTATATCCCTCTTTGTTTCAAAAGTGCATGTTAATAGTAAAACCTAGACTCTTGCATTAGAAGTTATGATCTTTTCTTCCTATTGCAGTTTACCTTTGTGTCTGAAACAATTTCATTTTCATTCTGTGGATGACTTTGCCTGCCTGTCATTGCTTTTTTTCCCTATTACTGCATTTTTCAATAATTTTCCACTGTGTTGTCTTTTTTTCCCTTTTCTTCCATCTCCCCCTGCCACTGACAAGCTGTGGCACTGGCTTAATAAGAAGGTAAATAAACAGAAAAATTGTGATTCCAACTACTGGATTCTGTGGTTTCGGGGAGTTTGATTTTTTTATTATTATTTTTTTTATTTTGCAGCATGAACACTCCTTAACATGCCTTGCTTTGTAGATTTCTCTCTCAAATGCCTCTTTTCCAGCTCTTGATATAAGCTACTGAAGGTCATATAATTCTACCCAATGTCCTGTCTTCTACTCCAGTGAATGCACATAGTTAAATGTTTTGTACAGCAGAGTATTGTGTTAGTGTTTCAAGAAATAGTTTGATTTAGTGGCACCTTTATTTAGGAACAGCTGATCTCCAGCCGGTCCCTGCTTCTATGCATAGCAAAACCAGTTCTCTCCCAATCTGGAGAGCTATTCTGCACTCAGGGAAAGCATCAATTAACTGAATTAATATGGGAACGGCGAAGGTGTAAGGCACAGTTGTAAGGCTGTGAGTGTAAGCGTTTGCACATAGTGCATGGACTGGTTTCAGTCAGTGCTGTAAATCTTTTACTTTTGAAGTGTCAAACTTGCCTGTGTGTAGTGTACCACCAGTGAATACATACATACTGATATGGAGTGTACCAGCAGTGAATACATACATATTGATGTGGAGCATACCGGGAGTGAAATGAGACTTCGCATGGCCTCAGAACTGCTGAATCAACAGTCTGAAGGGAAGTGAGGACTAGTAAAAATAAAAGAAATTAAAAAATTAAAGTAGTTGATACAGTTAATCTTTTTTTCCTTGTGTGTGTTATGTTTTATAAGAATTGTTATTCCCAATTCCCATGGTTCATCTTAGCCAGCTATGCTTAACTATTTTTCTTTGGGGAACTGTCATTCCAAGTGAAGTTAATACTGATTCGGCTTCATGTGTGACTGAAATCTAGCCAACTTCTTAGTGCAGTGATGTCTCTCTGAGACTTAGGCACTGGCATTGCTTCAGACAAACATTGATCTGGGGAGGGATGTCTGTAGCATGTGCATGGCTGAGTTTTGTAGGTGACTAGTATGTGATAAAATACATATATAAAACATTCTTGTTAACAATGAAATGGGGCTACATAGCTGATATCTGCTTTGGGTGGCAGATGAGGAATAATGCTACTTGTAGTGTCTGGGCTAAGCAGCTATAATGAATTTAGGAAATTTGATCTTCAGTATTTAATGAGTAAACCCAGGGTTGTGTATTGGGGGGCTTTCTGTGTTTCTGAACAAGAGGGTGGAGTTGCTTCCTTCATGATTCACTTATAATTGTCCACTAAGAGGAATTTTTGAATGTTCTTTTGCCCTTGACTGTAGTTTTCCTGGTTTAAAATTACATTTTTATTTCCTGAGTTTGAAATGTTTGTCTATATGAATGACTTGCAGTTAGTAAATATGTGCAATGATAACCCTTTGTAATTACATTTTTTTTTTTAGATATTGATTTATTAGCACAATTCAGGTGAAGAGCTGAGTTTGGTGAGCCACAGATGAAAGTTTAGACTCAACTACCTTTTTTCTGTCTCTGAATTTGTCATTTGCTTGTTTGAAAATATTGATAGGTTGCAAAAACAATTTCACTGTAATTGCTTTAAATTATAAAATGTCTAGGTTTTATTTTTAGTTTAGAGATTTGCATTACTTGGCAAAACCCTATGGATATAATTACTTAACAGGGTGGGGTTTTTTAGTTCCTAGGAGTTATTTTTGAAAGCTATTGGTTTACTTTAAAGTTTCATAGGTAGAAATCCTGAAAATCCTATAGTGTTACATGCAGTGTTGACTCCTCTTCATGAATGTATAATAATAATAATAATAAAGATATAAACAAAAAAAGTGAAAAAAATGTGCAAATGGCATGAGGATCTTTTGGGTTTATTTTGTTGGGGGTGGGATTTGACTTTGTTTGTTTTTAAATGATAATTAAAAATAAGTCTTACTCTGCCAGAGGTAAAATAAGGAGGGGATTTGTAATACAGAACACTGGATGCAGTTAAAAGGTTGATTCCTTTTGTTCCTTTCTTCTTTTTACCTGTCTTTGAAGGGAAGTATTTCAGAGAACACCAAAATAAATTTCTGATAATCCAGCAGGACATTAAACATACATCACCGGGTTATGGCATAGTTTGAAATGATGGTTGATTGTGACTGCTAGTGATAAACCTTGCCTTTTCAATTTCTATTCATGGTATATGTAGCCCAAAATATGGAATAGGTTCAGTTGAGCTAGAATGATTTGTTCTTTATAACATTGTCCATGTCAGGACTCTTTAGAAGGAATTGCTAAATTCTGCTGTTGTTGTTGGAGGGACACTGGTGTAAATAGAGTTGAGACTTCATGTAGACTGTTCTCTGCCTTTTGTAGCTTACCTACTCAACTGACTCATTTCAGCACAGCTCTTGAATGTGTTCTGGTTACAGGCTTCCCCTTATTCTCATGAGGTGATATGAATGAGATGATACCCTCAAATATTAACTGAAGTAAAAGGAACATAACAGCAAGTCTAAGGAACGTGTTGAAAAAGTTCTTCATGAATAGTGGAGCTGTTTACAGAAAAAAAAAGTCCTTGTTGGTAATTTTATATAGATTTAGTTGAAAATGAAGTAGATGCTCAGGTCTTCTTCACTGTGTGGGTAATGCAGTAAATCAAACATGCTAGGAAAACTATAGTTCTGATGGGTATACAGTGTGAAACATGAAAAAATTAATAGATAATGTATCATACTTTGCAACATGCAGAACCTGTCTACATAGTAGGATTTCTGATTGTTAAGCATAGGCTGTAGTTCTATTGCAGCTTAGTCTAATATGGTTTGTATCATCACCCAAAATTTGAAAGAGGGAGTACTTGCAAATTGAGAAGCTTTCTAATGGAATGCAACTAATCTTAAAAAACCTTTTTTTTCCAAAGTGAGCTAAATTAAAAAAAAAGTTAATAACCTTTCCCTTCAAAACTGTGACAATTAAAGATAGTTTTTTGTAGACTGTCTATCACAAATCGGTACCATTTCAGTTTGGTTTTACAAGTGTGACCTTCTGTAGCTTAGGAGCCTGGCTTTCCTTTACCTTTGCTTAATTTTGGATGTTGTGGCAGCATCAGCTTCTGCTGTTACTAACCTTTAGATTAGAAGCTTGGAACTGAGTATAAAACTTCATGATCTCTGCCTAATGAGTAGTGTTTAGTCAGTACCTGTTTGTCTTTGTGTGCATGCCCATGGTTTACAGGAAGGATGTAAGGGGAGGTCTGACAGGGCTGGGATAAGTGTGAAATCTGGACCTGATTCAGTGGTAAGTACAAGCAAAAAGGGATTTAGCGGAGCAGTTTACCTGCAGTAACATAGCACCTATGCATTACTTAGCATGAGTGTGTAGAGGTGAGTGCCTACTAAGGAAGTATTGTGGGTTAGTGTAGAGTGGGAAGGAAGGGAGTTTTAATAGCAAAAAAAAAAAAAAAAAAAAGGCAGAGTAAATACAGCCCTAAGCAAATGCTGTGCATCTGCTCTTACTTCAACAATACTGAGTCTAATTCAATCTTCTCCTGTGATATGTCTGTACCAGTTATGTAACTTGGATGTCCTTAAGACTGTGCTGAGAGATATAATTGCAGTACCTCACCAAAGCTGGCTTTCATCTACCTTGCTTGGGCTACCTGCCCAAGTAAATAGAGACAAAGTGGGCTTGCATGGCTGAGGCTGCTGCCTGTACTAGTGCATCATCAATGCTGCCCTCGTTTCACTAACTAAATTAAAGGTAATTCAGGCTTTACAGCTGCACCTTTATGGCAGTCTAGGCATATTTGAACCCCCAGTACGGAGTGTCAAGGAAAGATACCTTGTTTGTCATGTGTTGTCTCAGACAGAGTCCTCATCCTGATCTTTTGGAGCTTGATCTTCCAGTAGTTGCTACATGGTGAAACATCTAAAGCATTCAGGCTCAGCTCTGCTGAGTTTACCCCTCACACAGTCATTGAGGCTATCATTTTTTTGGAGTCTCTTTGGAAATACGTTCAGTTGCATGGATTTAGTGAATCTGATTAAGGTGCTATATGTAAGACTAATGGATTTCTTTTATCCCTCTCTTAGTAAGTATATAGCTATTAGTTTGAACTTTGTCTAAAATAACAAGGATGGCTTTAATTTTTAATAGCTTCATTTTGAAGCCCATGTTGTAAAATTTTTATTCCCTGCCCATCCAGTGTTTTTTTCAGTAACATTTTTGATTTCTATCCTTTAAAGTAGGGACTTTTATTTCTTGCTTCTCTTGCATAATCTTGCACAATCATAGATGTATGTGAGGCTTGAAAGGGCACAGCACATCCTGTTTCACTCTTGCTTCCAAAGAGGTAACAGCCCTATGTAGAGGTTACTCAAAGTTTCTCAGAGAGCTGCAGTAGCACTGGCAAGATATTTCTGATGGCTGAAGTATTTCAGCAATGCTGAAAAGTGTTAAAAATATCTAAGACAAAAGATTTTACACATTCCCTCATGTTCTCTGAATTTCTTTCTGCAGTTTTACTATTGTGCAGATTTGGTTACAAAAGCTTGCTAGCTCAACACTTTGTTACTTTTAGAAGGATTTTGCATTCTTTTTGTCATCATTTTGAACAACAGTTCTATAATGCTGAATATAATCCTTGTGTTAATTGAGGTCAAACAAGGAGCTGGTTGTAAAAACTTGAAGTCTAAAATTAATTGTTTGATGTACACGAACTGCTCAGATATTGCAGGATGAACACACACACAAAAATTCTTATTTTTTTTCAAATAGGAGATCTGATTTGAGTATTAACCAATTCAATCATCACATCAGTCTGTAGAAGTTAGTTATTCCAGGGCCAATTTCATGTGTAGGGATAGGGCAAATAGTGAAGAAAGAACTAATGTAAACCATCAGCATGCATATTAGTAGTCTTTTAAGATCTCTAAAAAGTTATCAGCTTAATTGTTGAGAATATAAGTTGTACTCAAAAGTACTTTAACCTACTACACATTGACTTTGACCTCAGTTCTCCTAAAGCACAAATTTTACAGTTATGTTGCTGCTGCTGCTTTTTCCTGTAGTAATGCCAGATGGAGTAGAAATAACCTTGGTATGTGAGTCATAGGAGCTAGAAAAATGTATTTGGTCATACTTGCATGGGCTTTCACACCTTTTAAGTAAACAGCCAATTTGTGTATGAGACGAAGCTCAGCTTACACTGTTCTAGAGCACTCTGCAAAGTTGTGTGACTGAGCAGGTTTTATTGTTTTGGTTAACATAATCAGAATTTCTCTGATCTTAAGTGGTATCACTATTTGTTTGTGGGCATGTATAGAATGAGCCTTTTCAGAAACTGACAGAATAAGATGCACACCTGTTTCCTGTGTCAAATAGGTTCAGCTAATGCATGCTTAATGCTGAACATTTTTTTGAGATTGAAAGTGGATAGAAATAGTTGGTGCTGAATAATTGGTGTGATATTCAATAATATGTCCCATTTCAGTTCAGAAGGTGATGAGCAGCTCTAAAAATTTTATTGCTTGCAAAAATACCTCATTTATCATTTAAATGGCTTTCAGCTATCCAAATCTGAAAGTTATGGTTGTGCTTTATAGTATACCTTGATAACTTTGAAGTCCTGTGTAGCCAGTATCTGTAAGTTTCCAAGCTTCCAAGGACAGGAAACAAAGGCAAATTTCTGTGTTCTAGCTGACATGAATGCTAGCTCCCTTAGGTCTAGTAAGTAACTGTTGAAATATTGCTTGCTTTGCAGAGAGCTTGCTGTGTCGTGTGGTAATGTGTAAATTTTTTTTGCAAAATCACATGCCATACCATGACCTTAATCATGCTAACATCGCTTGTTAATTGTTCATCACCAGGCTTGGGCATAAATGCTGTTTGATTAAAGCTTGATTTTTGTACTGTGATTGTAAATAAAAATAATAATACTGTCATATAGCATTGCTTTCATTAGAAATTGATTTATATGCCATAATTTGTTTTGTTTTTTTTTTTCTGCACAGATCATCGTGTGGTTGGAGAAAATGCTAGATAAAATAATCAGCATTTTTATAATATTTTTGCTAGTCGTAGGAACCCTTCTGCTAGCCCTGCTCCTTACTGCAAAGGTACAGTGTGCTAAAGAATGTAATCACAGAGCTCATTTTCAATGCGTTTGAAGGTTACTGATATTTATACTAAATTGTGTAACTTAATGCTTAGTAACTAATTGCTCTGTAGTTGAACTTGTTGCTGTTCAAGAACTACAAAGCATACAAAATTATACCAAAATCTCAGTCTTTATATTTCTTTGGATTTCTGTATTTATTTACCTATATGATAAGCCTAATACATAGACATTTGGAAATACAAAATTTATTGTAGTAAAAGAATTACTAGCTTATATATTACAGGCATGGATTTGTTTTGCATCCTGTTACACTTTCCTTGTCAACAGCAGAGCCACTTAGAATTTTTTTCTTTTTAATTTACCTTGCATCAGAAACATATTTGCAAAATGCTTAAGGTGTATTTGTCAATTTTTTGGTGTAATTGCCTGTAATAGCCTCATGGTATCTTGTGCTCAGTTAAATGTGCTAAGATTCATGATCAGATGTTCTCTGAAATTGATTTTTGGTTTGTGGTTGGGGCTTTCTTTTTTTCTCACCAGAAGAGGTCACTCATGTCCTTTCTTTTTTCCTTTATTTTTCCTTAATGGAGCTGTGTTCATATTTGAAACAGTCAATGGAGATTGAATGTTTGACTCGAATACAGATATGGAATAAAAATCAATGAGTTCTGATGTCAATATCCTTTTTCCAAAATGTAGGCTTATATAATGTTGAGCACTTAAAATTGAAAGCTTTAAAAGTTGTGCAAACATTCCTGCCTAAAGCTTCCTTATATTGATAAAAGGACTATTAAGATATTTATAAAAGGTGTCTTTTATCATTCTTATTGAAGAATTAATTTGGTGAGGCATGGTTCATAGCATGGTTGGTTATGTTAGAGCTAAGCATTCATTAATTTTTACACTTCTTTGATTTGTGGCTTAAAAAGGCATATCTGAAACTGTGCTTTGTATTTTAGTACTTCCCTTGACAGCACTGCTGTATTGTTAAATTTTTTTTCCAATGATGTGATAAGGTTTAAATTTCCATTTGCTATTACTAGTGACAAAAATTGTCAGAACAGACTGATTATTGTATTTTGGGTTAATGGCACTTTATTCTTCGTGGGTCGCTTGCATTGGAGGAATTATTCTTTAAATGTACAAAGTGGTCACTGCCCCCCACCTGCCATCCTCTTCCCCATCCCTGCCCCCCCTTCCCCACCCCCCCCCCCCACCCCCCCCAAAAAAAAAAAGGAGGGGGAAAAAAAGAAGTCTTTCTGAATATAGGAAGAGTTCTAGTCTGCATTACGTAACATTTCTCCTCTCTATATTTAATTTAGGTACATCAAGAGAGTGTTCACATGATTCAAGTCACAAGCAGCTTGATCAATGAGACAGTAGCCAGTCACCCAGAATGGGCAAAGTAAGAATGCTGAAGTTAAGCCAATAGTATAGGGTGGATGAACAAACTTCCAGGTGCACATATGCATAGTTTTTAACATAAAAAGTCCCCTAGGTGAACAGAAATGGAGGTGACTCTTGCAGGCAGATGTAAAAGTTAAACTCTCAGGCAGCAAGAATGTTTATGCATTACTCTGGAGGACTGTCACTGTGGTATCTCATTTGAGGATTTTGGTGGAGAAGGACAGCTGTATGAACAACTGCAGTTGTGGAGAGGAAACATTTGTAGTGCAGAGAATAGAGAGGGCAGTATTTTTTCCCTTTTGCCTGGGAAAGAAAATACTGGCAAAGAGTGCTCTCTCTAGAAGGTTGCAAGAGGAGAGATAAATTAATTTTCCAGTGTGGAGAGTTGGCTGCAGAATGCCTTTGAGGTATTAGGAGTTGAAGACAATGTTTTTGGACTGAATTGAAGAAGAGTTCAAGGGTGGAAAGAATGGTGGATGGGGAGAGTTTGGTATGAGTCAGTTGGGAAGGGCTGTTCCTATTAAGTATAGGTGTGGATAGTGTCTGCAGTGGGAAGTTTGTAAGGTTTAATCTATGTAACGATTAGAGTAAACACCAAGGAAAACATGTAAGGGAGAGAAGATTTTGAGAGAAATGCATCTAGAAAGAAACAAGGGCATACTGGCAAGCAAAGAAGTGTTTACATGAACACCAGATGGGGAATAGGTGAGACTGATGAGTGTGATTTTGAGGAGGCCATGTTTCAGATGGCTTTCATTCTGCTTCAGCTAAACAGACTTGGGGTAAAGGTGAGATACCAATGTAATACCTGAAGAAAAAGTTGTGTCCCAAACAAGAATAGTTGACTTTTTCAAGGGCACATTCTAAACAAAAGTGATGGGGGTTTAACACTATGGAAAGAAATCACATGCTGTATTATAAGACCATAATGCTTTTTCAAAAACAGAACTAAGAGGATATCGTTAATAACTACTGTAGTACTGTGTGTTTTAGCACTACTTAAATAATCACAGTCAAGACAACGGAAAGCACTTAAAATGTGTTTTATTCCTTCATGGCATTTCTTTTTTTGGCCTTTCCATTTTGCCATAGCATGGAAATAGGAGGGACTAATGAAAATGGAAATTTTACTGTCAGAAGTTTATTCACATAATGAAAACACTAGAGTAATAGTTGAGCGCTTAGCAGAATTTTAGCTGAAATTTTTACTTCCAGTGTTTGTATCCAGATTTGAAGCCCTCAAACCACTGTATTTTAATTTATTGAGAGTAAGTATACCTCTTGCCAAATTCACCAAGCTTCACCTACTTTCAGAGCTTGATGCTCACACTATGTTTAAAATTGAGTGGCCGAAATATCTTGGAATTTCAACGCAGAACATTTCCAAAGGGTTATACGGACAGAACAGCTTCCATGTTGATCTTTAGTCAGATGAACAAATGTCGTGATTGATGGTTTTTTTTTTTTTTGGAAAGGTTCCAATAAGTGCCATTGAATCAAGATGTAAAAAGAAAGTCAGAGCAGGGATTGTGTGCCCTGTATTCACAAGCATTGAAAGGTGGACAGCTCAGTAGGGTCCATTGCTTGGTCATTGACAGTGATGGGAATCCCTGAAAACATTCATAAGCAGGTAGCTTGGTGAGGACTTAGAAATAACTGGTGTCCAAACCTGTTTTCAACTGGTTGCTTTTTCAGGAAAACAACGTTAACAGTTTATGTTCAGCTTGTAATTCAGAAGGTTGTGTTTGCAGCTAGATGAGACTGCTTCATACAGTCTTTTCAGACAACTAGAACACCAGGAAAATTGCTAAGAATATAGTGTGAAAAGCACTTATACAGACGGAAGAGCAGATCTCTTGAAAAAGTTGAGATACCAATTTAATTAAGGTTTCAGGAACCTTGGAGAATTTCTAATGCAAGGACTTTCCCTAGATTTAATTGTGCTTTGCTTATGAGAAAATCTGTTCCTTGATATGCTAGTTGCAATAAGTTTATATGTATTCAACCATAATAATTTGTTGTTGTCTCAAAATGTTGATTTGCAGTGTGTTTTGGGTATAATGAAGTGGGTAAGATACACAGCAGTTAACTCTGTTTTCCTTCTTTGATAAAAACCCCAGCTGGCTCCCAGAAGCCCAGGTAATCCAGAAGGCACTCAATTCCGCAGCGAATAACGTATACCAGTATGGCCGAGAATGGATTACACATAAGGTAAGAGTGAGCTCTTAAAACACCTTTTAATTTTTTTTTATGGTTTCTTGTATTTCATAAAAATAAAAAGAAATAAAAATATATTTGTCAGTAGTTCTTTTCTGTGTGGTTAACTGTCTGGTTGACAGATCTTTCTGCTGTCTGGTTTGTGAGTTGAAGGAAGAGTGGGAGTGATTTCAGTAGTCTTTTCTGCTCAGAGGATTATTTATTTTTAAGAACTGAAGAATCTGCCATCATTTTAATGATTCCCAGTAAAAAAGCATCAAATAAAACTGAGTAATATTCTTTTACCTGGCTTTAGCTGTCGTGTTATAGACCATGTAGACTTTTTTAATTGACACCACCAGTCTTTCCCCTCCCCCTGTATTGTAATTTATGTGTGAGCTGGGTGTGGTAGATTGGATTTTTATTAATCATAATTTATTTAGTTAAGATAACTTTCTTCAGGAGAATTTGTCAAGACTCTTATTTATATATTTTGATAACAAGCACACTTCTCAAATTATTTGAAATATTTACTCTAAATATATGATCAAGAATTTTGGGTTAAGCATTTTAGAAACAGCATTGGTTTTTCAGTGCACAAAGAAGTCCTCAGCTTAGTGCAGCAGAATGGTTTTTAACGAAGTCATCATATTGTGAACTGTGTTGTCTGAAGTGTGTATTTCATACTAATACTCACATTTTCTAATAATTTGGGTTTGATCCGTGCCTTTACGGCCACTCTTACGTGATTTACTGAGCTTTGAGTTCATCAGTAGGTATCTGTTTTGTTCTGTCCTGTATAATAAAAGATTTCTATATGTTTTTAGCTCCATAAGATTTTAGGAGAAAAAGTGAATAACACTGCTGTGATTGAAAAACAAGTACTGGAGCTCTGGGACAGGCTTTATCACTCTTGGTTTGTGAAGGTGGGTAACTTATTTAAATGGTATTCATAAAAACTATCACTTAGTACTCTGAGATAATTGTGGTAAGTATTCATTTCTGAGAGAGAGATTACCAGAAAGTTGGATGCTGAGTAAAGGTCATAATAATAAAAAGTTGGTAAAAATTTTAAGTGTGTAAGATAGATCATTCTGCAGTCACAGTCTATGTACAGCCAGGGCTATGTCCTTCACTTAAGGAGGAAAGTGTGTTTTTATGTATGCCATTTAATTTAGCCTTTTCTCACTTTATATCTTTGATAGTTCATAGTTTAGAGGTTTCTGTTGAATTTCTTTTTTATTGGGGTGTTAGGAAAAGTGGTGTTCTGCATGATCTGTGTAACTTTCATTAATTTGAAATTGCGGGAAAGAAATTGTTCCTTCATTAAGTTTCTTCCAATACATTTTCTTAGCCATCTTTTAATGGGTTTTGTACACTGAATCTTGAAAAGTTCATAAGAGTTAAATAATTTTTATGCTGCCAATGCTGTTTGCCTTTTAAAGGAAAAAGCCATTCATTTACCACAGTGCAATGGAAATATCAAAATCCAAAAGTCATACCCCTGAAATACTTCTGTATATTTAAATAATTGCAATTACAACATATTAACACTTTTCTTTATACAGTCATTTTTCAAGTACCTAAATTTCCAAGAAGATTTCTCTATTAAAATAAGTCACAGTTTCAGTATAGTAGTCAAAACTGAAGTGGAAAGAATCAGTTTCTGACAAGTAATAACACTGTTGAGAAGTATGGAACCATTGAGGAAAAAGTAAAACTGTAAAGTAGATTTTTCTGGCCTGAAGCACTTGAGAGTATTCAGTGTTAAATGACTGACCAAGAAAAGCACCTACTTTTGATGCAGTTATCAGTAATACTGATGAACCTGTTCCCTTTACTAATCTAACCTGTATGTCAGGTGGTCTGTGACACTTCTCTGTTTGGTAGGGCTCTGTCACTACCTGTGCTGTAGGAGTGCTTGTGTTGCTGCAGTACAGCACAGGTTGTGACTGTGTTTGGTGTGTTGTGGGATTTCTTACCTGCAGCTGTTACTTGAGGGAATACTGTGAGGCTTCTGTCTTGCAGATTCTTTTCTGGTAGGGTAAGAGACATCTTTCCTACGAATCAAAATGGTAGAAAGAACCTCAGGAATGCACTGACGCTCGCTGCCTACAATCTTGAGTTGTGTTCCCCCTCTGGCTGCAGTTTAAAAGTAGACACCCTATGTTACCACTGACATGCTGGCAGACAACTGATTATCTGCAGGCTGCAGGTAACTGCTCCAGAGTCTGATCTAATATTGCCTCTTCTGTCATAGTCCAGATCCATGTAAGTGTCTCACACGAGTGCTTTCCACCTGGCTATTTCCTTCTGTAATGTTGGAATAGTCTTGGGGGGGTTTTAAATGTATCTGAGAACTGGAAACCAGGTGATTGTGTGGTGTGTAGGACATCTGTGCCTCAGTACAGCTTTCAAGCTCCCCACTGTTTCAATTGTGTGAGCATAATAATTACACTTCATTTTGGGGTTTGCTTAGTGTTGCTCTAGTCTGTAGGTGACTGAAGAACTCAGACTCAGGGGATACTGTTCCATGAAAGCTGTGGAATTGAGGAAGAAATGCTGCTGAAATGTAGATTCAGCCATTAACTGCTGCTTCCTAAGAAGATCTGTAGGTAGGAAGTGGTGTATATTTTAAAGGTTCTAGAAATGTTGTGATAGATCAGTTACTGTCACATCTATGTACCAAATGAAGTAAAGGAGTAACAGAATAATAAACCATTTGGACAATTATGGCATAACTCTACAATCAAGGTATATTTTTCAAGGACAAGTATCTCCTCTTCCTAGTCCATTCAGGTGTGGAGTTTTGTTTTGGTTTTGAGATCTAGTGCATTTGTTGAGAAGGAATGTCTTTAAATCCTTTATTTATCCACATCTGAGGCCCTAGGTGCTGCAGCAGTATAGTTGCTGAATAGCATTGAATTTGAAATATGTATGAATAATAATGCTACAGAATTTGAAAATGGTATATAAATCTGCTAGTTAATGATGAGAGCTATCTTTAAAATAGAACTTGATGCACAGATAATAGGCCCTGTTGGAGGGAGATTTTTGACTGCTCATATGTTTCTGTTCCAAATAAATTGCCATCTCTGAAGAAAGATCTCTGTGTTGCTGTGGCTTGTTAAAGCATGTTGCTAATTGTGCCTCACAAAGTGCAACAGTGCATCTAGAGAGGATTGGTACTAAGCAGAAAATGTAATGCTCTTAGATAAATCAGTGCAGGAACCTCACTTGGAATATTACTTGCTATATAGCCAAAAAAGATACTGTCATTTTGAATGCAGCCTGGTAAGGCTAAAGGTTTGGAAAATTTTAACAGACGTAGTAGGATGCTTATTATAAAAATCAGAGTTAAGAGCTTGAGAAATCTCTTGCTATTAAAGGTTAGGGTGAGATCTGTTGGTGTCAGCGGGTTTGCTTAAACTTGCTTACATGGAATTTTGACATCCTTCTCTGAAACACTTATCACAGTCCTAGACTGAGTCAAATAGTCTCATTCTAGATGGTAATCAGGTGTAATTCATCAGACAATAGGCAACTTAATAATTAAGGTGGAACCACTTAAGGAATTAGCTGTTATGGTTATGGCCATGTCCTGTTGTCTTCTTATGTTGAGGTTAAAAAGGTGTGTAGTCAGAAGAAATAATCCATGCATTCCATTTAGGTTTTGTGTGACTGAACATTGCCTGTGGAGTAGACACTAATAGTTAGAAAACCACTTGTTTTGCTTCTGCAAGCATTTTCCTTTATAAGTTGTCCTGGGAAAACTTGTATGTTGCAAACAGTAAGTTATGTAGGCAGTAACTGAAAGGATGATCTCTTTCTTGTGAGCCTTCCTTAAGAGCGAGATAGATACCTTTGTATCCGTCAAGCAGTAAAGTTAATTTGTAGTTGAAGTGAATGTGTACAATATACAGCAAGGTAATTATATGGGATAATCAACTACAGTTTTTCTGTCACATTTTATTTTTTTCAGTGTACAGAGTACTTCCGGATATTTTTTGGGATGACAATTAAAGCAGCTCTAAGTATTTAGGTGCATGTTGGAACGGTTCTTCATTAAGCAAACATTAGTCTAAAACATAACCCTTTGGGTTTATCATATCTGTAAGTTATTTGAATATCTGCTTTCTTCACATCTTTGCCTCTCTTTTTAAGAATGTAACGCATTCTGGAAGACACAAAGGACACAAGTGGCACGTAAACCGTCAAAACAGCTGGCTTGGAGATATTCTGGACTGGCAAGATGTTGCATCATTTGTTCATGATAACATAGAAACATTTCTCTCGGTATGTATTCTTTGCACTTATTACAAAGTTGGTCTAATTTTTAAGTGATAGCAATTTCTCCTTAGGGTACCACTAAGGTTATGGATTTGAGTACATGGAAAATTAGGGAAACACTTAGTGTTACTTACAATTACCTAAGCAATTATTGTAAGCCTATTTAAGGTATAACCATCAGCCATACAGAACTGTTTGTGATGAAGAAGCTCTTGTTATTTCAGCATCCTTATTGATACCAGCTTCCCAGACATCTTCCTGTAGCAGGATATTACTGTAGGATTCCCCATGTCACCTGCAAGCCGGTTTTCAATGCTTTGTATTATGTGGTCTTTTTCAAAAAGAAACCAGTTGATCTAGGTTATAATTGAAGAAATTATTGGCTAAGAGATTGTGAAAACAAAACAAAGCAAAAAAATGTATTTTTTTATCTTACTTTTTTTGTCTCAAATTATTCCTGAGATTGAAAGCAGCTTATTCCTCTCTTTTGTAATAAAAATTCTGTGGAGAATGAAATTAATACTTTACACAGTGTGAATTCCAGAATTAATCCACTAGACCTTTCACCTTAAAAGGGGAAAGAGGAAAATTATTGAAAACAATTCAAACTGAAGTGTTTTACTAGAAATTATATTACTATGCTAAAAATATATATTAATATATGGAGTCAATCCCCAATATCTTTGACTTGAGCTGTTGTCATGAACTAAAAGTATCTTCAGTTTTGGAAGACTGTTAGTTATACCTAACTGACAGCATTATAAATCTGTGGGTGCAATTAAAGTGAGTATTCGCCTTGAGACAGTTGTTGGTTTAGACTTGTGGACGTGTGATTTTTCTGTCCTCCATCAACTACTGCTTAAATTGCTACAGTTTCTGTCATAAAAGAAGATGTGAGATAAGAAAAAACCAAGAGATTTTTTTTTTTATTGCAGTAAACCTTTTTTTTCAGTTAATAGTGAAATTTGCTTAATGCTTTCTCGAAGTTGGCCGTGCATGCTGGAGACAGTTATGAAAATGCACAGCACATCATGATTTAAAATCAATATGGAGTTTCCTTCTAGGCAAGAGGGCAAGGGAGACAGAGGAGGAAAACTACATGATAAGTGCTAGCTGTGTAATTTGCAGCATTGCTGTGCAGTGCCCAGAAACTGTGATGAAAAGTGTACTTCAGTAATCTAAATAGGCTAGAGAAATGTGAGAAAAAGTATAAAGAGAATAAATATTTAAGAATGGATGTGTTAATACTAAAATATTCATCTAGCTAACATACTTGCTTTACTTCTAAAATCTGGTTTCAAAGTTCCCAAAAAAAAAAAAGTGACAGCAGTTGACTTGCTTTCCTGTTTATTTCCACAAACTCATTACTCATCAGCTGTGGGGAAACACCTGTCTTTTTTCTCCATACACTCATGTCCTTAATGACAGGCTGTAAACAAGTCAGCATAGCACATAGCTCTAAATCCTCGTTTTGCACCCTTGCTGGGCAGCATATTCTTTGCTGGCTTGCTCATCTACAGTGCATTGCATAAATATTTCAAGTTAAAATTGGTGAAAATCTGATTTCTGTGCTTGTTCAGGTCTTTAAAACTTGGAGATTATGAAAATAAGACTAGTTTTGACTTAAGTTGAGTGTTTCTAAGCAAGTTTCTTACCAACCTTAGGATACAATGGAACCTTACTGTGATCAGGATTTATGTTTTTATCAGAGCATGAAAATCTTTCTCTTGCTATTTTGAAGAGAAACAATTGGTTATTAGAATGGCATACTGAATTGGGAAAGCCCAATATTTTAAATTACGTGAGTGATTTTGAGGGGGGGGTTGACAGATTTGGGGAGGGGCTGGGTAGATTTTTTGTGTTTGGTTTGGGATTTTTGTTTGCTTGTTTGTTTGCACTTTTTTCCATGTATTGTGGGATTCTGGGTGGGATTTAAACCAGATTGGGTGGGGCTTTGAGCAGCCTGGTCTAATGGAAGGGGGATTGTAACTGAATGATCCTTAAGGTCCCTTCCAGCCCAAACTGTTCTATCATTCTATCTTCTTTTTCTGGAGAGTGTTCTGAGGTTTTCTTGTTTGTTTTTTATTTTGGTTGGTTGCTTGCTTTGGTTTTTTTTTTTTGTTGTTTTTTTTTCCTCTTTTTTTTTGGTTGTTGTTTGTGAGTTGTTTTTTTGTTTGTTTTTTATTTGCTTGAGTGTGTTGTCTTTGGGAGGAGTGAGCTGTGGTTAATGGTGGTGTTTAAACTGGTTAGCTGTAATTCAAGCTGTAAGATGTTTCTGCATTTGGACACTTGAAATCAATGCTAACCTAGAATTCTCAAGACACAGTGCAGTCCCAAAACTGCTTTGACAATTTTTACCATTGAGATAGTTTAAAGACAATGAGATAGCTGTAAAGAAATGTGTAAAGAAGTGGCTATGCAGCTATGGTGAGATTTTCTCCACCTTTGGAAAAAAATGAGTACGATTACACTACTTGGTTGTAATAAATACTTGTGTATACATTGAGTTTACCAAAAAATAACTATCTTGCTAGTCCCTTGGCTTTCTGAAATATTTCAAAATAGTACAGATGACAGTATTCTCTGAAAATACAGCTATTTGACATTGTCATATTACAACCACAAGCAGATAAGCTCTTTTCCATTGATGAAAATCATGGAAGTGTTATTCTTCTTTAATAAGAGAAGGAGCATTTGCTGTAAGGAAAACGTTAAAAGAAGACAGATGCAAGTGTTTCACTTCATGCTTATCCTGTGGTGGAAGAAACTTTCATTTTATAGTTGAAAGCATGTAATTAAACTGATGTAGGTGTGCTGGGGAATTACTGGTGTTCATTTAATTTGTAACAACATGAATCGATTCAGAACTTTGAGTATCAGGTAAAGCTCAGACTTCCGTACCACCCTCAAAATGTGCTGTTTGTTATAGCAGTTATGCTTAGCCCTAGTTTGATATAGGCAGACCTTAATTATTTTTAAGTAATTTACTATATAAATATGTAAACTGCCTGAATTCTTCATGTAATATGAAGATAAGCTTTTCCACGTCATCAGTTTCCCTTTTTTTTTTTCCTAAAAGCTTTGCTGTTAGCAGCACTGCTGCCTTTTCTTCAAGTATTATTAGAAACATTAGTGTTAAGAACAAGTATATTCTTAACACTAAATATGTTAACATATAAAAAATATGTTTCTAGAGTGGGGTTTATTTCATCTTATTCCCTGGGGATAGAGCAAGAGTGGATCCTCACTTAGGCTTTGTATTTTGCACCCAATGCTCTACTCTAAGGTATTTTTTCAGGTGAATGAAATATGCAGTACATAGCTGGACTATTAAGATTTAATTTCTTAAAAATAAAAATGCCTCATTCTTTCCCCACTCACCTGTGTTTCCATTTATACCCTTTTCTTCCATTTCTTGCATGCTTGTAGCATTGAAGAAGTAAATCGCTGTGTGCTAAATCTGTGAATGATGGCTCAGAGCTCCCTTGATGGTTTATGAGACATTGCTAATGTCTCCTTAAATTGATCCTTTAGTTTCTTGCACAAGAGTATTCATCATTCCACCAGCAGGTGGTATCTCATTCAGAGATTTCCCAGACAGGAAGACAGAAGACCTTCCATTACGATGTACAGAGTGAGCTTCAGCTCAGTTAGGTTTCCCTTTCCATGCCTTTAGCATGACTGATCTGTGTGTTCTAAATAAGTCAGTATGTCAAATATTTCAGTAAGTTGCTACATATCGTAATATTTTCCTTCAAGTATTGTCCTCAGTGTATAGCTAACTCAGTCTATTTTTCAATAATCTATCAATTAGCATGCTTTTTTTTTTTTTCCTAGTAAGGTAAGCATTTAAAGTATTGGTCTTTTCTTCCTCACAGTGGGTGTTGTTTTTTGCAGGGTAGGTAAAATTCAGCCTGATGTTTATTTTTAGATTTCTTTACGATCAGAAGGTCAAAGGAATTATACTGAAGGATAATCCTTTTCCTGTCACTGTTTTGTCACTGTTTCATGTAAAGATCAAGCAAAGATGTTTATTCAAAAATCAGCTGTTGAGCCCTGAAGGGTTAATCCAGAACTTTATGGATAAACTTTTATTTAGAAATCAGCTTTTAATTGGAGCAGGAAGCTTTTGGTCTTGTGCATACTGTGTTTTTCTTCATAATGTTGATTGCTTTTCTTTTACCTTAAAGGTTTATGGCCTTGTTGCCTTGCTGTCATTTTTGAGTTGTCAGGATTGTACATCTTTCTGAACAGAAAAAAAAAATTAAAAGTATTCAAAAGGACAAGACAAGTTTTTTTCCTAATACCTCTTTGTGTGCAGTTTTATTTCCTTTATACGTCTGTTAGGGATCTCTATAATCAAGTTAGGTACATAGTTTTACCTGACTTCCAGAGGTTTGTTAACTTGAATTTCTCAGCAAAGTACTTTTTTGGTCAAGTGCCTTTTAAACCTCACTTTCAAGTGTTGACCAGTTTAAAAGTTGCCAGTAGGACACCTTAGATGTCTAAGAACATTAAGTGCAATTTTGATTTCTTACCTGTTACAGATTGGAAAGGCACGGTAACTGATGCTGATGGTGACACCGCATGGTGTGATGCATAAGAAGTTCTGCATTCTGTGCAGTTTCATAGCTCTTTAAACACTGAGCTCTTAAAGCTACAAACAAAGCAGTGTTTTGGGGAAGAAGGTGAGGAAAGAGGTGTGCTTTTCAGTTATTTAGTAATGGTAATATTAAAGTGTCATTATTAAAATATTCACACTTAGTTATGTTTTGGAAAACTTGTCTCAGCTGGCAAGGTGTTAAAAATTGTTTATGCCTAGTAAGTGAGCTCATCAACTCAGCTGCAGTATGCTCTGGGAATCAAACAGCATAATGAACTCTTAGGTGCAGGTACATAGGTTTGATTTTGTCAGTGTTACTGAAATATTTGAGCACATTCTGATACTGTATTCGGTAACGATTAATATCTGCTATGTCTTCTCATCCTAGCTATGAGAAGCATGTATCTTTAAATTTTAATGATACATATGCTTAAAGAGGAATTACTCTGTAGATGGAGATGAGTCCTAAAAGATGCACTTACTTTCATAAGATATACCAAAGCTGTGCAAAGGCACTGTCTGCACTTACTCCAAAGTACATGCTGGTGATAACTAATTCAACAGTTCTGATCAATGACTCCACCAAACAGAGATCTTCACCTAGGAGAACCATTGCCACTGGTGATTGAACCACCTGACAGCTGCATTCAAACTACCTGCTATTGTATACTCTTAGTTATCATCTCAGGCCAAAGCTTCTAGGGAAAGTGTTAAACAAATGTAACCTATACTGGAGGAGCACCTTATTTTGAAGGAAACTTTCCCAGTCCCCACGGTGCGTGCTCTCTTCTAGCAGATGGAACAAGCACCTCTCCTTGTGAACCCTCACCAGTATCAGCTGAGCTTGTGTCTTACAACTGCTAACAATTGCTGTGATGAGTATTTGGAAGACTGGTAAATCAGGCTAGTTTTACTCTTTAAAGCAAAACTTTATTACACCAATTTTCATTAACAACATGTTTCCTGTTAATGGTTTGATTTACAGTCTCCTAATTGTTATTGTCATATATTCAGAGTTGTTGTCAGTCCATGACAGTCCTAATGTCCTACATGAGCTGTGAGGACAGAATACTATTGTGATGATGCTGTGTTAGTTGGCATCAGTAGAGGCTGTCCTTAATGGTCAGTCACAGAAATCAAAATGAGCTGGCTCAAGAACTCTTAGATATGGAAAGCTGAAACTGAAATGGACGTATTCTTTCCTCAAAATAAGAAGCTTATCCTTTCATAACTGAGTTTTGTTCCAGACAACTCCCACCCCTTCACCTCTTCTCTGGTCTGTATGTTGAGATACTTGGGAGAGGCATTACTTTTCCAGGTCATGGCAAGTGCCTTGTCCTGTTGTTTGCCTATTTGGCTTTTTTTTCCACTTTCTTAGTTGCTACCTGATTTTTTTAAAGCGAAACCAGTCTTTCTAGCTCTTACAGTTGTACACTTTCAATGCCTTCTTCCTCAGGTAACTGCTAGTGCTTCAGGGGCTTTTGTTTTCAAGGGGTGTCTGTACTTTCAAGGCCTTTGGTGCTGCTCTTCTGTGATTAAACCCCACATCATAACAGAAGACCTGTGGCACCAAGCTCCTGTTCACACACCAGCTTCTAGTCATAGGCTTAAACATCTGGGTCTGGAGCCTCGCACAGTTGGCATACAACTTAAGGCCTGCTGTTAGCAATAACAGTGCTATTTTTACTGAATACCAACTGGAAGGCCTCTGCTTTGGCTACAGTCAGTTCCCTAAAAATCATTGTCCTCTCTGTTTACGGTCCTCATAGTATAATATATGTCTAATAATGTTATCTGGCCTGCATGAACTTGCACTGCTGCTGCACCCCCAGAATGAATTCTTTAACCAGAGAAGAAGGAAAGAGACAGGTACCAGTGGGAGAACATTTTTCAGCAGAACATCTTCACTTCTAGAGAGAGTAATAAAATCTGTACAAAAGATGAGTTTTAACATTCATAATTCCCATTAAATACTAATAAGCTTGAACTAAGTAGATCTTTTTGTGTTGTAATTCTCTGTCATTTCCCCCAGCACTTATTCCCTCCCAAGTTCGTGCTCAGTAAGTTATCTTTGATATGTTTCACTAGTTCTAAAGGATAGGTGATCACATTCCTTTGTCTGCTCTACAAATCTAGCTACTGTTTTTTTTTTAATTTGGTTCTAGTTTCTTTGTTTGTTTTTTGATTTAACTCAGTCTAATTACTATTTGTTAAACCAAGAGTAACTGTTGCTAGTTTTGAAGTCTTCACTTACAGCTTTGAACCTGGAGAAGGGCTTTTGTGTCCAAGCTTTTACAGTTTTTCCAGTTATAATAGTTTGAAAAAAGGTACAGCTCTTTTTTTGTGACCTTCTTTTATATGTTCGAATCACTTTGGTTAATACATTCTTACTTGTTCTGGATGAAATATTTGTTATGAATCTACTGTGCGTTGCATTTAGGATGCCTCCTTTTTTGCCTCAAAACTAGTCTTTACTATCTGTAGTAAGCAATCAGTTCCCCAAGCCAATACAAAGTGTAGTAGATTGTCTAATACTGTTTGATTTATTTTCCATAATGACTAACTAATGCATCCCTAGTCAAAATCACAACTTGTGCATTTGGCTGCAGTTACTATAAAAGTTATGCATTTCATTGCCGTGAAACTTTTTAAAAACAAATTTATTAAAGTAGTAATTTTATTATTTGATTTGAAGCTTCAGATTTATTTCTACCTTGTGGTCTTACTCCTTGTTCTTTGTGTTTTAGCATTTTTGCTTTTGAAAAGATGAATTTTTCCTCCCAAGACAAGATCTGCTTGACAGCAGCGTTAATCACAATTAACAGGTGTCACCGCATCTAGACTTTTTGCAATTTTGCATAATGAAATGATTTTTAATACTGGGAGAAAATTTCTGAAACCCTGTAACCAACTCATAGAAACTTGGCTTTAGTAGACATTTTCATTTGGTACTACCTGCTGTAATACAGGAGTGAAGGAAGATGATTTTTTTAAAAAATGTCATCTTTGTATGACTTGATGGAGCTGAGTCACTCTGTAAGCAATTCTCTGTCCTTGCTAATACCATCCAACGCCTGATTTTGTCTTTGCTTCTCCCTCCTCTTCCAGATCCTGGAGTCTTTGTGGATAGTGATGAGTCGCAATGTGAGCCTCTTGTTCACTACTGTTACAACATTAGTGACAATCCTCTTCCACAGTGGGACAGCTCTTCTCAATTTTGTGCTTTCTGTGGTAAGTAGCATGTCATTGGTTTACGTGGTCCATTTTACTGGAAGAACCTAATTACACGTGTTGTAACAATAAAAAGTCAAACCTAAAGCACTGAAAACATCTAAATTTATCTATTCCCAAAATTCTTTAAGATTTTGCAAATTCTTTATCTATTTGGGGGCATTCTAGACAGAAGTCAAGATCTGTGTAACTCCCACATTAGGGAACTGGTAGTCTTCCTATCATTCTTTTAATGGAAAACACTTGTTTCATCCCATGAAGATACTAAGCTGTAATTTGTGATAACTTATGTAACTACTGAAATCTTATGGCATATCCTCATAAGCATATCCCTAAATAAGCCATTGCTTTCAGAAGATGGAAAGAATTATTACAGGGAAATCAGCAAATTGTTCTCTAGTTGTCTTTTGGTTAAGTAAAGAAAAGGTTACATGAGCCCATTTAGTTTCTTCCTTAGTCCACACCTTCACCTGTGATGACACATTCATAACAATGTCTGACACATAAACATTCTTAAAAATTACAAGTTTGGATACTAATTGCACATGATTTCCAGGCACTCATGCTCAGACACAACATTTGGCTTTAGATGCCTAATGACTTAGTATAATTTCATTGAATGTTGTTGCTGTGATGCATGGTCCTGACTTTTTGTCTGTCAGCAAAGTCCTGCCTCTTGCTGCATCACTGTGCAGTCAGCTGGTTTGGCAAAGCTAGTTGGAATCTTGCTGTGTTGGAATTTTTTACAGATAGATGCTTTAACTGCACTCTTATTTTTTCCTTTTGCAGGATTCTTAGTTGCTACAGAAAAGTTTTTGCTATTTTCAAGTGGCTGAAGGGGCACAAACTAGCTTAAATTTTCCAGCAAGATTATGCCTGAAGTGGTTAGCTTTTCAGCTGACTACATTTTAGTCATCTTGAATAAAAATTAAAATAATGAATTTTATTTCAATGAATGGTTCAAAAATTTGTGTTTTAAAACAAATATAGAAGTATTGGACACTTTGTTCAGAACCTCCATTTTGAAAAATATATCTTCCATCAAAGTGTTCAGTAGAAATACCAGTCTGTGTAACATAGCCATCCATAATCCAGTAAGGTTGTATTCAGATCCTCAACAGATGTTTGAAGACTGATCATTAGTTACAGGAGTGCCACTTCTTTTTTGCTTTTGAATGCAAGTACCAATCTGCACACAGTTGCACATGGATCTATAGGTATGCCTCTGTGTAGGTATATATATACACACACATGTATACTTGCACATGCACACATGGTGCTCATGCTCTGTTACAAGGATTGGAAGAGTAATTTGACTGATGGGCATCGACAGTCCTGGAGGGAATATGCAGATTGTTGATGCTGTAAAACACACAACAAAACAAACAAACAAAAAACCAAAACAGCAAAACAAACAAACAAAAAAAGAACCCAAAGGCTTTTAAGCAGAAAATTGAGTATGAAAGGCAGATAGAAAAGTATTTAGTGAGTCATTGGACCTGACGCACAAGCAATTAGATCATGTTTCTTGATATCTGTGGAAATGCTGAATTATCATTTTGGTATACAGTGTTTACCCGCAGCTTTCTCCTTGAATTCAGTCTATCCCTGCTCAAATTAGAGTGTTTAATGTTTTTGGCTACAGAACAAATTCTACAGCAAGTAACAGTAACCCACCAGTTGTTTAACTATGGAAAGTTCCTACTGTTTTATCTTTGGTAAATTCCTCCTCACAGTCATCAGCTGGATCTTGAATTGTTGCTTAGGAAACAATTTACGTATCTCAGATATCCTGTAAAAGAGATCTGAAAACTTTCATGCTCCAGTTTATATAAGACAGTATATATCTTTTGGCTGCTGAATGTACTAGTGAGGCTATTGAACTTGTTTGAAGAATCAGCTACAGATTTTTTTGCATTTCTGTACCTATTGTGCTAAAAGGAAATATACTAATTTCTCAAAATACAAATATTCTAAAATTGAGTTAATTTTGTACAGTGCTGTGGTTACATCCATCTTCTTCAGCAGAAATCGAGTTTCTACTTTTTCCTAGCATGTAGTTCAGTGTAACACCATTTGATTCCATTGCTGTTCGTTTTCAGCCATCACTTTAGCTTTTGCAGTTCAGGTGGGTATGTGTGTGTTATGTTGTTACTCCTTAAGAAATCAAGTTTCTTCTGTAAACATTGGGAAAGAACAGTCATGATGAGCAGATATTGTACTTAGAGCAATATGCTGCTTTCAGTGTTGAAAACTGCACTTATAAGAAGGATCTGTAGGCAGAGCTCAGTGAAAGGAAGACACAATACCATCTGGGTGCCTGCTTCAGTGTAGTTTTCTGGTGAAATCAGGAAATATTATCATAGCTTAGGAGAAATAGCAGAGCCCATCAAGGAGAAAATAACCATAATTGCAGCATTACAGAGGATGGTAAAATCTAAGGCAAGTTTTAAGATTTACTTATTTGAAACTGTGAAAAACTATAGCCAATACTGCTACTGGCATTAGAATATTTCCCATTAAAGCAAGGCCTAATTTTTTTATTTTAAATCTCAAAATGTGTGTTAACAGCATGCTGTTGAAATGTGCTAATGTAATGACTTCTTTTATTAGATAGATTAGTTTGTCACCCAGGTCAGAAATTACATATCTGGGAAGATGAAATACAGCCTAAACTAATACATGACATTTTCTAAAGGGGTCATAGTAGGTGAATAGTTAAATGTGACTTTCAACTTAAAGGCTGAAAGCGTAGGGTAGAAGAAAGTAGCAGTAACATTTCCCTGAGTATGAAGGAATTAGGAACAGAGGCAGATACATGGGATTCTTGAGATTGGTAATGAAATATTGCATGTTGTGCTGTCTCCATTTTGTTTTCTGAGCATCTTCAGAGAGAATGAAGAAAAGGGGCATGGGGTGTGTGCAGACTGGATAAAATACTTGAAAGTAATAGACTTATGGAGGTCAGGCCATTTGGTTCATGAAAAGATTAAGATGTGGTTTATTCTAGCATACAAGCAGGTTGGAAATAAGGAAAGTGAAAAAATCCTTTCTAATCTTGGGAAGAAAGAAAAAATATCCAAGTCTTGTAGATAAAGCAAATATAAACCATAGTTTGCATTTGGAGCATACAGAATAGATTTTTCTTGTCTGAGGTACTCTGTTTCAAGACTGGTGCAGTTCTGTGATTTATGCTTAGCCCAAGAAATTACTGAGGAAAATAAAAGAATCATAGTTGACTGCAACATACATAAAACTAATCCCGTCTGATTGTAATTTTTTCTCTTTAAACTGAAACAATGGAACTGCCATCACTTCTGCTGAGACTCATCATCAAATTCACAGAAGGAGCATTCATTTAGGATAGCCAGCTTAATGTAAAATATGTTTGTGAGTTTTTGTGTAATTCATATCTGATACCCAGCTGCATAATGACTCTTGAGACAGCTCAAATTTATTTGGCAGTTTTGTTTGTTTTCATAATAGATGTTACTATTCAGTAGCTTTTTATTTATTAAACATGCTGTAAAAGAATCAAAAAATCCCACAGCTAGAATGTTGAACAACATTCTAGATCTAGATCAACATTCTAGTTGTTTGATTTCAATGTGACTTTGGGAAGAGGCTGAACAGGGAGAGAAGTTTTGTGATGTTTAGCTATAAGTGTTAAGTCCTCTGTGAAGTAGGGGAGAAAATTATTTTTTTAACTCTGTGTGTTTTTTTTAAATCCAGACTTATAGAAGTGTCTTGTTCCTTTCCAGTAAATTTCAATATCTGAAGCATAGCTGCACCTTTTAATGCTAGGAAGTATTTACTGCCTTTAATTTTAAACTCCAATTTGTTTTGCAGGTGATTTTTCTGACCACACTGTTCTACCTATTGAGCTCCAGTGATGAGTACTACAAACCAGTAAAATGGGTGATAAGCCTGACACCTTTATCTCAACCAGGTCCCTCCTCAAATATAGTTGGCCAATCTGTGGAGGAAGCAATAAGGTATATTGCTGATTTCTTGAACTTCCTAGAAAATTCTTTTTTAAATTTGATGTTCAACTGCAAATAATTAACAATTGCAATAGCTTGTGTTTCAGAGATGAGTTGCAATTCTCAAAGATTTTCTAGAACCTAGCATTGATGATTTTCCCACCATGACTGTTAATAGAGCAATTTGATTGGACTTGCCTTACAAATTTTTCAGAAGTCTGTGCTGTCATGAATACTAGTATTTTATATTTTATTTTATAAAACTGGTACACTCATGACATCCCTAACTCATCAGGAAGTAGTGTGTTTGCAGTTCTATTCACAGTAACAGCTAGAGCAGCTTAGGAGGAGCAGATTCACACTGCAAACAGTTGAATTGGAGAACCTGACATCTGTATGGTACACATTCCAGAATTACTTACTTTGGACTATTTTTAGTCCATTCTTGGGGAATAAGTACCCACTTGCACCTGGAATATACTAGATATGCTCCTAAAAGGTATTTTGCAGATCACTTTCATCTGAAAAAATCTCGTTCTTGATCTCCATAAACCAAATTACATCAGAGGGAACAACAGTGGAGCATTCTCCTTATCCCACTTAAAGCACTACTATACTGCACTTCCAGAGTACATCCATAGTGTTTCATGCTTAGTTGTCATGCTTATGTTTCACCTCTTGACTACTACAGTGATTGAAGGAGGATTTTTTGTGGTTTTAAATATGGTTCACTGAGATTTCATGATATGGCAATTTTTGGGGTGATACAGTAATGTTCATTCATCACAGATGAATGAAACCATCAGCTTTCACCTGCTAGCAGCTTGGAACACTAACATGTTGGTAATGTAATAAAATAGATTTTAACTAAGGTGTTTAAATCACAGCTTACTTTTTGAAAAAAGTTGATGGTTTGGGGAAAGTGAGCAGATTATATGTTAAATTTTGTACAGCCATTGCCTCTTATAGCACTGCTTCGTGTCATCTTATGCATACATACAAAACATGAGTAGACTTCAAACCGGTGATGTATTAAACCTACTTTCCAAACTCTTTGCCAAATATTTGCTGTTTTAACAATGGGAAGGTTATATTATGCTGTGTAAGATCTTGAACAACAGTGCCAACTGCTGTAGTCTTTAAAATGAAGGGGCAATTCAAGTAGAAAGCAACAAATTTGGAATTCTGCCAAAGAGTTAATAGCCCTTCCCTTGAGTGACTGCTATTGAGTTTTCATTGATCACATGGTTAGTATCTCAGTTCTATCTTTTCAGAAGAATGTGAGCGGATTTAGAAACTGAAACTTGTCTCACAAATTGTTCTCTTTAGCCCATGATAGAGGGGAACAGTGTCAAAAAAATAGGAGATATAGTTTGTCTGGATACTCTGCAAGGAGGATTGTATTAAATGCACTTACAAGTTTATAAGTATGCGATACAGGTGATCCTAGATATTTCTGAGTTTTGAATGGAGGAAAGAAAGAAAGTAATGTTAAGAGAACCTGCAGAAAAATGAGTAGGAAACAGCCAGCATGCATTGGTAACTGCAAATATGATGAGAAAAAGCCAGTGTCTGGAGAATGTGAAATGAGAAGCTACTTGTCATACACAAAGGAATTCAGTCTGTGTGCTCGCTAAGGTACTCTGAATCAGTCATTCATATTTGTTTGGAGCAGCCTGTACTTGGTGCCTTATTTAAATTCTTTGGAATGATACTTGTGAGATTTTCAGAAATTCCTCTCTCTTGGTCAGTTGTACCTAAGGGTTTATCACAGTGCTTCTAAGGTTAACTTGCATTCCACTCAAAACTTACTGTGATTTTCAGCATATTAATATGGAGAGTATGCTAACAATTTTTGCTTGAGTTTATCCTTGCCCAATTTGCCATATACAAAACATTTGCCACTGCAAGCCATTTCTTTTGTCGCAAAGCATCAGCTATTCTTTCTTCTTGAACATGAGTTGTTGCTACAGGGTAGAAACCTTAAATGGCTTGTTCATCTCATGTATAAAAGGCATGCAAAATGAATATTAATAATAGGTGGTAGGTTGGGAAGAAGAGGCTCTTTTTGGGTTATAAATTATCAAATAATAAAATTCTGTAGTCGCTTTCATCATTAGACTTTGACAGTATTATACAGTATGAATTTACCCTCAAAATACTCATGCTTTCAAGTTGACCAAAACCAGGGAAAGATTAAGTTAATGAATCTTAAAAGTCACAAACTGGGTTCCAGCTTCCACCACTCTTCACCAGAACATAGCACATATACAAAGCATCTAACTAGTCCTTGTCTGGAGTGCAGGGATCCTCCTGGCAAGAGATGCAGTTACTCTTTCTGATGCTCATAGACCAAATGATGTAAAAATAATCATCTTCCTTGTTGTTGCTCTTTTACTTAAAATGTGTATTTGTGAAAAGCACTAGGGAACTTGGATATAATCAAGGAAATCTGTTCCTTTGTGTCCTTTGTCATTTATTTCAGAGGAAAAGAGCAAGGGGGAAAGAAGAGGAGGGCAATCAGCAAGCGGTTTCTGTAGCTCGAGAAATTCTTTAGCTTGAAGTTGTTAGCACTTAATCAAACCAAGACCTTTTCTCATTGCTGTTTCTCTCATTGGAGCTGTGTCATGTTTTTTATTTTATGGACTATAAGTAGCTATAAATTTTGTAAATATTTTTCTAACTCCCTTGATCATGAGTTTACAAAGACAGTGTCAGTTCTCTGTTCATGCAAGTAGATTTATCTGTTCTTTAGGGGCAAAAGCAGCTTTACAGCCTACTTTGAGCCAAGTGTTGAATGTGTTTGTATCACAATATCTGAGATTATAAATTTGCACTTGAGTAGTGGGAGAAAATAGATGCAGCTGTGGTGACACTCCAGGAGTTTTGAGGAAGCTGAATGGAATCCAAGAGTTACCTGCTGCAAAGCATGGCATGAAATGCCCTCCTGGCCTTTGGTTGGAAATTCATTCATCCAGGACAGCAAGGAGACTAAATGCCAGCAGTGTGTATCAAGTGGTGGAATCAACCAGGGATAAGACAAGAGTATCATGCCATGCCTGAGCCAAGAGCTTGTTTGGCAGGCCCAGTGGTACAAGGGCTGAACAGTGAAAGACAGAAGATGGGTTGGAAGCACCAGCCAGCACAGTTTCACCGAAGACAAGTTGTACTTGGAACAACATTAGCCTTGCTTTGAGGAGGTGACTGTCCCAGTGGGACAAGGGGAGAGCAATGACTGCCATTTACTCTGACTTAAGCAAGGCTTGTGGCAACCAGAGCATGGTCAAGGCTGGGCAGGAGAAGGGGACTGCTGTGTGCTCAGCAGGACAAATTCCAGCTGTGGGGATGCTGCTAGTGTTGGTGTGACTCGGGGCAGTGGTGGGGCTGATAACTGGTGATGGTCTGGAGTAAGAGCTTGGGTGGTGGTGGGACAGGTCACCTTCTGCAAGGTTGTGGGTGCTCCCATCTGGGGAAGGCAGGACAGCTGATGTGGGTATCCTTTGCTGCCCTCTGCTCCCCAATCCTTCAGGCCTCAGTGCTGAAGAGATTGTACCTCTTCATGGTGGTGGAGGGTGGGAAAGATGTACCCACACAATCCTTGACAGTCAGCAAAGGAACTGTTTTCTAGACCTCTCTTGGAACAAGGAGGCGAAGGGCAAGGGATGACCTGCTGCTAGTTTGGTCTTTTCCCATGTTGTACATGTGATTGTTTGAAAGTTGGGCATTTGCCTTTGCCCCAGAGACCTGCCTTTGAGTTTTCCCAGTTCTCACAGGTAAGTCCTGCCTGCCTCCAAGCAGACCTCCAGAAAGGAACTGATAGTGTTTGGACTATAGAAGGAATGCAGTTTTACAGACTCATCATGAATCAATTTTCCTAATTTTGAGTAACTTTCATCATGAAAATGCTCCTATCATTTTAGAGTAAACACTTGTGGGTGCTTCATCGTATACTGCCTTTGCTCCTCCTCATTGCTCGCATCTTATGGAAGGCAGCATTTAGTCTACAGGGAAGAAGAAAGGTCGATAGTTGTGTGATGATTCCCTAAAGCACAGTAAAAAGCCAGGGAGGAAAATCACTACCAGTGTTGTATGTGACCACAGGGATTTCTGACTGATGTATAAAGTACTGATTCTATTTCAAATCAACCAACTAATTCAAAATTCCATGCTGGAAGTTCATGTGCCATTGCCTGTAAAATGAGGTGGGAAATAAAAATTTGGGAAAATTATAATAATCCTGAATACTGCTAATACCTCAGTAGCAAAAGAGCTTCTGTTCTCTAAGCGTTTTGGTCTTTGGTACCCAGTTGGTTTACCTGTCTCTTTTCCTTTGGTTTACATTCTTGGGTCTTTTTCCACTCAGATTTTAACTTTCTTGATTAATCCTTCATTTGCCCTTTGCCTTTCACACCCCCCTCCCCCCAGTTTTGTTGTCTTTGTGTTTTTGCTTTTTTCTTTATTTAGTTTTATTTTCTTCCTGTTTTCCATATTATATAAGAGGGTATCAGCACAAAAATGTGATAAATTGCAAAGGTAATATTGCATCTTCAGCATGTGCAAGAGCCTCCCTTGACTGACAGTAGTAGTTAGTTGCCTGTGAATGTAGTAAATATGATTTACTTTTACGGAAACTGTGAAAATCAGTTGTAGGAACCAGTGGAGAGAGGGCATCAGAGCAGAGACTGGCAACTGTGGCAGAAAGGTTATGCCAGCATATGTTGAGCTGCAGGAATTCTTTGGCCAGCACTCTATCAGGTTTAGGAGGATGACTTGCTTTAGAAATGTGAGGATCACTTGGACCAGTTTATTGTATTTAGATAATTTTATTTCTCAATAGTAGTTAGTGAAATTTTTCATTTTAGTATAATTTATAATGTAGTATTTTCAAGGTTGAGGGAAATCTTAATTTGCTCATAACAGTGTGAGAGTTGCTTTCAGAAAGGTCCTGTAAAGTCAGGTTGGTTCATGAGTCGCCTACCTTACTGCATAAGTAGGAAAATTATGTCCTTTTCCCCTGAAATAGGGAGGGGCTAGTCTTGTCTGGATATATTTTTTTTTTATTTTTTTATTATTTTTTTTGTCCTGAATGGTTGAAACAATAATTCTCCAATTCACAGGTTTCCAAAGTAGTAGCATGCACACCTTTGCCTGAACCATTTTCCTTTCCCTAAGCAGCATGTCGTTCTCTTCCTGAATGCACCATACCCTTCTTCCCTGAAGCTCCCATTCTGCTTGCTCTGGTGGAGATATTGCACATTACTAAGTTGCATGTTCTCACGGCCTCAGTGCAATTTAGTGTGTGCGATACTTTCACATGAGTGCATGCACACGGGTATGGCTGTGGCTTAAAGTTACTGCAGCTTTCAATTTTGGTGGGGCCTAATTACATTGTGAAATGGTCTTAAACCCAGATCAGTATTTTGAGTGATGCCTTGAAACGTGTTAGTGGAAGTTTGTCCTGTAATGTCGGGAAGATGAGCACTGTCTGTTTTCAATTTGAGAAGGGTTATCATTATTTGCTTCATTTTCTTCATTTGCCGTATATACCTCAAATTTGATCAGACTTTTCATTGGTTATAGAAAAGTTACTTAAAATATTATGTGTTTCTAAAAAGGAAGTAGTTATCCTTAGCTGAAATTGGCTGGTAAGTCAAAAGAAAGATCTGATATAAAAAACCCCTATAGTGCCTTGATGGCTGAAATGAGTTCTTAATGAATTCTCAACTTATGTTTATTAACATCAACAGAAATCTGAAATAAACTAACATACAAACAAACAAATAAACAACAACAAAAACATCTCAGCTGCTTAAGCATCTAATTGGTTTGCTGTGGCATCCTGGCAGTAATGATGGAGAAAATGAGACAGTGATACAATTCCCACAGAAAACAATAGTCTTCCAGCATGTTAAGCTAATGCTTAGAAAAAGCAAAATGTGTGATCTTGTTTATTTTACTGCAACATTAATAATGTCTTTCAGATTAATTTTTCAAAGAGAACTGTTAACTGATTCAGTTTTGACTGAATTTTTTGCATGCAATGTATGTTCCTTAGTAACAGAAGTATCTCTTGTGGAAATCTCTTTTGTCACAGGAATGCATTTAACAGCACCTTACTGCAATTTCTCAAGCTTTACTTATGGTGTCTGTTGTGAGATGGTAATAAAATTGAAAATGATTCTGTCTTAATCATCAAGGCCATGGCATCCTGGCCTGTATCAAAACTAGCATGACCAGGGCAGTGATCGTCCCCCTGTACTCAACATTCACTGGTGAGGCCTTACCTTGAGTCCCGTGTCCATTTCTGGTCTCCTTCATTCAGGAAAGGCATTGAGGTGCTGGAGCGTGTCCAGAGAAGGGCAGTGGAGCAGATGAAAGGTCTAGGGTATAAAGTCACATGAGGAGAGGCTGAGGGAACTGGGGCTGTTTAACCCGGAGAAAAGAAAACTTGGGTGACCATATTGCTCTCTACAACTACCTGAAAAGAAGTTGTAGCCAGGTGGAGATCGGCCTCTTCTCCCAGGTAACAAGCAATAGGACAAGAGAAAATGGCCTCAAGCACCACCAGAGGAAGTTCAGGTTGGACATCAGGAAGAGTTTCTTCATGGAGAGTGTTCTCCAAACATTGGAATGGGCTGCCCAGGGAGGTGGTGGACTCACCATCCCTGGCAGTGTTCAAGAAATGACTGGATGTGGCTCTTAGTGCCATGATCTAGTTGTCAGGGTGGTGACTGGTCAAAGGCTGTACTCCAAAATCTTTTCCAGCCTATATGATTTCGTGATTCTGTAATGAAATAATTGCCTAGTCTAAAACTGGGAGTAACATACTTAAATTTTGTTTCTAGTTACATGGAAGAAAGGAAAGTTACAGTTGAGTTATCGAAAAAAGGTGGTCTATAAAAAATGTGGTCTGTAAATCTAGAATAGATGCCCCATTGCGTATATTTGCAGAACCAAACTGATAGTAACTGTAACCTGATTATCCTAGTGGGATAGATAGTAATATTTTTAAGATGATTGTTGTAGTAGCAATAAACACATGACTTTCTCATACTACATTTTTACTGTTTAATTTCTCTTGTATGAAAAAAATCCCTTCAGAATTTTTCTTTACTTGTATTTCCTTTTATATTGAAAATGCTTCTTCTTGTTAAACACAATTGTCTGTATAATGCTTTATGTAAATGATTTTAAACAATAATTCAAAGAAAAACAGATCTTCAAAGAAAATTTCAGAAAACATTTTATTTGCTCATTTACTCTAAAATTTACCTGAAACTATGAAAAATATTATTAGACACAATATGAGTGAAGCATGTCACAAAGTCCATAGATTTCATCTGAATGTCTCTTATTCCCAAGATTAACCAAGTGCATAATCTGATGCTGAAACAGACAGTTCTATTCTCTCTGCTGTGCAGATTGGTACCATGCCTTTCAAACACACTGAGGGGTTACTGAGCACTCATTGCTTTATATGAGGCAGTGCTGATATTCTGCCATTTGTGTCTTTCATGTTCCAGATGGTGCATTCTGTATGTTCTAACAGCAGTTTCTTATTGCATATTTGTAGTTTGTAATTCTGTGGCTGTCCAGGGTTTGTTTTAAGACTGAAGTTGTCTGTAAATATGTAGAGGATATGGCTTTGTGTGTGTGTGTGTGCATACACACATTTAAATGCATAAGCAGATTTTGATGCAATCTTTAAGAATAATGTAACTACATCGCATCTTAGATACAGTCCTTTAATTATGTATTACACTAAGGCTTGTGTGTGTGTGTGTGTGTGTATATATATGTATATACATACACACTTTTTTCTTCAGCACCAACTTTTTGAAAGCTATTTGTATGTCAGTATCATTGTTGGGACGGACTTGATAAAAAGCAGGCGAAGATCCCGAATAGATAAAAGTGGAACTTCCTCCTTTTTATTTTTTCGCACAGCTACTTTTATATATTTCCTAAGTGTACGTGCATTAGCATTATTGGTGCTCATTACACACAAACAATCATCTATTGGCCACAGTTATAAACTACTGTCTCTGTACAAACTCATCCAAATTTCTTATTTTCTGCTTCTCCTGAGTTCTCTCAGTCTCTGCAAGTTGTTTATCTTCACAGGTGCACAACAATCTGGCCAAGGTCAAATCCTCCTTGTTCTATCAAGAAATCCACAGGTGTAGTTTCCCACATGTCAGAACCTACAGTCTCTAACTGAATGAATGTTTAATTGGTATGTGACATAAACTGTATCAGTAAAAAGAGTTACACTTAACTTGCATCTGGAATTCAGCTCAGCCAGTCAGTTTTTCTCTTTACTTCTAAGGCAGGCCTAGTAGCTAACAGGAAGGATGGAAAGACAAGGGTTGCTGAAAGACTTATTAAATATCTGGGTAAGGGTTTTTCTATCAGGCATTTCTAAGAATAAAAGTATACTATGAGGATTATTTTTAGTATAACGTTGCAGGATTCTATGCTTGGATTTCTAATAATTCTCTCTGTGTGTATTTAAGTTTGCAGTATATATTATTATAACCTTAGATTTCTGCTATTTAAAATACAGATTTATTATAATGTAAGAAGACAACAAGAAGTCTGATGTAAAACTTCAGGATTTCCTGATATTAGAAAGATTTAATGTCACAGCTTTAGCTTTTTGCTTTTTTGTTAAGTTATAAGGTCAATCCATTATTTATTCTCTCCACCAGCATAAGCAATGAAAATACCCCCTACTTTATGCTTGTGATTCGTAATTTTATAACAGTAATAATCTGAACAGTCTGGGAGTTTCTTAATATAAGACTGCAGTGGATCTTGAGCTGTATTGACTCCAGCTAGCTGTGCTCTCATTTATGAACTTTTCAAGCTAAAATGGGATCTAAAAGAATTACATCTTTACAAGTAGTGTGGAGAATAATAAATGTTCAGTGCATGCTAACAGCTAAGAAACACTTGAGTAAGGCTAAAGGGAAGACAGACTGCATTGCTGAACAGCAAAATAACAAAGGCCATGGAAATGAGAAGCTATCCTTTAAAAAGCTGAAGCTTTTGCTAAATAAACAAAAGGATCATAAACTTCAACAGATAGAAATGGCCCTAAAGCCGTGAGGGTGGTGGTGGTGGTGCTGAGTTTGATTCATTTGCTCAAAGCTCCACAAAATGCTGTTAAACCAGAATACAATTTTTCATATGCAGCAGGAGCAACAACAAGCAATCAGGGGGGCTGAGGGATGACAAGGAATATTCAACAACAACAAGGCAGCTGTAGGATGTTGCAGAGGGGAGCTAAACTGGTGAAATTTTGTTTGTTGCTGTGAATGTAAGTGAAGGGACTCACGTTATAAACCCCTTCTTATGGGCGAGCTACAGAGAATTTCTCAGAAATTAGTGACTTTAGAAGACCTCTTAGAAAAAAACCAGATAAAATGAACAATAGGAAATTGCTGAGAGTGGATGATGCAAACTCACTAAAGAAAACTCAAGGCAAAACTAAAAAAAATGCTCCAGGGAACCCAGGAAGTACAGACATGTAAGCTGGTATTGGTAATGTGCAGCTTAGTAGGAACTAAAGTTAAGGACATACTAATACCTGGAGAATGTGATTTAGTTGGAAAAAATCAGTAGAGTTTTTATAGAGAAGTTCTGCCTTACTCTTCATGTTTTTTGAAATGTGGCAAGCAAGACCATTTGTAAGTTGATTTGTCTGCTATGTTCTGCTGAAATTTCATAAGGGCTTCTTGCAGCATCTCTCTCCAGAGGCTTTCAAGGACAAGGGGTATTGGCTTTAATCAGAAAGAGGGTAGGTTTCGATTAAATATTAGTAAGAAATTTTTTACTGTGAGAGTGGTGGGATACTGGAACAGGTTGCCCAGAGAAGTTGTGGATGCAGCAGGATTGTAGACAAACTCAGTTAGAAGACAGCAGTGTCTGGGCAATAAAATGACTGATGAAACATACTGTAGATAAAAGTGATGCATGGGAGTGAAAACCAGTCCTACCTTCACACATAAACTGATTATCACTGTGCTGACTGTTATCATTTGGGAGCTATATTTTCTGGTAGACTGTCTAGTTCAGTGCTTGGTAATACTTAAAAACATCTGACAGGCATATCAAATGTGAAGGTTTGCTGTAACAAACCTAGACAACAGAAACACAGAATATTACTCCCATTGTATGAATCTGTAGTTTGCCTGTAGCCTGAATTACTCTGTGTCATTCTGGTTCCTGCATCTCAAAAAGCTAGGAGTGCAATAAGACAGGTTAGAGGAATGGAGTTATGCATCAGTTTCTGTGTGAGAAATGACTGAGCTGGTTAGAACTCTTCAGCCTGGGAAAAAGGATGTTACGCAAATTGAGGTTTGCAAAATTGGAACCAGTGGGAAAAGAATGGCTGGGTTGGACTGCTTATGTCTCCTGCGGGGTCATCAAAATCAAGCAGGCAGTTTCAAAAAATAAATTTCAAAAAATGTGTTGGTTTGTGCCGCAGGCAGTAGACATAGCTAAGGTTTTGCCAAAGAATGTCAGAGTTGCAGCAGCTTACAGGATTGAACACGAGGACTAAGAAGAGAGATTTATTGAACATTACTAAATAGTTTACAAGGTACATGTGACTAAAACAGACCATAGTAGTAATTAGAAAGTTATTACAAATAGAAAAGTATTTCAAAGAAATAACCAGAGGTAGAGTTTTTTGCAGGTTGCACTCCATGTTAATTGTTCTTTTTCATGGAACGTGGATGTTTCTCTGTTAGAGAAGGAAATCTATGTGCTACTGTGTCCTTCCAGATTAGTTACACTTCAGTGAAGCTTTGATACAGTCACTGGATCCCTGTCCTTCCCTGAGAGGTGTATGTAATATTTGCATGTTACACCATCTCAAGGACCTATGCTTTGTTCAAGACTGTATCACTTTATCTGATTTGTGTCATTATTAGCCTGCATATGTTGGAGCTGTTGCCTCGTTGTTCAGTTGTATCTCTGGAAATAATGAGGATAAATAAATTTCAGCAGCAAAACTGTTGAAATCTTGTCATAGAGTCATCTCTAAAAATCACTTGCATGTTTATATTGCTCCTAAATTGTCTTACGCTGTCAAGAAACACTTACTGCCACTTCTGCTTTATTCATAGCTGGAATATATCTTAGTGCACTTTGCTTACTTTCATGTGTAATTTGAAACTGAAAAATAATGACTCTTTATTGCTAAAAGAACAGAACTCTTAAAGATAAGAGTCAAAGAACAGCTTAAGTAGTTTGTTTCGGTTTTTTTTCAAAAAGACTTCTTTGAGTTGTTTAATTCTTCAGTGTTCTCTGGATCGTCACTTGAAATGTGGGGAATCATTACAGAAGAAGGATACCTTAGTTCTTTTTAAGATACTGGCTGTCCTTTGATTGTCACTGGCAGCTTGTCCTTTGCAACAGATCTTGGTGGTCTCTGAAGGAAGAAGTTATTTGGTTTAGAAGTTATGGCAACAGTGACTGTTTGTTTCACCTGGAAAAAGATAGTGCTGTTGTGCAAAGAGTTCTTGCTCTCCAGCCATGAGTGTGTCGACTTCTTTCCTGGTGGGAATGCACCTATTTATGCCACTACTTAAGAGCTGAATGGGGAGTAGAGACAAGACCTGAACTAGTTAGTTAAAATTAACCCAGCAAAAAAATCATTATTGGCTGAATTCATTGTAAAAACTGTCATGGTGCATAATGGGGACTGTACTGACAGGTAGACAAAGGAAGGGGCATCTGGGGCAGAAGTGAATGCTTGAGGACAGTGGAAAGGGAGAGGTCTTTTCTTGTGACAATTCTGAGTTAACCTGATCTAAAATAAATTGTGAAACTGTGCTGTGAACTTTGGAATGCATTTCATTAATACCTTGAACTCTCCACTTTTAAGATGTAAAGGTTGTAATCTCAAAAGAAAGTGAAGATCTGAAGTTTCTTAAAGCATCATTTCGAACTAGTCAGCTCTTTATACAGAAGGATTTTGCAACAAAGTACAGTACAATCCTTTTAATGTCTACTTAGAGAATAGAGGAAAATATCAAACATCAGTGGTGTAAAGAAGATGACAGAAAAGTGAAATTTGTCTTTTTCTAACAGTATTTTTGGCTGAGGGTGTTCCTGGTAACAGTTGTATTTTAGTTGCATTGTAAACTGCTGTATGGCTTGTAAAGTGTTTTGTAAGGAATTTAGAAAAAAGCTAATTCTTGTAAACTTTTCCAGAGACAAATATCACTTTTGTGATAGTTTGTACTCTTATGCTCATTCACAAGCCAGGGTTAACATGCCTTTGTTATAAATTTAGTATAATAACCAGTAAATCTCTCGTCTGAATTTACAATGTGCTTACTCTAATCTTTCTGGTAACTCCAAGTCTCATTATTTCAGCCCATATGCTCTTCTTTTCTCCAGTGCTCTGGGAAAAGATAGATGAAGAAAATCAAATTAACTCCAAGGTCAAAAAATTACTACTCAGAGCTGAAAAACTTCTTTCAGCTGGGGTTGTTGCAGCATTAGGTTGAAAGTTTTGAGGTCTCACTGTGTTGCTAATGGTGAAGAGACCTTACGTGCAGGCTCTGCGAAGTGAACCTGAGTTCGAGTACATTTAATGTAAACTACAGTAGAAACAAAGGGGAAGCTCTGGACATTTTATGGTAAAAGAGAAAAAAAGACCAAAAAAACAGTAACCCCCACAAAACTCATAAAATGAAAAGGTGGCACTTTCCCATGTGAAATGAACAAGCAAATTCCTTAGCTTTTCATTGAAGTAGAAAGAACTTTCATAACAAGAACAACAACAACAAAAGAATTAGGCCAGCTATGCAGAAACATTTCACAGAAGTTTCTTCATTTTTAATCTGAGTAATGTGAAGTGTGACCCATGTCCTGTGATTTCTATTTTTTTTTTAAATTTTACATGCTTTTCAGAGCTCAATAAAATGGAATATGTATGTCTAAGTATGCCTTACACCAAATTGCCATGAAGTGCTCATCAATTACGCTTTTGCAGATGACGGCTCTTGCAGGTAAAGTGGCTCATCCTGCTACAGTGCCAAAGTGAGACGTGAGCAGCAATTGGATTTTCTGATTTCTGAAGCACACAATTACCCTTGTATATTAAAGGAAGCTGTATGTGTGCCAATAATGTATTAAGAGATGAAATTTATTTACTGTCATAATTACACCAGGAAGATCTGCATTCTACAGATGGTAGTAAATTCATTCAGCTTTTGCACTAGCATACCACATCATCTTTAAGATCTGGTATTGCAGATGCAGAGTAGCTGAAGCAAACTGCTGATGAAGATTCTGGATAGTGTTTCCAGGGTTGTCTTTCTGCTTCCTTAACCATGAAGCCAAATGGATATGAATTTCTAAAGCCTTTAAAGTGTGATTTTTAGTTTTTGTGACAGAACTAACAAATGTGAGTTTTCAGAGACTTTAAAGTTCTCCTGGGCCATGCTTGCACAGAGTAGGATCCCTGTGCTTTTTTTTGACTAGCTGAGGCAGACAGAAACCACAGTGAAGGAGAGGAGGAGAATGAAACCAAGTGTAGCTTGCTCTTGCTTCCTGTTTGATCACTGGTGCTTCACAACTTCTCGGCACTGTCTGATGCCTTCTCCTTTCAGTTTATTAGTTGTGTGTGCTAAATCCAAGGAGCTAGAGAGATGCTGTACTGTTGTACAGTCTAATTGTGGAGGTATGTGCTATTTTGCCATTGAAATATACTGTATATCAACTTACAGAACAACATCAGACCAAGACATACCTGTTAGTCCATTACTAACTTTTCTGTTATTCTACTAGTACATCTGGAACAAGTACTGGACTTAACAGGCAAAATTATCTTAAAAACTGCATGACTACATCAGCAAAAGACATGGCAGAACTTTAAATTTTAATTCAATTAATCTGAGGAAAAAATTATGCTTATCTGAACTGAAATGTGAAAACTGTGTAAATTAGAATAGCAGTTTTGGACGCTTTCTTGTGAATGAGAAGCAGGTCAGCAGTTATACCCTGCTGTAGCGCAATTCACAGCAGTTAATTCTGACTGTTAAGTCTTTGAGCTGAGACTATGAAAGCAACTTGTTACAGACACCTTTTTTCCCCCTGACTTGTCTTTCTTTTGGTTGCCGTAAGACTGTCTTTCCTTCTTTTGTGTTCTCTCTGGGAAAATCTAAAATGACTGCTTGTTTACAAAGTAAGTCTTTCCCATAGTTGCAGCTGGATATTTTAATTTCAAGTGAAGTTGCTACTTTTGATACTTGTCTCAAACTAGAGGACTGCCTCACCTCCTGTATACTGAAAGGTGGTTTGGGGACATACATGATGTAGAAGTTGTTAAGATCTTGTTAATTTTATTACAGTACAGAAAACATCTTTGTGGAAAAAATAAGGAGATATCCAAGGACAGTTTTAAAATATTTTTTTGCTACTGTATCTGATGTATTTGTGCCACAGTTCGTGTTTCATAGGAAAAATATTTACTTGGAGATTGAATTATAGCATGTTGAAATCAGGGTTCTTAGAGATGTTTTTAGATGGCAACATTAAATATTTAACAAATTGCTCTGAACACGTTGGGTTGTTTTTGTATTTCTGCTTTTGTTTTGGAAGGACCTGGCAAATGACATTTAAAAAACTGGAAACTTTGTGTCCTCAGTTAAGAATGACAGAATTTGTGAGATGCCTTCTTTATGGTGCAAAGGGTTTCTATAGGACAGTTTTAAGATTCAGGAGACCAATAAGGCTGAGGCAGTTGGCATGACAAAAACATAATGGGTTTAGTGGGAACAAACATATCTTTACTGCAACCAGGAGAAGTGATGGGGTTTTTTTGTGGCACCCTCATGACCATTGCAGTACAGATAGCATATCACCACTGTAGCCTCCTGAAGGCTTCCATTACCAAAGATCCAGATATATTTTTTAGTGTTCTAAATTCTTAAGATCCAACCACAGATAAGCTGATCATATGGATTTAAGTGGTATTCAGCCCTCTGTTTTGGTAAGGTATTCTTAGATAAAATGTTGACAGATGGGTTATTTTTCACCCCTTTTTTTATTATGTTTTTACTTGATGATTGACAGAATCAGTTTCAATTCATAAACAGGTTCTCCTTACAAAAATACTGTACTCCTTTGATATCCTCAGAAGGAGTAGACGTGAATTAAATGTCACAGAAAATGCAGAAAATAAAAACTTTTGAGCAGCTAAAGTATGAAAATATCTTGAGTTTTAAATGCAAACACATTTAGCCGTCTTACTTTGGGTTTTGGGGTCTTCTCTCCTCCTTGCAAATTTTTTTAATGCCAGAAGCTTACTTTTCTTATAACTAAGATACAGATGAGTATGCAACTCTTCAAAATCTAGATTTTATATATGTTGGTCTGACTTTGTTTTAATACTATGGAAGTTTACCTAAACTGAGAAGTATTCTAGCTTTTTTTATTGAGGCCACCACATATTTGTAAATATTCCCTCCCTTTCTTTATATACCACATACTTGTCTGTCAAAGGTTAGATTTGTTATTTCACATCGTTCTTTAAAGTTTGCTTTTTTTCTGCTGTATTTTCTCTTTCCCACTTTTGAAGGAAAAGATGGCTGACAACAGTTGTTCCTAGTTAATCTGTTGGGAGAGTCTCGCATTTTGAACAGTAGTGTTGATCTGTGAGGTTTATCATGCACTCATAGCTTCCAGATTCAGAAGTCATTTGGAAATCTATGTGAACCTTTTGGTAGGAAAGGAGAGCAAAAATATGCACACTGCCCTCAGAAATAATAATGAGGATAGTGGCGAAAGGAACAAAAACTGTGAGTCTTGGAATTCTTGCTAGTAGTTCAGAAAAGATTCTGTTTAGTAATTTAATAATGTTTCTCCTAGAAGGCTTTATGGATTCAATGGAGGAAAGAAACTGTGGGTTTAGAGACTTCAGATCCAGAAAGGGCTGTTTTTCTGGGCAGACTGTGTTGCCCTTCAAAATGCAATGATAATCTTCCCAGTTGTCATCTGGCTTTATGATTTCTATTGTCTTTGTCCTCCTACCAGAGTTCCCAAAACTGCAAAGACACAATCGGTGTAACTAAAAGCATGAATTATAAACTGGTAACTTAACATCAGCAAACTTCACATTTATCTCTGTGAAGAGAGTGTATGTGCTACCACTTCTGTGATGATACAACTCTTAGGAGGTGAGGAACTCAGGGATAGTTCAGTGACTTGCATTCAAGCTAAAATAGTAATTTTGAGAATCTTCATGCCTTTCTCAAATATGGATGAAAAACCGACATAATACGATGAGATATACCAGTCTGATATTGCGATTATTGTGACTGTAGACTTAAGGCATGGGTGTTCAGTTCAGTTATGGGATACTCCACATGTGTACATGCCCTAGTGCTGTAGAAATGATACAGCACTTAGCTGCCTGTTTGCTGTCACATGAAGCTGTGGTCACACTTAAAAGAGGAGAACTTGTTTCATATCCAGAATGTTGGATGTAGATTCAGCAGGATTGAATTAGATTACCAGACTTTCTATTTGATTTCTAGTAATGTAACTTAGTAAGCAGCCTAAAAGCTAGGAATACCACGATTGAGGCTAAAATCCAGTAATGGATATGAGATGCTCAATTATTTTCATCCAGAAGGATGTATAAATATGTAGAAAAGTATTAAGAGTTTAAATAACCTATTTCACTTCAAATATTAGTGGTTTTAATCCTGTGAAAATGAGTAGGTATAGAAATGTAAGCAGATAAAGAAAATAAATGAACCTGTAGAAGTGGAAAAAGGCAAAGAAAAATAGCAAGTAGTTTGCATGTAGAACAGTACTGCTCCCACAGACAGGTTATTTTTGATAGAGGATGTGGTCTGATGCTTGAGCAGTTTCTTTCAAGGAATTTATTCCTGTAACCTATTGTACAGTTAAGAACAGTATGAGGGGGTTTTGTGTCTAAATGCCTTGAATGACATATGTGAAGGATGTTTATTCTTCTCAGAGGGAGCAAATGCATAAAGGTTTTCAATGTTACATTTTGAGTTGTGTTATTTGTGGCACTAATGGCTTTTTAGTTTTTCAAAGCAGCTTGTGTGTATATCTTTATAGTTTCCAGAATCCTATAGCCAATAATAATAAACAGAGTTTCTTTGATTGTTTTAGAGGTGTATTTGATGCTTCCCTCAAAATGGCTGGGTTCTATGGACTCTACACTTGGCTGACTCACACTATATTTGGAATTAACATAGTCTTCATACCATCTGGTAAGAATCTGAACAATTATAACATATTTTTTAAATAATATTGCATAATTATTTATTTTACAAAATCAGAAGGATTAAATGTTGCTGAAAAGCTTAATTTAATCTTAGAGAATATGGCCTCGGGTAGAGTGGAGAGGAAATTCTGATTGCTGTCTTGTCTCTGAGCCTTGTCTTTTCCTGTTTTCGTAACACATTCCCTGCCAGCTATTTTGCTGCTTCTGTTTCTTTTGCTGGATGTAATTCTTCCTTGTATTCAGTCCAAGTCCTTTCAGGTTTTAACTTCATTCTGCCAGTTTTGGCCTCCTTTTCTTTCATAGCTGACAGGTGCTGATTTTTCAAGATGCCTAAATGCAGGAAGATGTAGTATCATGAAAATGCATGATAGAGGCATGTTCCTTATTCTCAGTACTGTTGCCTCACTGTTACGAGCCTCTGATTTTCTTTTTTTCTTTAATCTTTGCTTTGAAAATGGCTGGACAGGTTTTCAATGAAAAATCTCCTCTGTTCCTCTTTTTCCTCTTTTCCTCTAAAAAGAATAATAATAATAGTAATTTTAAAACATTTGTGTGCAAGGAAACATAAGGGGAGCATAAAGCAGGAAACCCCAATATAACAGGAAATGGCTGTATTATAAAGTGCAACTACCTTAAAGGTACTGGTTGTCATTAGACCTATGTAGAAGGTAATCAGTCTTTTTCTTTCAACTACATGCAAACTCTTAAAAATGTTTGCTTTCTGGTTAATGAGACACAAAAAAAAGAAGAGGGGAAAAAGACGCATTTAATTGTATTTTGTACTATGTTCATTCCTGGTGCATTAATATAGAATGGCAACAGTATTGTATCACTTTAGATTGCAACAGGTATTTCTGTAATCAGGAGGGTGTACTCCTGTGTGTACATGTTTGCATACAGAAATATGTAAATCATAAATCTTATGTTTGCCTGGTTTCTCATTATTGTGGTTGACTGCAGAAGATGTGAGTCTTGGGCTCACATACTTTCTTACACACAGTTGCTGATTTGAAGCCATGTAAAAGTTTGAAGTGTGTCTGATTAGTATAACTTCAAATTTTTCTGAACTGGTGCCTCTTTTGGAAGTAACTCCTTATGACTGTCAGTTGGTAAAGCTCTTCTGTATGGGGACTAGTGTAATTTTCTTTTTTCCTAAACCACAGCTATAAAATACCACTTCTTCAATGTTTCATTTAGAGCAGTTGATGGAAGTAGGACTTACTGGTGTGGCAAAAGTGTCAGAATTTAACTGTAAATACATTTGTGAAATATGTTTCTCTGGTCTTTTTCTCACTTTTGTTTCTGTGTCCTCTAGCATTAGCAGCAATCCTTGGAGCAGTGCCATTTCTGGGGACATACTGGGCAGCAGTCCCTGCAGTCCTAGATTTGTGGCTTGTGCAAGGACAGGGATGCAAAGCCATCTTGCTTTTGGTTTTTCACCTCTTGCCAACTTATTTTGTAGATACAGCCATTTATTCAGATATATCAGGGTAAGTATATTGAAGGCCTTTAAAGTTAGCATTGTAAAAATTATCGACAATCAGTGATGCTTTTAATTAAACTGACTTTTCTGAAGCATGCAAAACTGTATCTTCAAGCATAGAAATAGTAAGTCTTACTGGCCTTTATTTTCCCAGGCCTCTTTTCTGTGAACTTCGATATGTCAGAGGTCTTGAACTCAGCATCAGCAAACTTAACAGTTTCAGTTGGGATTCTTAGAATTAGTTTACCTTTTCTATTTGTCTAGTCATTGACTAAAGGTGTGTGTAGCATTCTCCTTTACATCCAGATGATGCTGCAGAACAAACAAAACTATGAGATAGTTAGGGACCTGAAAAAATACTTTAATTAATTAATTAAATTATGGATTGTGAGAATTTTGAGGATTTTTTTGAATTCAGCCTTTGTGTTGTGTTATCGTAGTCCAGTGCAAAAGTCTGTTGTAATTGCAAAACTGGAAATAGGCTTCTAATGAGACAGTAGCCAGTGCTGTTTTCCTATTGTGGGAGGTAGGCACAGATTTCTTGGCTGCCTCATTTGACTTGCAGTGTCTCCTGGTTTCAGCTTTGAGTTTGTACACAGACAAACAAATTCCAAATGAAGGAGGCAAAGTCAACATTTGCAGTTGTATGTGGAGTGCAACTGAAATGTTCACTGACATTTTCTACAGCTGAATTATCTGTGAATCCCTTTATGCAACACAGACTAGAAGATAAGGCAGCACAGTTAAACAGAGCTGGCAAAAATATAACCTGTTAAGTTTCCCATGTGCAAGACATGTTCACAATCATGTACAATAGAGATGTAAAAGTGTACTTCTCTAGTTACTGCTCCAGTCTTGATCATCAGAAATAATCCTAGTAAACTGAGTCAAGGACTTTGTGGTCCACACTTAGTTACATGCTAGTCCCACATTTGTGCTGATTTTTATTACAGGAGAGTTAATGTAGAATAAGGACATAAAGTGTTTAAGTTCTCTGTTGTTAGAAATTAATTGAACAGAGAGTACCTAATGATAATATGCCTGATATTAATACTAATTTTCAAAGGCTGTGACTCTGGTTATTTTGCATTAATTAAAGCTAACAAGTGATGTAAAATCACTTTTTTTTTTCTCTGACAATAAATCGTGTATAAATTTAAGGCTTGTAGGTATTTAAATAGACAATAATTCTTCCACTTACTAGAATACAGTTTTTGACTGTAGGGCATGCAGACTCTGTTTACTGTCCAGAAAATACATGGGACAGGAATAGATTTTCTGACAGAGGAGCAAAATTGTGTTCTTCCCATGAAATAGAACAGTAAGCATCATGCCGTCTTGCAGATTAAATTAAACCTATTTGAAATAGCTATAATTATATTATGCAGGGGTTTCTAAATGGATTAACTTCGTATGATAGTCCTATTTTATCAGATGATCTGTTGTTTAATTTAGCAAACTAGCCAGAAGAACATTTAAACTGATACAAATGCTGGAAAAAAATTATTTGAAGTTTTTAAAGGTTTAGAAATTAATCATGTGTCTACTGTTGAAGAAACATAAAACTTTAAGGTCAAGTTTATCCCTTCAGAAAAACAATCTGGCCCTGCCAGTAGGTTAAGTTTGATCTGGGTAAGACATGATTGAGGTATGTATGATGTGATAGGTCAAGTTTCATGGTCTCATTTTGCACACAGTTGAGATGAAGGCAGACTTGAAATGTGGGAGTTGAGTAGAAGTCAGGACCAATAGCAGAAACCTCAGAAACTGCTGGAGCTCTGAATTGACTAGCTGGTATTTTCAATGCATTACAATCAGAATTTAGAGGGACTTCCTCAAAATTGTGTGCTAAGTATCAACTGTAGTTTTTCTTATACCATTCCATATTGCCAGCATTGTTTTAACTATAAAGAATGAAGGATGATGAGCAGGTTCTGTGTAAATGCTGTTGGTAGCATTTGCATTTTGGACGTGAACTGGGACATGGAAAATAAAAATGGCATGGTTTACTTGCTGCCATAATAGCTCTTATCAAAAGCTCCACTGGACCCAACTTTCCAGGAAAGATTGATACATTCATTGAAATCTGGTTGTTTGTCATCTGAAAACTTTGGAAGCTAATGATAACAACACTCAAAAGGTTTTTATAACAAAATGAGAAGATATGGCTATTTATTTAAACACTGTAATCTAGCCATTCTTTGAAAGATGCAATGCAAGTTGCTATCATTGTGTACATTAATGCCTTTGCTCCAGGGTGCTCATAGTACATGTTGCTAATTGTGTTAAAATTTAGCGGTTCTTGACCCTAAAGCATGAACAGTCTTTGTAACCAACCATCTTTTCATTCCCAAAATGGAAATGTTTTTGCCATTAACTCCTTCAGACATTCTTCAGCAGATGTCTGTAAAGTAACTCCTCCATTGTGGATGTTACCAGCGTTGCAAGCTATTGTAATGTTTGATCTGTTGTGCAAATACAGAGCAGAATACAGACTGGAACAGCAGTGATTCAAACAGCAGTTTATTGTGTAAATATGGGTATCTGTAACTAGCTGTGCCATTTCTAAGCTTGATAAAACATTAATTCATATTTCATAATTGATAACACTGTGTTTGCTGTTCTTAATTTAATTTTATTCTTCTTGTGGCAGAGGTGGTCATCCTTACCTGACAGGTCTTGCAGTAGCTGGTGGAGCATATTACCTGGGACTGGAAGGAGCCATCATAGGACCAATTCTACTCTGTATACTTGTGGTTGCTTCCAACATATATAGTGCCATGTTGGTGAGTCCAACAAATTCAGTGCCCACTCCTTCACAAGCAACGTGGCCATTACAGATTTATCGGTGAGCTATAAATGTCTTACTTGTATGCATTATGTTTTACCAGATCAGTGCATGTCTACACAGCTGTAGAGAATGAGTGCATGAGTTTCATCTAAGAGTGTGCATTCATATCTATGTGAGTATTGGAGTATTTGGAGAGCATTCAGCTATCCTATATTCTAGAAAAAAAATTAATGGTGAAGTAATACAAACTCACTGGGACTTGTATACTTGAAATGTTTGTTTAATGTCTCTTGAACTCTTACAGAAGGCTCTTTTAGAAAATTCACTAGTAATACCTTTGTGTCTTATAATTTATATGCTTCTGTTGTGCTAGATGATTGAACATCCTCTTTTCTAATCAGTGTAAAACTTATTTATGGATATCTAATAGAGTTCGTTGTCCTTAATAAAGGGCCTACCTGAAAACACTGCATTTTTATGTGTCAATGTATAATACTGCAGAATATAAACATACCTAAATTTAAAAAAAATACCATTATTCCATTAAAAGTATGATCCTGATTAATGTCATTATTCAAGTTACTTAAAGTGGAATGTAGAAATGTATCTTTAAACTGTACAGTTAAGGAATGGGATGAATAAACTCCTAACTAAATAATTAAATACAATTGGAAACCACATTGTGATGTTGTTAATGACAGTAGGCATTTAAATGTCTACTCTCTTACTAAGTAAATTATATAGGTTAGCCCATTTCAGATATATATGTATATCTTTAAAAGGATTCTCTGCCTGTCAGAAATAAACCTTTGCTTTAGTCACATGAATAATGTTGTCATCCTTCATCTAGGCAACTTTGGAGAAAAAACACTAATTGAACCTGTGTGTACTCTCTGACTTTTAGAAGTCACATTTCAAGACTTACCCTATATGCCACAGTATGCACAAAAATCTACATATGTGGTTGTTTCCAGTTTACTTTGTAGGAAGCTAATGATTTGTAATCCCGGGACAGATTTGAGTCTTACTTTTCACTTTTCTTTTCCTTCTCTCTCCCCTGCCCCCCAGGTCTTCGAGAGAGAGTCCGGAGGAGATGAAAATGTCTGCAGAGTGATGAAAGTGCTGTGCTGCACCTATTCAACATGAGGGAATCGCTGCCTTCTATCTTGAGTTCACAGCAGCCATGGCCTTCTGTCCCTTTCCAGCTGTGCCTGGGGGCAGCTCACAGGGAAGCATAGCTTGGGTTTTAAGAGAAAGCACTTCTGGAGCATCTGCTGGCCTTACATTATTGTGCACTTTGCCTCTTCAAGAAAGAATGTCTACTTCCCATGGCTTTGCATACCAACATGCAGTTCAACTGCCTTTTCGAAGACTTTGAAGACCTTCTGTCTTCATAAAAAGAATAGCTTAAAAGGACAGGTACATCCACTGGAGTCATTATCTCATCTGCTGAAATGACTAACTTGGCTTTTATTTATTGGGTTGTCTTATTAAATTGTAGTAGCTTTAAAGAAAGCTGTAATTCCAAAATATTTATTTTCAGTTAATCTGGTGGCAAAAGAAGTGTAAACCACTCTTTGTGAAATGAAAGTGTAATACAAATATTTGCTGCTCCTCAAAGTATTTCTTTATAGGCTTCAACCATCACCTGTAACTCATAATAACACTGAAATGTTATCCTCTTATAGGCACTGAAATTTAATGTTGTTAGAGACTGGTGTTTCTAATATCTTCCTGAAATTAGTAGAAATGCAAACTGTTAAATGTGAGCTTTCCTCTTACTGAAGTAGGAGGATTTGTTTAAATAGTTTAAATCTTGCCCTCATTTGCAGTGAAATCTGATAATATTTTGCTGCTTACCCACCCTCCCAGTGGAGTCATCTTGTCAACTAAATTTAATCCAAGGCCTTAAGTGTTTTCAGGCAGCAGTAATGTACGATAGTTGCGTCTACTTCCAGTAATAGGAAGAAGTTGGATGGGGATTGTTTAATGCTAGTTTTCAAATGCTGTGGCTGAGTTCAATTAACTTTTCAAACAAATTTTATTCCCAGAGAGAAAGGGAAGAGAACATTGATTTTGGTTTAGTTTGGGGTTTTTTAACCCTGTAAGCCTCTGGCCAAATATCTTTCTAAGATATATCTTAATATATCAAGGTACATCTTGTTAAAAAGTTCTTAAATTTCTGAAATGATATATTGCCTAGGTCACAGCATCAAATGCTCCAGTGTTTTTCTTCCATAGGTAATTTTGCTTAAATTGCTGGTTTGGTGACATTTAAGGCCTTTTGTATTGATTGTTGAAATATTTTGACGCAATGGATCTTTATAAATAGATCCTTTTTGTAAACGGAAAGTGGGTTTTTTGGTAGATATTTTTCATACTTGCACAGCTTTTCCACAAGTACAATGAGGCCCTGGGTACTAAGTAGCAGATTCACTTGCTTAACCAAAGAACAACCTTTCAGTTTCTAGTAACTTCTCTTGAATTTATTTCAGTTTGATTGAAAATGAGTTGCACAAAATACAGGCATGTCTTGTATTTATTGTTCACAGTAATGCAATGGATGAAACAAAAATCCTTTCTTATCCAGGGATAAGGATATCTAAGATGTGTGTACAAACAGCTCTCAGTAACTAAGATGTTTGTTTTGCTTCAGCTGCAGGAGTGCTGATAGATTTGGAAGGTTCTTATTTTCATGACACTGTATGTATTTTTACATTGTTTCTGAAAATGCATTTCCATGGAAAGTGGTTGGAAAGCACTCTGGTACTTAGTAAGCAAGAAAGTCCTGCTATAGTTTTGCAATAAACAGGCTGCCTGTTAAGACACAAATAGATCCTATTTCAGATCCTCAGATTCTCAAAATTTGTGGCTGCAATTTTACTGATGAAATTTTCTATTTAAGTGAGGGGGGCTGAGTGTGCTGTTTTGCACACTTGCAGCTATGTGTTTGAAAGACAGACTTGGGCTTAATTGAGTAGATGGACTCAAGTTCATCAAAATATGGAAATATCCCATTTAATATTTTAAATTCTAAAAGATCTACACAACAATTCCAACTAACTGAATAAGAAGAATGTATTGCTTGAATCAAGTGTCTGTCCTGTGGTTTTATTTCCTTGGCTTTTTGGCTCATGAAAAATGTTTAACGAAACACATTTTTATAATTGCAGCTGGCTAGGGTGGAGGATTATGAAGCTGTCGTTAGGCATTCCTGTGACATTCTAGCAGCTTGAATGAGAACATGTTACTTAGGAAACTTCTTTATTTTATTACTTTTTTTTCAGTTCACACTTTTGCACTGAGTTGTTGTGTTCTTGTTGTAGCTTATTTTAGACAGCATTTAAAGATTAGTAGCAAGAAAAAAATGCATCTTTAATGTATTTCCAGTTTTCCATTGCACTTCTTTTCTCACTGTTCAAGGCATATCTCTTGTCCACATTTGCTATCCCATTTTCTGAGACAATCTTTCATATTCTTATGGTATTAACAGTTATTTTAAAGAGTCGTTCTAAAGCATTATTTATTTGGTTTTAAGTTTTCTTCTTCCATCGCCTGACCACCTTAGATCAAAGAAGGGTCTCTGTTAGGAAGTTTAAAATCATGTTTCAGACACAGTTATCTTCCATAATGGCAAATGAGTAAAATCATCCGAGACGATGCCTTGCATTTCCTTTCCTAATGTGAAGAGAAATAATTTTGTATGGAGAACTCATATCTGATGCAATCTTGTTAGTTTGCCCTCCTTTAAAATGAGGCTTCATATTGATGCTTCCTGTTTCAAATTCAGGTAAGACTTGCCGTAAAGAACCATCCATAGTACAGTCTTACTGAGCAAATGTAGCTTAAGGAGCTCATGCTGTGTGCTGTGCCTGATTGAGGAACCAATTATATGGTTCAGTAGTGGTGCAGTAACAGTATACTGCCAAAAAAAAGAAAAAGAAGAGACAAACCTTCCAATAACACCTTCTTAGGATAGGTAATATTCACAGAATGTCACCACGTTTAGAAAAAAAACCACAAAACACCACCTTATGAAAGAGTGTACTTTGATTATTTGGATTGTGTGTTTAGTAAGTGTCTAATTACCTGTAGAAAAAGAAGACCTTGTCATTGCATATTTAGCAATCTAGATTATTTTCTGATAGGACTCAGACTCTTTAAGAGCATTTTAATGTGGATCGGTCTCATATGAATGTGGAAATAATCAAACTGGTCACTTCGACTTCTGGTCATTGTAAAGAGCCAGTTCATGGTTATATTTCCTTGTCTGCAAAAACAATCAGCAGCTTGGTGGGATAAGCTTTTAGTAGATGTCTTATGGGTTGGATAAGAAAAAAACCACAAAGAGCAACAAATCAAACCAAACCCTTTTCTGCAGTTTTCTACAGTTTTGTTAAGAGCGACCATCTTTTCCATAATGCTTATAGGCAAGAAATTGATTACCTTTAGCTATACTGTAAACAGTCATTCCAGAAGCAGGTATTCACTAAATGTATTTACTACATGTAGTGTTCAATTTGAACAAAAACTTCAGAGTTCAGAAGGGGATGCTCATAGTAATCCAAAGCAATGTGGTCTCATGTTATTGTGAAAATCAACTGTGCTGGTTTTTATCATTCTCTTCTAGCAAATCAGGCTTGTGGCAATTAAGTGTAGTGCCAAAAGACTGATGCTTTCTGTTTCTGACTCTTAAGTCAGAGTTAGCCCTTCCACCCCTTCTTGTACCTTAGCTGTGCTGTCACAGAGCTAGCAGAAGTGACCGTGCCACTTTACAGCCCAGCACATTAACTTCAGGTCACTATAAATCCTGGCTTAACTGGATGCATGAAGCAACAAACTGCAATGGTCAAAGATCTGGCACACATTCATTTTGCCAGCCTTACTACAGGAGTGTAGGTTTCAGCACAGGTGGACCATGACCAGTTGGGAGCAGAAATTACTTATTTTGAAAGCCTGCTTAAAATAAAAACGAAAAGAAAGAAAAAAGTTCCTTATAGTAATACATACAATGCACATTTTTCAGAAATTAATTTGGTAACCACATATCTCCATATATGATGGAGCCAGCAGTCAGATATTTCCATGCACAATGGTGTTTTATGTGCAGCTTATCTAGGCTACACTTAGGTTTGTCTGATTTCAAGGAATATGTGGCTGCTCTTAAAGACTTTGAGGAGGAAGATACACTGGATGTGTATTTTGTCAGTGATTATTGGAATAGGAAATCCATAATCTGTTTAATTAAACAAAATAAGAAAAAAGCATTGTTCAGGGAAAATTGGATTCTCTCTCCATTATTATACATTGTGGGTATCAGTGAAATGTTAAACATTGTTTTTCAGAAAGCCTGAAAATAAAAAACTGTATGAAATTGTTCCTCACTAAAAGCAGAAGCTGAATTGCTCTGCTGCTGATCTCTGTTTCTGGTGGCAGAATACTGCAAGTGGTGCTGCCCTTCCCATGGACCTGATACACTACACTAAGGATGGGAAAATACCATTATTCTACTGAGACTCCATAGCTTTGCATCACTGGCAGAAGGTGCTTCCACAACTGCCTTTGTTCAAACATTTTGTATTATATTGCCTTGCATTTGTCACTGCAGATAGTGTCACCTTTGTTGAATGCTACATCTGGAAATTGCTACAGTTTCCTTCAGAGAGTGTTGGAAGGTGTTTGGACTGGAGTTAGTATTTGTTATGTTTAATAATGGAGGTAGGATTCTTCTAGAGATGCAGTTGTTTGCCTTGAGGTTTGCAATTTTACAAGAGAAAATTGATTTCCCAGATAATCTTTATTGAGTGACAACTGACATCTCTTAAATCCATGGGTGCATCAACTTTTCCAACTCTATATTGACTCGTATTTCAAACGGTTTCTTCTTACTGTTATTTCTTACACTTTTTGCTGAAGCACACTTTGGCAATTCCCATCTTATTTTTATTTTTACAAAACTAGAATTGCTCAAAACTCTTAATGAATGTTAGGGAGGCTCGATCTTTAACCTGGTACCATTTATCTGTCACTTTTACTAAAGTACCTTAATGCACTATTGTAAAATTTTCCAAATCTGCTTTTGAGTGATCGGGTTGGGAAGCAAAATTAAAAAAAAGGCAATGTGGAAAGTGAATTTGGTGTTTTGAAACCAGAAACAATGCCAACAGTGATGAGCATATTCAGGGATTCGATGATGGTTTGTAAATATATATATTGATATGCAGCAGTATATAAATATGAGCAGTCTCTGTCCTATTCAGTCTTTAGCTGATATTTTGTCCTATCTTTTTTTTAAATTATATCTGAGAACAAATTTGTGCCTGTAGATAGTGAAAACAAGCAACATTTTCTAGAATTTATGTTTACTTGATACGGATCAAGGAAGAGCCAAGCAAATACTGGTAGGGTGACTGCAGCTGTCCTGTTGTAGTTCATATAAAGTAGGGAAAAGCTGCTAGGAATGCATTGCTGAGAGATTACTGTTCCTGGAAGTATTTGCACACATCCTCTAAAGAGCTGCCAAAATTAATAGGTTATGAAATATGTCTCAAGTTCCCCAGACTCTTAATCTCTTCCACGCATCATCTGGTATCTTGTTTTGAATATGGTTTAGTACATGAGAGTATTGCTTCATCCCCCTTGGGGAATCAATTCCAGGGCCTGAAGGGCATGCTTTGAATGTCCATACTGAAATAGTATGTCCATTTCAGGAAGGAATTGCTAATTGGAAGTAAATGCATCCTTGATCTGCTCTGCATATAGATGGACCTGGACAAATATAAGGCATGTTACACTGAGTTAGAGATTATTTTTTGAATATAAGTACTATGTGGTGACACCAAAGCTGGGTTTGATTGAGAAGCAGGGTGTATTTGCTTGCAGCAGGATGCATCTGCAACCTAATAAAGCAGAGTGAGTGCTCTAGCATCCATATATATACATGAAGAATTTTCAACATGGTTTTAAAGCAAAAAGCTGGTTTCTGCTACTGGTCTCACTTTTTACCACTAAACTGTCACATGCAATGATCCAATGAGGGCGCCAAATCAAAGAAGCTTTTCATGGTATTGGTATAGATTAAATGTAAGAGGTATCATAAAGCTAAAAAATTGCCACAGAACACAAGTTCATTAGGCTTAAGAGCTGAAATTCCGGCCATAAAGCTGGAAAAACAAAATCCAAATATTTCACCCTCTTCCTGCCAGTCTCACCCTAAAATGGGACCTTTTTCAACAAGTATCAATAAAAACTATTTTTGTGTTGTTTTTAACTTACTGGCTCTGTAGATCAATGTTTTTAGTTTCTGTCTTCTGTCATCACTAGTGTATTCTGCAAGCATACAATTTGTTCAGATTGTTGCCATTAAAAACAGATTTTCTATACTTCAGCGATGGTTGGAAACCAATTCTTTATACCAATAATTGGGTCCTTAACTATATATATATATATGCTAACTAGTGTTTGATGTTTTGGTCAGAACACTAAGGGAAGATTGGTTGGGAAGGTTGGTGTTTTTTCCGCTTTGGGAAATTGCACCAAACCAAATCCAAAGCAACTTTTAACATTGCATCCTAAGACTGGCTACACCCTGCTCAAACATAACTGCAGATCTTTTGTGTTACAGAGCATGGGTTGTTCTAAAATGTGCGTTCCTACCCAGACCCTATGGGGATTTGGAGCAATAACTTCTATTGTCTGTTGACACACATTTTGTCTGTAAATGTACGTGTGATACATCTTCAGAATGGAATTAACCTTACCATAATTTGCTTTAGTACAATACCTGGTTTTGCATGTATAATATTGAAAATAAAACCCCTATGTCCATCAGAATAAAATGTGTAAGTTAAAATTGAGAAGTACTTGTGTAGACTGCAGAGGTATTTAAACTAAATAATTTTGATTGTGTAATTTTGGTGTGCACCAGTGCTCACCCTGATAAAAACAGTTTTTGTAGCAGGTTTAAGATGCTTTTAACTTAATACTGTATTCACACCGCAGTCCTTTGTAAGCACAGAATGGTTAATATATTTTGAAATAAAATGCTGTTAACGTAAAGAAAACTGTGTTTGATTTGAATGATGGGCTCTTTGGAATCCGCCACAAAGGCAGCAGTTAATCTGGTGAAATAACAGGTTTGCTGGAATTGGATCTGCCATCCCAGTGTACAACTTATGTCACTGAAAGAAGCCATACTTCCCCTTTCTTCTTCACTTTTTCCATGAGGTAAGGAAGGGCACGTGCCTCAAGAGTAACTATGGTTCAGCTGGCACCTGGCAATTTGCTACACTGCTTGCAGTAACACAACCACTTGTCCAGACCCTACAAAAGCTTACATTTGGCAGCTGTAGGTAATTCGAGTTACTTCCATTATGGCTTACTCTCTGGACTGGAAACAGTTGTTTAGTGTCTAAGCAGAATTTTAGATCATTTTATTGACTATAAAGCAAAAGCGATCAAATCCTCCCTGCATGGCTGCTCACACCTTCTAAAATGAGATATGACTGATGTTACAGTTTTCATCCCTTACACTGTTCTGTGACCAGACTCATTGCCTTGAAATAATTCATATAGGAGTTAGTTTTAGCTAGTATCGCTTTAATTCTCTGAAGGGATCAAGCTTTGTTTAGTTTAGTGCATACAAGGTGGGGGTTTTAGCAATTTATGCTAGTAATATGATTTGAGATTTGATTTTTTTTTTTTAATTGGGACTAGTCTTTCAAGATGTTCAGAAGTCCTTTTAAAGTTAGAACTGAGATAAATACATCTGTAATCAGGCAGCCCAAAGCACAGGTACTTCTGTGAGAACTCCTTAGTTTTTTAGTGGTTTTATTGTGCAGGTAATAGTGCTTTTATTAAGAGAAAACAAGAAGTTCTGTTCGACAGTCATGACAGATAAAGCTTTATGGTGGTGTAGCACCAACTTCTTTAGTCAGTCTCAACTGTTTCTTCAAAATAGTTCAGGAGGTGCATGTCCAATATAGCTCATTAATATTTTGTGTGTGGGAGAGTAAAGAATATGAAACAGTTATCAGGCAGATAGATATGCAAAAAATGTGTATTTTTGAGCTTGACCAGAGATACAACTTAAAAGATTGCAGTCTTTTGGCTTTACCACTTATAAAACAGCAATTGGTATTTTGAGAAAAAATAAACCCTAGACTTTCAAATACATCTAGTTGTCATAAATCCCAACAGTGAATGGTAACAAAGAAAATTGAAAGCTGTTCAGAAAAGCACTGTGATGATATCTCATGGTGCGTATAAAATTTTGTGCTGCAACTGAATTACAGTTATCTGTGCTGTGATGAGCCCTGGCAACTTCTTTGGGGATTCAGTTCTGTAAATTTCTGAGCATGCATGCTTGCAAGCATTTTGGTCAATTTGGTTAATGCAGAGTGGTTTAAGGAGGAGGGTAAAAAAGCATTTAGCAGGTGTGGAGTGGTAGGAGACAGTTAATTCATGACTCCTCTCAGCTAAAGATGGGGGTGTTCCTGGAAATTGCAACCTCTGTAATTGTGTAAGGGTGATACTCTTTGCCTTAAGCAAATAAAGACCCAACTGTTTTAGGTCCTCTAGAGCACCCTCCAGTAACGTGTTGCATGGGTATCTGCTGTCCTGGAGCAGAGAAAATGGATAAGAACTATGAAACAAAGGAATAATATAATATGTATTTGTTTCTGAAGCTCCCTTGCTGGTCTCTTAGGCCCTTTATGTTCTTAATTTTTGCCATGTTCCCCAGTGCGAAGGCTAGAAGAAGCCTGAGCGTAGGTGTGTAGGATAAGAGCCCAAGACCAAAGTGCAGTGGGATGCTGGGATACACGAGTAGCATTGAGGCCAGGCTGCATATCTTGAAATACCTGGAAGCAGCAACAGCTACTGAGAGCTGCTCATGTAGACATTGTCCTCACTGTCACCCCATCCAAAGCTGTTTTAGTGGCCACGTGTCACGGAGCTGGGGTTCCGCCTAGCAGGAATACTACATCAGTCCCCTTTGTACTGGCCAACCAAAGTTAAGCATACTAGACTCTTGCCCTGTTTCTACACCATTCTTTGTGCCGTAGTAATAGCTGAAAAGAATCTCCACTCCCTCAGCCCTCCCTTCAGTGTAATTTGGATTTAAACACTGAAGATACTTGCAGTGCATGCAGATAAAAGCTGAGGTCCAAATATGTAGCAACAGCTGTATGGGGTGGGTTTTGTGGGTTTTGTTTGGTTTTTTCTTTGCAGACTTACAGCCGTGTGCACGCTTGCATTCCTGATTCACAGGTGGAACAAAATCCTTGTGCCTTAGATAACTAAAACAGGCTGCTTGCTTTGATTTTACCTCTTACCAGAATCTATTTATTTTTGTTAATAAAGAATAAAAAATAAGATTATCTTGGGCAAATACATGCTTTTGTTTACTTTAGAAGACAAACAGCAGAGAGAAGACCATTGTGATAAAACTTTGAGAACCTTTGGTGCTTTCATAATTTGTTGATAAG
>JAWWMO010000083.1:84661809-84681003 GCA_035047845.1 Dendrocincla fuliginosa | reverse complement strand
CTGAAGATACTTGCAGTGCATGCAGATAAAAGCTGAGGTCCAAATATGTAGCAACAGCTGTATGGGGTGGGTTTTGTTTGGTTTTTTCTTTGCAGACTTACAGCCGTGTGCACACTTGCATTCCTGATTCACAGGTGGAATGAAATCCTTGTGCCTTAGATAACTAAAACAGACTGCTTGCTTTGATTTTACCTCTTACCAGAATCTATTTTTTTTTTGTTAATAAAGAATAAAAAACAAGATTATCTTGGGCAAATACATGCTTTTGTTTACTTCAGAAGACAAACAGCAGAGAGAAGACCATTGTGATAAAACTTTGAGAACCTTTGGTGCTTTCATAATTTGTTGATAAGTATCTTTCAGCTGAAGGTTTCCGACAGGGAAAATCATACATTATCTTGCCTGGCCTGACTTAAGCCCCTTATGGGAGAGAAAAAGTTTAATTTAAAAGTTTTGCATGACTTTACTCAGCATATCCTTTTTAAAGAACCACTGTTAATGACTACACACTGATTGCTCAGAGAACTAGGGGAAAGTCAGGTTTTAAGCTTTGCACTTCATGTTTCTCACTTTTCCAATGAAAAAAAATCATTTCCAGGGCCATGAATGTAATTGGGCTTGTTTAGAAAAGATATATTTTGGTAATTTTGACTTGTTTGAACTTATCATAGAATATCTTAAGTTGGAGACCCCTAAGAATCGTCAAAGTCCTATTCCTGGCCCTGCATGGGGCCCACAAGTCACACCATGTTCCTGAGAGCATTGTCCAAACACTTCTTGAACTCTGTCAGCCTTGGTGCTGGGACCGCTTCCCTGGGGAGCCTGTTCCAGTGCCCAGCCACCCTTTGGGTGAAGAACCTTTTCCTGATATCCAGCCTAAACCTCCCATGACACAGTTTCATGCTGTTTCCTTGGATCCTGTCACTGGTGACCAGAGTGAAGAGATCAGTGCCTGCCCCTCCTCTTCCCCTCACAAGGAAGTTGTAACTCCAATGAGGTCTCCCCTCAGTGTCCTCCAGGCTAAACAGACCAAGTTACCCTCGGCTGTTCTTCACGTGGCTTCCCCTTCAGCCCCTTCACCGGTTCAGCAGTTTGTTGGGGCATTCACCCCCATCCTGGTGAGTTAAATTTGCTGCCCCCAGTTTGGGATTATGGATTGAAAGGTTGAGAGCATTTGATACGAAGATTTAGACATTAATCAGTAACTAATGGTACAAACAGTTTAATCATCACCACATTAACAAGAAGCACTGTGGCAGAGAAGCATTTCCACATAATTCTCTTTTACATCTGTTTTGCCAACAGAGGTAACTGCCCTGTCACAGATTAAATAATATTTCTTTTTGAATATGCTGCAGTCAATGAGTTGTGATGATTAATGTGTTTATAATTACTATTTAAGGGAGTATATTCTGGTAGATTTATCAAGCTAGAGGGATTTTTGAAAAAAAAACCAAACAACAAACCCTACCCTCAGTAGCTTTACAACTCAAATTAATGATGGCAAACTTAGGAAATGGCAGTCCCACCAGCCAGAACCATCCCAGGGATTTTGGCATTGGACTGGTGATGTGAAGGTTTTTATACTAAATGTCAAGATGACACATGTCCAGTAAATGACAAGGCATAGCTGTTGCCAAACAGTGTCCACATGGAGGTTACAAGCCTGTGGATATCTGAAAACAGAAAAGGTGAATAATACTGAGTGTCAGTCAAAAGATGACTTGATTGTTTCATGTTTGCTGGTTGGAAGTTGGCTGCAGGGTTTTCTGTCACAATGGCTATATTGGTCTTGCGGTGAGAACAATATGAGGTTACAAAAGGACTACGTGATATGGACTTCTCTTATAAAATTTTTCTTAAAAGGGATGTATTAAAAAAAAATAAAGAAATCAGTCTGTACAATTCAGAAAGGGAATCTAGATTTGATTTTTACCAAAGCAAATATTTGCTTAGATCCATGTCAAAGAAAGGTCATAAAAAAATCATCTTTCCCTGAGACATTCCAGAACCTTTTCTTCGTCAAGACAGTTCAGTTCTGCTCATTTCAATTCAACCAGGTAAAAGTCACAACTTCCCATTCAGATGCCTGATGGAAAACCTAAACCCAGTATATATTCCCCTCAGGAGGCAGCAATGTCAGATTTTCTTTAGATCTTTTTTTTTTAAGTTAATCATCTCTAGACTTTTTCAAACAATTCCTGTTCTGTGAAGAGCACAGGCTATTGGCTTTTGTCAAATGCTGTTTTTGTTGAAGACTTTCAAGAACTGAGTCAGTGACAGGGGAATTCAGAAGCTTACACACCGGGAATGTCAAGAATATTCTTGTGCTTCTTGGTGGTTTGTAGCTGACATGTACTTAGCTGACATAAAGCTATTTCTTTGCTTATGAAATACAGTTAGTAGGTAAGTGTAGGCTGTCATTGCCTACACTGTTGCAATGGTGGTTTTTCTCCTCCCATTTTTCGATTCATCCTAACAAAGCATAAGCTAGCTGTACATTGTAAAGCCTATTTCTTCACGGAGATTTAAACTAAAGACTTTTTTTTTTGCCTCAGAGATGAAATAAATTTGGGTTTCTCTTTGGAGTATTGCAAACTATTGCAAACTAATGGAGTCCCATATGTTTTCCTAGTGATATTTATCTGTGAAAATGTCAGCTAATTTGAACTCTCTGCTTACCATCACCACTGGTTTACAAGCATTAAAAACCTTGCCTTCAAAGCACTTCTGCTCTCTCATGAGAACAAATGAATGTCTTGTGGTGATAAAAACTTCCTATATGTTTAATTTTCTACTCAGAATGAACTACCTTGCACTAGTAGTTATTAAGTAGCTAAACAGAAATTTCTCAGTATCTGTACGAGAACATCAGATTTGCCAGTGCCTTTTCAAATGTTGCCATTATCTTTATCTCTCGGGAACAAATATTTAAAGAAAATGACTCTGATCTTAAGTTCTCCCAGCTGGAAGAAATCCATCATGGCCATAGACCAAAGACTCCTGTTTCCTCGTAGATACTGCAGCTTGTTTTCCACATTACTGTCTTTCAAAATAGAAGTGCTCTGTATGCTCGTATGAATTAAATAAAATATGAAAAACTATTCTTTGACCAAAATTTAATGATTATGGGGACTTCTGTCTTCTGGGAGGCCATTCACATGGCAAGTCTTGCCCAAGGAAATACTTTCATTTTGATTGTGAATTTTCACTGTGAACAATATGTTGACCTATCAAACTCCTGTGAGACCTGACAAACACTACGTCAAAAGAACGTTGAGATTAAAAAATTGGTAACACACATGAAAACTAAATGGATTATAAAATAGTCAAGTGACTGTAGAAATAATAAATGAGAATACTTGTTTAACAAGCATTGCAGCAGGTTCCTGTGAAAAACTGTTCTTGGTCTATCACAATATTATTAATGTATTTCAAGATAGGAAGAAACATTTTAGCTATTTGAAGGTTTAATGTAATAACTCTCAGCACTTGCAATGACAGGTAAGAATTCTTCCTAGAAATCCTGGTTACGTATCAAACTGGTCTCATTCTAAGAATGTATGCATTAATAGAGCCTGATGCAAGGTGATGCATTCACAATTATGCATCTGTTATGAGGATAATATTTTCGAAGACAATCTGCCTTGAAACTTCTAGGGTTCAGTTTAGATACCTAACAGGATGAAAGTTAGTGGCGTGGAATGATGACTTAAATAAATCATCCCATATTAAAACAAATCATTCCAAAAGTGACTGGCTGATGATTCACAATCACCTGCCCTTGTTCTTGTGGGAGACTTTAACCTACCAGATGTCTGCTGGAAACACAGCAGAGAGGAGGCAGTCTAGGAGGTTCCTGAAGTGTGTGTAGGATAACTTCCTGACACAGCTGGTAATGGGCTTCCCAGGGGTGAGGCCCCGCTAGACCTGCAGTTTACAGAGAAGGGCTGGTGGGAGATGTTGTGGTCTGAGGCTGCCTTGGGCACAACAACCATGAAATGATAATTTTAAATACTAGGTGAAGTAAGGAGAGGCATCAACAAAACCTCTGCCCTCGACTTTCAAAAGGTGGACTTTGGCTTGTTCAGGACACTGATTTGAAAAGTTCATTGGGAAGCAGCCCTTAAAAACAAAGGGGCCCACAAAGGCTGAACATACTGTAAGAAAGAAATCTTGAAGGTGCAGGAGCATGCTGTCTCTATGTGCCTAAATACAACCTGACAGGGAAGAAGACTGGCCTGGCTGAGCAGGGAGCTTTTGAAGGAACTCAGGCCAAAAACGAGGGTGTATCCCCTTAGGAAAACAGGCAAGCAACTGAGAAATATTTAAGGATGTCGTTAAGTCCTGAAGAAAAAAAAAAAATAGAGGCAAAAGCTCAGTTAGAACTTAACCTGGCCACTTCTGTAAAGGATAATAAAAAATGTTTTTATAAATACATTAATAACAAAATGAGGGCCAAGGAAAACCTCTATTCTTTATTGAACAGGGTGGAGAATACAAGAAAAACCAAAGATGAGAAAAAGGCTGAGGTAGTGAACACTTTCTTTGCCTCAGTTTTCAACAGTAAGACAGGTCATCCCCAGGACAACTGACCTCCTGATAAGGGAGACAGAGACAGGGAGCAGATTAGACCCCCTGTAATCCAGGAGGAAATGATAGTGACTTGCTGAACCACTTGTATCCTCACAAGTCTATGGGACCAGGTGGGATCATCCAAGCATACTGAGGGAGCTGGTGGAATTGCTTACCAAGCTGTTCTCCATCACTTATCATCAATTCTGGTTAATCATAGAGGCCCAGGATAACTGGAGGTTGGCCAGTGTGACACCCATCCACTAAAAGGGCTGGAAGAAGGATCCTGGGAATTATAGGCTTATCAACCTGATCTCAGTGCCCAGCAAGATGATGGAGCAGATCACCCTGAGTGCCATCACATGGCACATGCGGGACAACCAAGGGATCAGACCCAGCCAGCACAGATTTAGGAAAGGCCGGTCTTGCCTGACCAACTTGATCTCCTTTTATGATCAGGTGACCCACCTAGTGGATGAGGAGAAGGCTGTGGATGTGGTCTATCTGGACTTCAGCAAAGCTTTTGACTATATTATGATATATTTTGATTATAATATCTCCCATAATATAATCCTGGAAAAGCTGGCAGCCCATGGTTTGGAGAAGTGCAATCTCTGCTGGGTTAGGAACTGGCTGGATGGCTGGGTCCAGAGAGTGCTGGTGAACGGTGCTGCACCCAGTTGGCATCTGGTCACTAGTGGTCCTGCACGGATCAGTGCTGGACCCAGTCCTGTTTAACATCTTTATTGATGATCTGCATGAAGGGTCAAGTCTACCTTCAGCAAATTTGCAGGTACTGGGGGGGACTGTTGATCTGCTAGAAGGTAGGAGGTCTCCTCAGAGGGACTTGGACAGGCTGGATAGATGGGCTGAATCCAATGGTATGGAGTTCAAAAAGACCAAGTGCTCGGTCCTGCACTTTGGCCACAACAACTTCCTGCAGCACTACAGGCTGGGGACAGAGCGGTTGGAGAGAGGCCAGGCAAAAAGAGACTTGGGCATTCTGACTGACAGGAGGCTGAACAGGAGCCAGCAGTGTGCCCAGGTGACCAAGAAGGCCAATGGCATCCTAGCCTGTATCAGGAACAGTGTGGCCAGCAGGACCAGGGAAGTGATTCTTCTCCTGTGCTCGGCACTGGTGAGGCCACACCTCGAGTACTGTTTCCAGTTCTGGGCCCTTCAATTCAGGAAGGACATTGAGGAATGAGTCCAGAAAAGGGCAGCAGAGCTGGTGAAGGGGCTGGAGTGCATGTCCTGTGAGAAGTGGCTGACTGTGGTGGTGCACAGTGATGGAGCTGGGGATATTTAGCCTGGAGGTGGCTCAGGGGTAACCTCATCCCTCTCTACAACTACCTGAAAGGAGGTTGTAGCCCAGTGGGGGTCAGCCTCTTGTCCCAGCCAGTCAGCAACAGGACATAGTCAAGCCGCACCAAGGGAGGTTTAGGTTTGACATTAGAAAGAATTTCTTTGCAGAAAAGTTGATTAGATAGTGGAATGGCCTGTCCAGGAAGGTGGTGGGGTCACCACCCCTGGAGGTTTTTAAGAAAGGACTGGATATGGCACTCAGCGTCATGGTCTAGTTGTCATCGTGGTGCTCAGTCATAGGTTGAATGCAATGATCTCAGAGATCTTTTCTAATGTAATTGTTCTATGATTCTGAGACATATGATCTTTGGATCCTTAAATAAAAGATAGCACGAGGTATGTCTGTGGCATTAATAGAACTGAGAAAATATCTGGGCTAGTCATAGAACTGAGAAAATATTTGGGCTAGTCCTGAGGCTCTTGTGTTGAAAAGGATGTTAGGTAGTGAAAAAAAAAAAAAAATCAGTCCTGACAAATTTTCCTTCTAATGTGCGATTAAAGAAACTTCATCTTTGGAGTTTAGCCAAGAAAGAAGTTATTGACATTGGATTGATCAAACTCTATGGAAAAGCAAATTGAAAAATCAAAGGTGCCTCCTTTCAAGCAGGAAAAAATATCAATATCAAATGGCTGGAAGTTGATTCCAAACAAATTTGGACTAGAGTTAAGGCACATGTTTTTACACTAATTAATAATAAATCTCACTGATGAAGGTATTAATCATCACTGAGAATTTAAGATGACTCTTTACTCTGCCTAGGACAACTGAGATTCTGAATAAAAAAAATCCCATGGCTTCTTTTTGTAGGCTGGAAAATAAGGCCTAGAAGAATTACTTTATCACAAAATTCTGTGAACACTCAGAATAAGAAATGTTTCATTCATCTAAATTCCCTCTTGTATTCAAGGCAGCCATAGTTGTCTGAAAAGATAAGCAAGGCCTGCTGTCTTGTCAGCTGAGAGATCAGCATTTGAAATTTCAAGGTAATTTGTTGCATGCTACTGATCTCTGTCCTTTAATGTATTTTTTTTTATTATAAGACAAAAATGGTAGTTGCACAAGGGCATTTTTACTGGGGATTTAGGAATGGGAATGGGTTCATGAGTCATGCTGATGCCAGATAAATTTTTCAGCTCTGCATGGTTTTACTTTGATGTTAGCTTGTTGACTTTTATGTTTTCCAAATAAATACCTGTGATGTTGAATGAAAAAACATTCTGGGTTTTTTGTCTTGTTTTCAAAAAAAATTATGCTTTGCCTTGATCTCTCTTAACAGTAACATTTGCTGCTTGAGGTGCTTCAAAATGCTGTCAAGCATTCTGGTTTCCTTAGGTGCTGCTTCATTTTATTCCAGAGCCAGCACCTTTTCTGGAATGGCATGTGGTTTTCTATCCTCCAAGTATTAATTGCTCTTTAGTGAAGAAACAATCTAATCCGTAGTACTTTAGGGTACATAGGAACGACCTTGTAGTTTTGCTGAGCTGGTAAAAGTATAGGAAAATCCAATGGGCACCATGTGGGGTTTTTTGTTGGCTTTGTTTTTTAACCCCTATGAAATCCAATTCTGAAAATGAGCTGGGGAAACTGTTGCTTGCTGCAGTCTCTTTGTCACAGTTATGTGATATTGATGCATTGGTGCTATTTTTGTAAAGACACACCCTTTTCAAGCATTGTTTGCTCATGACTAATTTTTATCTTTAAAACCTTTTCCCCCCTCATAATAAAAAAAAAAAAAAACCAAACCAAAAAACAGCAACCAACCAACCAACCAACCAAAAAACAAAAAACAAAACCAAACAAAAACACACACAAAACCAACCAAACAAAACCAAAACAAACCCCAAAAAATCCCAAGCAAAACACAAAGCTGGTGGAACACTTTTGCTGACGGATGGATTGTATATATTGTAGAAAAAGATGGATATTCCTACTGCCAGACAGTTCTTTTTGTTTTGCTTCTTTCCAGATTAGGATACTGGGATAACTTGTTAAGAGCAGATCTCAGCCTACTGAGAAGCAGGAGACTGTTGTTAAGTGTTTGTTATTCACAGATGAAATGAGGTAGTGAGAAATTCTTGGTGGGATAAACAGCACTGATGTAACTGCTTTCATTACAAACAGTGGGAGCTTAATCAGATACTTCAGAGGCATCGGAGTCAAACCCATGTACTAAGTGATTTTGAAAAATCCCACTCTGCCTAGTTTACTTTGAAGACAGAGGAAGCCAGTGGCACAGCAGTAGAACGGATCAGGGATTTTGTATTCATGTGTGCTCAACCTATCCGCAGAATAGATCATGCATCTGCTATATCTATGCATACCTGTCATCATCAAAGCTGCTTGATCTGAATTGTTTGCTGGGAACTTCTGAGAGAAGGATTACTTATGGAAAATTTTTGGTTGTCCCAAGTTCAGAGGATATGTAAGAACAACCAAAGAAGTCCAGCAGAGACAAATTTATTGCTGGCAAGTTGTGGGGCACACCAGATTAAAATATAAATTTCATCTTCTCTTCAACAACAGACCAAAGATGAAGGAGGTTTTTTAGTAGACATCTTGTTTCACATCTCATGAAGCAGTAAAGCCAAAACTCTCATTGATTCTACTCTGTAAAGTCCTGCTTGATAAAGGACATCTTAGGGATTATGCTGGGTCTGTTGACTTTCAGAGTACTTTGTTCTTATGATGACTCCATCTGGGGAATGTTCCTGTAAAAAACCCAATGCCAGCCCCAAGCAGCTTTACTTACAGATTTATTGCTATGGTGGGTGATGACCATGGGAGAGATTCTTACATGTAATTTCTTACTTAAATGACAGTCTAAATCAGACTCTGAAGGAAGAAGTTTCTAGACTCTGCTTTACTCTACCTTGATAATTTTGATCCAGACTAAGACTGTGGTCCAGTAAAGAGAGAGGTGTTGGTCTGGAATGTGGTGAGCAGTAGGGAGGAATACCTACCTATTATGAACACACAAATTCATTCAAGACTGCCTTCCTTTGCAGACCAACCAGGAACAGCAGCTTAAGTAAGAATTTAAGCAAACTGTTTTAAAAAAAAAAAAAAAAAAAGAAAAAAAGAAAAAAAAAGAAATATGCATAGCTATGTGTGTTACATAGTGTTATTTGTAAGCAAAATTGTAGGCACCACACATGATGAGTACAATGGTTGGTACAAAAGTGTAATATGATTATATGTAATATAATTATAGAAATGTGTTTTTGAGAAATAGGCAGAGACTTCAGCAAATAAAAGCAAATACATGTGATATCATAGGGATTCTCTTAAAGCTTGTGTTTAACAAGCACAGTCCTTACTGCCAGTTAATTTTATCACTTTCTGATAATCTTAACCAAAGGCTACATAAGGTTGCAATTGTGGTATAGTTTTCCTCTTGAAAGAACAGTACTGCTAGAGAGATCAACATCATCTTGGAAGGGAAAACATACTAGATCAACAAAGCAAAAAATAGGCTTTGAACATTACAAATGAATGTACTTTTTCATAAAGACATTGCTACTGATCCTATCCTTAGCTTAGAAATAGATCATTTGGAAAAAAAAAATAGAACATACTGTTTTTTGTAGTAGTTAGCTAAACTAGGATTTTCCAAGTCTACTATATATTTTATATACTTCTTTAATCCAAAAGCTTTTGTAAAACAAGGACTCAGTAGTGATCTTAGAATATAAAAGTAGTTCCTTTGGTTGAGGAGAAGAGTGGTTTGCAAAACTGGTCTATTTGCATCATTAAAAAGCACAGTGACTCCCAGGGAAAAGATCCTGATTTGCAGTGAATTTATCTAATTACTCACTGTGGTGTGATAAATTGTATTATCTTTCTAATGTGTACTGTAAATACCTTGGGGGAGCTGTGTTGTATTTGCATATATTACAATTTTATCTCATTGACACTTGATAAATAATAATAATCTGATGATCTTCAAAGTCAGCAAACAGTTTCACCCTGGGAACAGCTTAGTATCAAGTGCAATTACTGGCTAAGTCTTAAGCCAACAGTACTGGAGAAACTGCTACTTCCAGTGGATTGTTCCAGAATTTAGTATGCAGTGCTGTCAACAGACTTACACTGTTGTAAAGTAAAGCTGTTATTTCTTGGGGAATGTAGCTATTGATTGGCTTTCTCTTCACAGGAGCTTGAAAGACTTTGTTGTCTGACACATAATTTACACGTGAAAGTAAAGGTAATTTAAAAACTTTAGTATGAAACAGATAATGCTACCATGTATTTGAATAATTTTTTATTTCTTGTCTCAATAAAAATATTTTTAAAATTGAAACTATGGCTTTCACACTCATAATGGAGCTGCCAGCTATTCAGTCTACTCTTATACAACTTTTCATAAATATTTCCTTGACAGCTGAACATTTCTACCTCAAGTGTATGTTTTTTCATAGAAAATGTGACACTGCTACCAGTTGCATTCTGAAGTCTGTCAAAGAAAGGGTACTTAGCTGTTGAAGATTTCATCAGATTTTCTGATGTTGCGGTAACTTTCTACTGCTTTGTTTTATAGTTTGTCTTGTCTTTGGCCAAAGGAAAGGAAGAGTTGCAAAGGAGAGCAGACACAAACTGCTTGGTAGGCATTTTTGAAGTGGTATAGGAAAGTTTCATTTTGAGTTACTACCTGGTTACTTTGGAGAGTTTAGTTCCATCCTGAGGAAGCCAAATGAGGAATCCATAGGCTATAGAAGAGACAGAGTATGACTATACATGTCTAAACATGATATAGTTGGATTTATAAAATGAGAGTATAAAAGACAATATTGACTGTATGTCTATATGTATCCCTGAAGAAAGATACACTTGAAACATCAGTGCTCTTCAAACATTGCACTTCCCAGCCCTGAGCAGAGCTCTTGCCTGTGCTTAAGCCATTCACAGGGGAGAAATTCTTGTGCAGGTGAGTAGTGCAGCTCTTTGCCTTAGACTCAAGCTACAGGTTTCCACTTTTGTCTCTAACAATTACTTTAAGGTGCAGAGAAATGATGTGGCTGCAGAGTCCCCAGCCTGTTTGATGGCAGGGGTTTATTTGTGGAGGATGCAGGGACACAGATATTTGCCTTTTTCCTCCGTCTCTCACTCCAGTTAACTTGGAGCTGTCTGATAGTCACACTGTCAAGACCTAGCACTCAGTCTGGGCACTGAGTTGCAACAGTTCTACTTATCTTCCTGTGTGCTCTGAGCCCAGGGCAAATGCAAGGGAAGTTGACTTAATAAAGTGTGTCTTAGCAGAGTTGCCTTACCTTGCCTTTTCCGTGGTATGAAAACATGCCCATCAGCTATTTTTAGTGCTCATAGGCCCCATGGTAACTTGGTTGCATATTTAAGTCCTAAGGAGTCACCTCTGGAAAAAACAGGGGGAAAAATAAATTTTGCATGTGTAGCAAAACACAGAAATATAAATATTTTATGCTAAAATATGACATTTTAATTTCTATTTTAACAGCAATAAAGGTGAAAAGAAACCACTGGATTTACTTTGTAATAGTTAGACTTTAAAAGTGTACAAGTTTCAAAAGTCTGACTTGTCTAAATACTGTTTGCAGTGTACCTCATGAAGACTAAAAGCTGTTATTTAGGAACTGTGTGGTATGCCCTGTGAGAGCTGGCTTGGAGCTGTAACATATATCCTTTGTGTATGATAATCTTGAGGTCTCAGTAACACTTTCAGAAAAGATGGAATTCAGCCTGTCCTGCAGCAAAAGGATTTTCTAAGGTGCAGGAGAATGGGGAGCCCATTTGAATTACAGGTTAGTTTGTCTTGGTTCCCCCTTGCCTATCCTACTGCAAGAAATCTAAGGACAACGGTGATGAGATGATTTTTCTTTGCAATATGAAAACATTTTATAAATATCAAATGTGTTTATACAAAATAATGATTAAAGCAATTTTTTTTTTACTGGATGAGCAAGCAGCTGGAGGGCAGCGTCCAAGGAATATTGTAGCTGTTGTGCATTTGTGCCTGCCTTGCAAAAAGAATGAAGAATTTATTCAGCTTTAGCTGAAAAATCTGAATTGAAAATTACATCTCTGTGTCTATCAAACATCTGCAAAATTTTTCCAATTTGGTTGAACACAGCTAGTGCCTTCCACTCGTTATTCACAATCATCCCTCTGAGTCAGTGTTGTGAAGAGCTGAGATTTTTAGAGCATAAGAATGCAGTTTGCTATTGTGGAACTAACCAAGTCACACGCTGCCTGATGAAATGTCAACCAGAAAGTACTTCCATCTGAAAAATCATGCAAAAGCAGTACTGCTGTAAAAAAACTAAAACCAAACCAAGCAAAGAAACAAACAAAACTACCCCAAAACATTTCATGCCATACTTCTGTGAATAGATTGAATGGATTTTTAACAAGGTGGTGTGGAAGAAAACCAAATTACTGTTCAATACCTCTTTCATGAAGAGTTAAACTTTCTTTAGAAATTGTTTTTATACAAGGGCAAATTGTAGTTAAGACTTAGTAAATATACTAGATTTTCTTATTTAAAGACATTTTTTTCTCTTAGTGTAAAAGAAGTTGGTGCATTTTCCCCTAATTAGATACAATGCAATTACTATTTCATATTTGATTTTAAAACATTCAGTGAAATTTAAATAAGGAAACATTCAATAAGTGTTTGAGAGGTTTAAGTAATGTAAGCAATAATGACAAAATAATTTAAAACCCCTAAAGAAACAAAAAGTTACCAAAACCCCCACCATAAAACATAAGGATGTGAAATTCTACAAATTTTATCCAAGTTAGAAACTCTCTTATGGTATTAAGCATTTAAGAACAAATTAGTAAGTTATAAAAGATTAAACCCAGAGAGGAGTCCATCAATTTAAATTTGTTCAGCTCCACAGACCACTTCAGTTTCCCAGAATAAATATGTGAAGTGAGGTTCATTGCATTTATAATGTCTTAACACCTTGATTTCCTATACATTGTGAAGTAGGAGTTATGTATGTGTGGAATTAAGATTTGATTTTAATAATATTTTCCTTGGATCAATCCAAGCTTATAGAGTTAGGATTTCAGTTCTGGAAAATGTTGTGCACCTGCAACTGTGAGCAATTCATAGCAGCCAGGAGTGTCTACCTTTTCAGGAGGTCAAGCCCTCTGTGGCTGGATCTTCTCACCGATGAAGATGCATGGATGCGTCCAAAGAGCATGCATACAGTGTAAAGCTGTTTATGAGCTAGATATGAGTCATATTGGGTGTTATTAACATAAATGTGCACAGTTAACAGACATTCCAATTTTGAAAGCTGAGGTACTATAACTTCTTATGAAACTTTGTTTAGTATTTGAGAAAATACAGCCACAAATCCAGTTTACTAGGTGAACAGAAGCTTGCAAAGAAAATAACTATACATTTTCATAAAACTATGATGTATTCCCTTGAAATGTGAAATCTACTTTATGTAAAGCATTTGTGACTTTCTTCTCTGTTCTGAATGCTTCATGTTGATCCAATAAGCAGTGCAGATGATTTGCTCATGGCGACATCTCAAAAGTAGATAAGAGTCTCAGGGTGATGGTATAGGGTAGGTGGAAGAACCCTACTGTTTTCAGGCAAATACTTTAGTTTCTAATAAAACAATCTCTGCCAGAAGCATGACAATCCAGTGACGCCTTCTAGAAGCTGGTACAGAATATTCTGATTAAAAATAAATTCACTCCCTATGGCACACAGACTCACCACTGAAAGCATATGTTTAACAGAGTAGCTACCCAAGTTGATGTTAACAGCAAGCACCAAGACCTTTAAAGTTCTTAAATCCACTTCAGCGGATATTGATTTGGATAAGAGATATTTCCTTAGGGAAACACTTGATAAAAGATCTTAAGGCAAGGGGAAGTGATTTTACATTGCGGTGTATGTGGAGAAAGAGAATATTTAACCAAACAACAATCTCTGTGCTCAGTTTTGTTTCTGATATTTTGTGCTGCAGCATCTGGAGCGTTTGAGTTCCTCCCCTGGAGTCTGCAAGCACTGCTGCTCTGAGTGTGATTCCGCCCTTGGCAGGAGAAAGGCTGCTGCTGTGCATGTGTGAGCACAAACTCAGCTTTGTGAGCTCATCTGGGAGAACAAGCAGGGCATGATAGTCCATGTATAAACTCAGGGCTAGAAGGGCTGTTCTTCAGAAGGGTTCTGCCTCTGAGTGGGGGCTGTTGGGGCATGGAGTCAGAGAACATCTCTGCAAGAGAGTAACCTGCCCAGTGGCAGGAGCTCTGTGTCAGGTTCTTCCAGCACCCCCAGACCTTCAAGTCTGAAGGTCCACTCTGCTGCTGTTTTGACAGTGTGTGGCAAAAAGTAGGAACCATTATGGACAGAGCTTGCTTCAAGTTTAGACTACCTTGTTCAGCAGCCCAGCTTCTGCTGCATCAAGCATCAGTAACAGGTTCTTTGCATGCTGCATTTATTCTTAGATACTGGGATAACAAGCATGTTTGAAATGTGTGCTGAGTAGAGGTATTAGCAAGTAGAAGGGAAGACAGCTGATCAGTGACAGACTTTCTTATGAAGAAGAATGACTTCTCAGGTTGCCATGCGTGTTTATTTGGACTTGTGCGCTGGTTTGGCCTTAAGATACTTAAATTAGAGCCAAATAAAGGTACACCTTTTTTATTTTTTTTCCCTGTTCCCTCTCACGTTCTATTGCAGTCCAGATCTGCTTGACATTTTTCAGATGCAAGATGAGCACTGCCCCTGAGGCCTCTGCAATCTGCTTTGTGCAGCTGGAACAGAGAGGATTTGAGTATTTGAGAAGAGGAAGGACAGTGTGATTGAAAACAGAGATGGAGCTAAACTCGGGTGGAAGCATTCCTTTAGTTCACCCCCTTTCAATACTCATTTACTCTTACTCAGTCACCTGAACATGGGCTCTTTTGTTTAATTCCACACCCCTCCCTTTTGCTTTGCATTCTAAACCTATTGATGTGCCAGGTGCTGTGAGGGCCCCTATTCAGACCAAGATGACTTAAAAGAGTCTGAGTATATAGGATCTGAGGAAACCAGAGCTTGGTGGGAGCACTGCCCAAGGGCCCAGCAGGGGCGACCCCACAGAATTGTGACTGAAAGGGGTATGTAAAATGTGAATTCAGTAGAGTGCAAGAAGACTTCTGGAAGATGAGTTTTGGTACACTGCTTGTGTAACCAGAGAGCCTTGAATGAGTAGTTAAAGCCTGGCATATTGCAAAGATTTTTGATAATAGATTTAAGGGATAAAGTGACGTGGCAGCAGTGGCAGGGGACAATATGTGATTATTTTCAGCATGTCAGCCAGATGAGAGAGAAATTGAACAAGTGTGGAGACTGTAAAAGTAGGAAACAGATACAGAGCAAGAGACAAATAAAGGATTTAGGGGTAGAAAAATGGAAAATGTGTGGATTTTGTAATTCCAGACCACTTCGGAGTTACCTTTAGATCTGAAGAACAGAGGCAAAGTTTGTGGTGTATTTTATATCCTTCAGAATATAATCTTTCATTTTTAAAATATATATGTGACATGCAGATGTTTTTTGAGTAAAACGAAATTCAGATTTTGTATACAGCAATTTTCACTATGGTGAATGTCTCAGTTTCCAAGTTCCTGAATTTTTTAGGGAGTGTGGAGAAGAGCAGACTTTTTCAAATCAGTTAACTTTGATACCTGTTGAAGATGGAAAGAAAGAAGAAATGTCAACCTTCAAATGGGAGATAAACATGAATAGCTTACAGGCTGCACCTGGGGTAGAGGTATATGCCAATCTTATTAGGGAAGCAGCTGTCTCTTATCTTTGGCAACAGCACAACCTGACCATTAGTAGAAAGCACCCAGCTAAAAAGAACCTTTGTCTTCTCTTTTATATGGCAAAACTGCTCATCAGTTGTGGTACCTCTTTGTCTTTAGTACCAAATGCAATATTTAAATGCATTTCAGTAAGCATAGAGGAGTGGATGCAGCTATGTCTCTGTGGGAAAAAGAAAAGAGAGAAGGTATTGCAGGTCTATTAGTAACTAGTCTATCTGACTTGGAATAGACAGAAGATGCTAATGGAAGAGGCAAAAAGAGAGGAGTGTGAGTTTGGGTTAGTCCTTGCCTGAAGGATTACATCTGCAATAGAGAGTGATTAGTATCTCAGTCTTCCATTTTTGCACAGTACTTGAATGCCTCGAGGAATGCTGCGAGATGACATTTTATACACCTTTTCAGAGGCAGCAGCCCTAACTTGGGATGGGTGAGACCTTTGAGGGTTTGTGAAACTGTTCTTTGAGGTCACACAAGCAGATTGATTTTGTGACCTTGTAATAAAAAAAATCTGGTATGTACAAAAGCTCTGTAATAGAGTTGACTGAAATGGAGATAGTCGTGGAAGTAGAATGTAACAGATAGAAGGTAAGAAAAAAAACTCAATAAGGAAATATAAAACCTCAAGCAATTGCACTTCTTCCATTCCTCAGACTGGCATCATTACCCATTCTTGTGATTGGTAAGTCACAGTGGTTGGGATTTTTTTAGACATCTGAAAACAAAAAAAAAAAGTATTGAAAGTACGCTTGAAAGTGATAATTATGAGAATTTTCAAACAACATTAAATTTAATAAAATCAGGTATTATATTGAGTGGTCCTTAAATTAATTATCATATTGCAGTCTGTACATGGCTTGTGTGCTTTTCCATGGATCAGTAAGGCTTTCCTTAATTCTCTTTGACTACAAGCTCACAAGGTCAGGCTGTTGCTTGTTTGAGACTTTTTAGAGTCTATCTTTCATCCTGGTCTGTCACCTGATTCTGCAGACCTGTCCCTTTTGATGACAACTTTACAGCATACTCTAGTTACCTGGTTTTGTTTTTTTTTTTTTTTCGTGTGTGGTTTTTGTTTGTTTGTTTTGGGGGGTTTTTTGTTTGTTTTGTCCTGGTTGAGTTTTTTTTATTTATTTTTTATAACTGCTGTTTCCTCTACAGGTTGTGAACAATATTGTTACCTGACTTGGTGGCAGCTCTTTGGACTTCCCATTATAGTGGCTCGCTTTTTTCTTGCTTATTTCTTTTGTCTTGAATGTTTGTAGAACCCTGGTGTGTTTCTCACGACATTTTTATTTCCTTTTGAATAAAATGCCAGCAGCTCCCAATGCAAGCATCATTCCTGCTGCTCAGAACTCATGGTGCTCAGTTAGAGGCTTCATTTTCCCTTGACAGACTTCCTCAAGACTATACCTTGCCCCTCCACTGTGTGTACCATCTAGGTATGAACCTGTTCCAATTCACTAAGTCTATAGGTGTTAAAAAACCAGTACTTGTTCACCTTTGCAATTTACTCACATGTATTATCTCAGTCTTCTAGTCAGGATTAGCTCATATGACAAACCCTTGGAACACATTTTGTGACAACCCTTCCATTGCTCACACCACTGTGTCTGATACTGCATTGATCGCGCACTTATCCAGCCTAAACATCTCAGTTGCCTTCAGGCTAAAGTTGTGTTCATCTGCAGCTGCAAAGTTATTCATAGTTAGCACTGAAATGTTATTCTTGGCCTACCACTGCTATCACAGGCATGTCTTGAAGATTGTCAGAGGATGCCACCAATATGTGTGAGAAGAATGCCTGTTTTTTGTTAGTGCTCTATTTACCATAAATGTATGAAAAAGCAATTTTTCCTCCTCTTTGCTGTTCAGGTCCTCAATATAATATGGCTTTTTTCCAAAAACTTCTTTTTAACAACTAGAAAACATTTATGTCATCAAAAATTTATTTTGGTGTTTTTTTGTGAGTCAGTAATAAGTATATGAACTACCTCTTGTCTCTGCAACATATGCTATGACTTTGCTCAAGTTCAGTTTTGCTTGTTTCGTTTCTATTAGTCTCCTGTTTTTTTCCCCATACAGTTTCCTAATGAGAAGAGGTTTGACTGGCCGACTTTTCCAAATAAATCCTCTGTGAGGATCATTATCAAATATTTTCAGAAACTCCAAATAAATTCCTCTCAAAGTCGCCTTCAGAAGCATGACTTGTATATTTTGTTACATGATGGCTAACTCAGAAGGTATTTATTAATTTTCTTACACTTGATTTGGCTTTGGGTAATATTTTATTTGGGAAAAAAAGTTGGCATGATCAGGGAAGATTTTGTTTTGACTTTCTCTGACAAGTTCAGCTTAAATGTTCTAATTTTTTTCCTTTTAAAAAGAGAAAAAATTGCTTCACAAGAAAGTTGCTGGCACATTTATATAAGGCCTAATTGCCATACAAGTAATGTTCAGTGACGCTATTGGCTTACTCCCAAGGTCAGAATGAGGTTATTGTTTTATTATACTTATTTAAAGAGGTGTGAAAAAGTATTTATTTCTGAAGCTTGGCAAATTTGACAGGTGAGGCATCAATTTTCAGAAATGCTCTCTGTAGATATTTTTGTACTAGTTTTAAAGTTATTTTGACACCCTTCTGGAGAGGATTGGAGTGCTGATGAAATAACAATGTTGTTAAAATGTGAGTAGATAAGTGCTGTAACCAGTTGTGATGGAAATATTTGTATTGCATGATTATCTTTTTCTACACTATGCCTTGTGTTGACAGTTTATTTTCCCACTATCATGACACAATCATGATGGCAGTCATTTTTCAAGGGTAATTATGTTACATTGATTTGGTCAGAACATTTCAAGTCTTGCTTCTCTCTGGCCTCTGAAGGAAAGAAGATACTTGAGCTAAAATCAATATTGTTTACTTTCTCAATTATCGTGTGTAAATTTAAGTCTTAAGCTTTTGCAATTCAACTACAACAATCCTTAGTGAACCACTCACCAATCATCCATTCAGAGACATTAGTTTTTCCCACATACTTACTTTTGGGTGAAGGGAAGTGAGAGAATGAACTTCATCTCTCTACCTGAGAGCAGTTATGAATGTACTGGAAGTGTTGTGACATACTTAAGCAATTTGTACCTGTAAGTCCAAATGTAACTTCTCTGTTTTCACAACCACCTTGCAGCTTAAATGATACATTAAAAACTAAATATAAAACAACCACTATATATTTCTAAAGGTTTTAGAGTATTTCAGGCTGAATAAAGACTAACGGCTGGTGGAATGGCCAATGGTCTAACTTATGGTTAGGGACTATAAATACAAATTAGGTTAAAATGTGGCAGTTTTTGGAAATTTCTTTAGAATCTACAGTTGTGGGGTTTTGTTTTGTGTTTTTTTTTTTTTTTTTGGTTGTTGTTGTTGTTTTGGTGTTTTTTTTTTTTGT
>JAWWMO010000083.1:84641993-84655241 GCA_035047845.1 Dendrocincla fuliginosa | reverse complement strand
TATAATAATACTATATTATATACAATATAATACTATACAATAATGATTATATACAATATAACATATACTATATATATAAAATATATATATAGGAGTACTTTTACCTGTTGCCTGAAGGTTTCTCCATCAGGCTTGTTCTGCAGATGTCCACTACCTTCCTGGCAAAAGCCAGTTGACCCACTAGTGTCCTGCATGCAGTATAATTACCGTGACTACTGGAAATGCACTCTCCAGAACTGTTCTGTTCTTCATCCTGTCTGCGTTTTAGGGTATTCGGAGCAGATTTTTTCAGTCTTTTTCACAAATGCAAACAAGGTGCTTGTATGGAGGTTACTTTGGATGTTTAGAATTTGAGGGAGGATTTTTCAATAGAATCCAAAATGGGCTAGATTGTGTGTATGATGAAAAATTTGGGGGGATCCTTTCCATAACTTTCCATGTCAGCTTTGTTGCCTTCTTTGTAACAGAAAAATGGGGAAGAGGTCTCTCCATTAGCAGCAGGTGACAGGTTCGTTGCAAACTAAGACATAAATATATGAAGGAGAGGGAGAGAGAACTGGCTATGAATAAATAAAAATCATTCATCAAAGTAGGGGCATGTGTGTATACACGTATGTGTGCATGCACAAGCACAGAGGTCACTACAGTCGATGATTCCTGCAAGATAACCTTTTGGCAATTGGAAAAGTAAAGAATGCTGGCACATGGAGGAAAGCCAGAGGTGAAAACAAACCATATTTTTCATTGTTAATGCATAGCATTTTGAAGAAGAATGAGCAGCAGGGAAGGTTTTGGTTTTGCAAGCAGACATAGAAATGTCTGTCAGCTCATAATGAACCTGCTTTTGCCTTGCCTTCCACCTGAGTTGTCAGTGTTTGTGCTTCCCTTTTTCCTTCTTAGAGGACTTCTTTCTTGATTGAAGCGCCTATTTTGTTTTTAAACTTTTCATTTCTGTAAATGATTGGAACCTCTCCAGCAGAGCTTGGCTAAAGCCAGAAGGGTCTGGAAGCAAAGAGCAAGGACAGACATGAGGACAAATTATGGACATTTAGGGGGCACTCCTTTAAAGCAGCAAGCGGCAACTTTCCTTCCTCTCTTTGCATTTTAGCTCTTTCCAGTTCTTTCAAAGGAGAAGAAAATTTCATTTTACATCCCAATGCAGGAAGAGATGTCAAGGAGACAGGGAAAAACCTTGGCAGTGCAAATAGCATAGATGTTTTTAACGGATGTGAATACTTATTTTTGGAAAGTTAAAATAATTCATTCATTATGATGTAGGCAGCTGCATGTAAAATTTAGACTGGAATGACAGATTTGAATGCAAAAACATTAGGACTCAGCCAAAGGGCACTGTCACCTGAACAATTTATGCCCAAATAACCAAAGATAGCATCTCAATATTTGCCTGGAAAGAAGCAACAGGCAGTGGTAGTTTTTTTGTTCTGAGTGACTCTATGCTAAGAAAGGCAATCTGCTCTGTAACCAATTCAAGCCCCTCTTTGCTCTTACCTTAGGCATGAAGTGTACTAGGGAGGTGGAAAATAGAGTGGGGAGACAAGGTGCTTGGGTTGTTTACGTTGCTGATGCTGGCCTTGCATGACCTATCTGTCTCAGTTTCTTCCTCTATGAAAGACCCATGAAGAATGAATGCAATAATGTCTTTGCTAATGATGATGGTAGTCAACTAAGAGTCTGTTAATATTAAAGCGATGAAAAGGTTCTCTGTACTCTTCAGGCACATTTAAACAAGAGCTGTCTCTTAGTAACTTGTTCTGCCTAATCAGTCATTCACACTTGTTCTTAAGACACTTTTTTTTCTTTTTTTTTTACATTGTTTCCCCATTGACCTGAACTATCTCAATTTAAAGAATGATATTTTACTAGTATTACTGCCATTGTATTGTCAAGAGAGAAGGAGACATTCTCACTGATGCTAGCTGGAAAGAAGTTCTTTTTCATCATATTAGCGAGACACCTTTCAAAGCGTGGTCCAGCTTTTGGATGGCTCCCCATTCTCATATCAGCTTTGCAAAGGGACTTGACGACCTTCTCTCAAAGACTGTCAAAGTCAAGTTAGGCCTGGCATGAAGGAGAAGTTCATATATTTATAGGAACGTTGAGATTTATTAGACTGTAGAATTAACCAGCCTTAACTTAAGGAGACATTGTCAGCTTAAATCTCACCCACTGTTAACATCTTGTATAAATAAGCTGTAAAAAATACTATGCCTGATAGGGGAAAAAAATCATCTCTTTCTAAAATAAACAAATGCAGGCATTTCCCTGAACTGTGTGAAAACCCAAAGCACAAAGACTGACTCTATGTTGACAGTAAGTGTCAAACAGAAGTGAAGTGAACTTTCTATCTGTGCTGAAAGAAATGTAGTTAGCTTAGGAAGAAAAAAAAAAAGGGGGGAATACTTCTTTTTGGCACGTAACAGGCCTTGAACACCACTGTTACTCTGCAATAGTTTCGGAGTCCTACTTCACTGAATGGGTGTCCAAGAATGGGGGATACAGCAACTTATGAATAAAAATTTATTTCCAATGAACTGTCTTATCAGTGGTCTAGACCTCTCCCATATGCTATGTGGTTTGGGTGAGCCAGATGCTGTGCACAAACATCATCATCCCACAGTCAGCATGGTCTTGTTTTATCCTGATGTGAGGTCAATAGCAGTGCTGCAGATCAGCTCTGCCCTGGTTGCTGTTAGACCTGTGCTCTGCTGAGCAGCTGTGCCTGATCACGGGATGAGAAATCGACCACAGGGCAGCTTGAGGTGAATAAAGCTTTGAAAAACATCAAGATTGTAGTTTTATGTTTCAAAGAGCAGAGAGATTGGGTAATGGTACTAGATCTATATTGTTACTGTGAGGGATTGCTACTCTTGGTATCCTCGTGCTGCCATCTTTGTTTTTTTTTTCATTTTTTCATTTCATCTGGGTCTGTCTTCACCTCCAAGTAACATTATAAAGCAAGCTGTCTCTCTTCTTTGACTACAGAGGGTACTAGGCTTCTAATGTGTCTGTCAGCTTTCTTATTCTTCCCTGGCATTTCATACATAGAAAAGGACTAGTGCAAAGAAGAGCATTCCCTTGTGTTTGTGCCCAAATATACATGCAACTCTTAGTTTCAGCCAATATATTTGTAGGATATGAATTTTCTGACAGTGCTGCCATTATTTGGCAAATTGAATGTTTAGTGCGTTCAGAGCAGGATCAGTGGGTGTATCACAGTGTGATCATAGGCCAGCCAAGCAGTACTTCCTGAAGGGAAGAGTTTGGAGCTTTCAGAACTCCTCTGCTGCTAAAATGCCTAAGAGTGCTGTTACTTTGACAACTGTAGAGAGGACATGATCTGTCCTGGCTTGGATCTGAATCTTATTGTGATTCATGTCATAAATTAGTCTATTAAAACTACATCAATGAAATACTTGTTCTTCACTAAGAATTAGAAAAATGAATGCTCTGGGTTTTCTCTCAATAAACAATTTTTTTATGCACAGAGTTCAGTTCTCAACCAAGACCCTGGGCAGATGCTTAACTTGCCTGTAAAATACAGAGAAGATCCTCTCTGTTGTCCAAAAAGTACTGTGAGTCAAAAGCAACCGTAGCTATTCAACCACAAAGTAACATATATATATATATATATATGCTATTGAAATATATGGAGCATGTATATAGCACATATGTCCATGTATGTGTGGTGAGGGAGTGGGAGTGCAATGATGCTATTCAGCTTTTATGGTAGAGGTTTCAATTCACTGCATCCATGACATTTCTGAAGGAAATAACTGTCTTTCCAGTGGGAAATGATTTATATTCATACCTGAAAAGTGTATGTAACTATCCCTTGTGAAGTAGCTCATCTCTTTGGTTAGCCTTAGATCACTGGTGTTGAAAACTAATGACAGATGGGAATATATTGATGATACTTTACAAAGCTCTTCCTAGTCTTTTCACAGGGTACAGATTTGCCCTTTCAGTGAACAGATACCACAGGAGAAGGACAAGCAAAGGCTGTCCTTTTAGTTCTGATTTTCACATCAGAGAAACTGTTTCCTCAGAAGCCTTGTGGCAGATCACATTTTAAAATTTAATTTTGTTCTCTTTCCAAAATGAGAAGCCCCTGTGACCCTTAAGCTGGGCAGAGAGCTGATGGTCTTTTGTGCAGCACTTAGCAAGCTTGGGGTCGAATGCCAATGGCCCTGTAGGAAACCTATAGCTTCCAACTGTGAGACTTGGCCTTCAGAGGTATTTGCCAGCAGACATCTGAGTTCCCTATGGAGAACAAGGAGAAGGTTCTGAAGATGCTAAGTGGGTTGGCCACTTAATAGACTCTCAAGAATTTCTTCAGGGTATGTTCTTTGTTGGGTTCACCATTTTATGTTCACATCTGTGTGTAAACTCATTTTTCTCCCTTTGAAAGCAATCTTCTGTATTCCCAGCAAACAACTTGTCATACACTGAAATGGATCAGAGATGCTCAAAATTCACAGCAAAATATAATGTAGAAATGTGCCCTTTTCCTTATGGATAAGCTCTCTTAGATAGTTGTGCAGTTGTGCTCCCTAGACATCCCTTGTTGTATGTCTTAATTTCTTGAGTAGGTGAGTTAGATAGGAAGAAGTCAACTGTTATTTTTTCCAGATTTTCCTTAGGTGCAGAGAGTGTAAAAGTTGAAAGTTAATGTCAGATTATTTTATTGTTGTGTGGTACTTGTTCAGGGTGACTACCCTATGAGGCATGTTGTTTTCTGTAGCTGCAAGTTCTTTGAACATCTAATTTTTATATTGTTTTCCTTAAGGGAAATGTATGAAAGTGAAATGATTGTATGCTGGCATTTTCCATATAGTCACCTTTTGTAATGGTTACTTGTGGTTGTTGCATTCCTTCCTCTTCAAATTTGCTTTTAAATTATACCATTGCATACTTACATTCCCTTCTCAGCCTCTTTGTGCTAACGAAGGAGGAGAGAAGCCATCAGGCCGTTCCGGAGAGAATGAGCATGAATTCTAATTTAATTCTAGCACAGCTGACTTCGTACGTGTCAGCATGTTTTTCCCATTACAGTGTGACCTATCCCCTCTGAATACAAGGAGTAGAGAAATCAGAGGCATTTTGCCACTCAGGTTGCCTGAGAGCTTTTCGTGGTCTGCAGCAAAATGGAAAAACATACCAAGAGCAGAATTTACTCCCAGAAAATTCAAATGTATGTTTCAAATCATGTATTTTAGTTGGAAGAGAAGTAGCCTAGATCTTAACATGATAAAAGCTTATCTCTGAAGGTGTGACTTATTTCAGAGTGTCACTAACATGGAAAGCAGGAAACCTTCCTGGGAGACTAACCTAGAACCATTTGGAACAAGTTTCTGTCTGTGCTGTGATTTCTTAAATTTGCTGTGGAAACTAAGCTCAGACAGTACTTCTTCCCATCTCCCGGCCAAAACTGTATTACATATTCAGCAGGACCTCTTTAAAACTATTTTTGTACTCTTCTTCTAAATAACACTTTTTGGGTTAAAAATCCCAAGTCTACAAAATCTGTATAGTAAAAGATGACAAATGCATACAAAACACTGTTGCATGCTGCACCCTGAAGCTGCTGGTAAATTGTCCCAGTCAGTGACTGGCTGTTGAACCTGACGGTAGAAATTGCTATATTGTCTCCAACGTGGGTAATATTCTGCTAGAAACATGTATGATCCCAAAGGACTTCTTTCATGAGTGCCAGAGGCCTTCAAATTCTTTATTTCCTCTCTCACAATTTAGTGATGTAGCGGTCTTACATTCATGTACACAAACCTTTGAGGAATAATACAGAATTTAAATAAATTTGGGGTTGTTTTTTTTATGACTTGTTCAATTTTTGTTTTGTTTTTTTTTTTTTTTTTTTTTTTGAGGTTGATTGTTTTTTATGGATTTTGTGGGTTGTTTTGTTGGGGTTTTGTTTGGTTGTTTTTTGTTTTTTATTTTCCCAATAAAGTCCATCAGACCCCTATCACCTAAGCAAAATAATGTTTTAAGGTTCTTTTTGTTAAAGATACTTTGTGCTTTCATCCCATTAAGTTCCTAAGCTTACTAACTGCTTCTGCCATAGCACAAGTAATATATTCTGGCACTGTAGTGCTAAAATTAAAATTTCCAGGAAGTCCTTGCTTACTGTAGCCTAATTGTCTAATTCCTCTTTCAGTGCTTAGTTTCATCCCCTTGATGCAAACTCCTTGGGAGCTCAAGTGAGCCTACATAATGCAGAGTTGTATTAAGAACTGGCAATGCCTATGGCATACACTTGTACTTTCTCACTACCTACTACACCTTCAGTGTTCCCGACTGTGGTCCCACAGCCCTTCTGGCAACACGCTGGCTTTTTTGGACTTGGCATATGTACCCGTGTTGTAGCCTTTAACCCTTACCCTTGCAATGCCTTAAATAACAGTTTAATAACCAGTGGGATTAAAAAGCAGAAGCAAGGTAGGCTGGGTAATTTCCTTGTACTGTGTGAAAGCTAATGCCAGGCAATTTCTTGTGTCCTTAATGATAATTATTCTCCTTCAGTTTCTGTCCAGGCTGATATTTTAACATCTTTTAGCAAGGTAGATTGTTTTACTTCCTGCTGTTTTCCTGATTGCATAGAGGATTTTTGGTATCATGCCCTGGACATTTTACCCATATCCTGTTGTCGAGGAGTGATTTTCCCACTGTTGCCTCCACTGTTTGTTATATTTGGCGGAAGGCCCTGGTGGTACTTTATTTTAGCTAAGATTTTTTTCTGCCTTGTTCATGAAACCTCAGAAGCACAGCACAGATTTGATGACTTGCCTGTGTCAGGCATTTATTGAATTTTCCCTTACCCTCATATTTAATCTTTGTGATTTGGTCTGTCTTCTAATTATCAACATATTGAACATGTTTTTTTCCTTGTTTTTATTGAAACTTTATGCCTTTTTTTTTTTTGAGTAGTCATATTTGCAGTTTCTAATGATAGCTCAATATTTGTGAGATATGTAGTTAGTTATGGGAGAGAATTCTGGTTTTCCAGTTCTGTGTGCTTTTATTCTCCCTAGTGATCCCATTTCAAACCGTTGCCAGAAGCCCTGCAGGTGTACAGCTCTGCATTCCAATTACTTGCCAGAGTATAGCCTGGTAGATAATCATAACCACCTTGCAAGATGCAAGTGGATTGTCTGTGTGATAAGCCAGTCAGGGTGTCTGTGTACTATGTTTTCTGATGCTCCTGGTTACAAAATGAAAATAGTTTGTGAGATGGGGTCCATCTGCTTTAATTTTGGTGGTCTGTGTTTCAGTTCCCTGAATTCTTAAGCAGATCTAGAATCCATGCTCATGTGCTAGGACAAGGACTCTTGAGCAATTCATTTGTGCTGATTTAAAAGAGCCAGTATGATGAAAAGTGAAGAATTCACTCTCATCCATCTCATAAACGTTAATCAACCTGAAGTCCCCTTCCCTATCCCACTGTTATTTCTTGTGTCTGGGTGTAGTGCTTTGATAGGACAGCTTCTTCTAGATGAATGATCAGATATCTTGCTTTTAGTTTTCCCTCCTTTTACTTCTTTTTGTTTGTTTGTTTTGTTTGGTTGGGGTTTTTTTGTTTTTACTAATGAAGATATGACTGCATGAACAGCTTGTGGCCCAAATGATTCAATACAGTTGGGCTCATGAAAGCAGAACTGAAGACAGCCTAGTTGAGGTAGCCATGGGCTGTAACTAGATCATTAAACTTTCATTTTTAGTTTTCAGTCATGTCATTCTTATTGAATATTCTGCTTGGAATGCTTTTTGAAGTGATTTGAACAGAGGATTGAGACATGCCAGATAGTAGAATAGAGACATTGTATTTGGAATGACTGAAAAGAGCATGTGATAAAAAAGAGAAACCCACACCTAGTAGGAAAAAACCCTAGTTAAATGAAAGCAATGAGAAAGTTCTTTTTTAAAAGGCATAAGATAGAAAAAGAAAGAAAGAAAAAAGTGAGAAATAATATGGGCTAACAGTATCTAGTCCTCCCTTAGCAAAAAACAAAATCAGCTCAACAATTAAGTGCTTTAATTAAGATCCAAACCAGTGATATTTGACATCAGTTGAAAGGGAAAAAAAAAAAACTCAAATGTTCCAAGCAATGAAGCAAGAGGAAAAGAAACCCCATGCTGAGAATCATTAAGACCCAAAAGTAATTCATCACAGGCGAAACTAACCTTATAACAGGAAAGTTGTATTGTCTTTATGGTGCAGGCATTGATTCCAAGCTAGGAAATGAACATGAAGCCATCTTTAGTAGTAAAAGCAAAAATATTAAATTGCCTCTGAAAACTGTAGCTGTGCTGTTTACTCCATCAAGGAAGAATAATGAGACTGTTGAGGGAAGTCCAGCCAGCCAGCATAAGGAATGTATTTTGTTAAATTCTAATTAAAGACTAATTTCTGATGAACACTGTCCAAGCAGTGAATTATTTTTCAAAAAGAGGAAGCCCAGGGAGGGGGGGGGAGGGGGAAGTAAAAAGCCAAGATATTTCTCTTTAGCTGTCAGAAGCCACCCAAAATTTTAGTGAGTTACTGTCCATGTTAACTGTTTTGTTACAATAATTGCTTGTCTAGTAGCATAACGGAGAGCTCTCCTTTTTTCCTGTTGGGCTGTCTTGTTTGCCTGTTAGCTTAGGGCCTTGTGCAGTGCCGTGCAAAGACTAATGGGTCTTGCTAGAATGTAGAGAAGCTAAGTAGACTGAGCTAGAGACAATATTGTGGCTTGTGGAGATCGTCCAGGACTAAGAGGGTCAGACTGCCCAAGTGGTGAACCCAAGCTGACTTTGTGTACAGCCTGTACAGCCTGTGCCATGTTTTTCTTGGTGTTTCACAAAACCCAGGTTTTCCAGGTGTTTTTGTTGTCTTTGATATTCATATACTACTTTCTGAATTGATGCTTGGTAGACTGCAATTGCATGAAGAGATAAGCTGAACTACAGTGAGACAAAACAAAGATAGTGCAAACTGAAGTGAGGCAAAACTAGAAACATCATTAGTCATCCCAGTTCTGATCATTAATTGGCTGTTTAGAAACAGTTTGCCTTATGCAGAGAACAACAGCTGTTCCAAGTAAAATCATGAACCATACATAGACAACAGGGCCTCAGAAAACTTGACTGTGACTTTCTATAGGTGGAAAGAAGTGGGGGAAATTTAGCATTGAGATTTGGACATTGAGTATGGACAAGAATAAATGGGATTTGCAGATGAACACAAGTGAAGGAGCAGCTTGTGGAGCAGTGGGAGTGCACCATGTGCCCTTTAGGATTCTGGTAGACCTAAATACTTGCGACACTTTTGCAAAAACTTTATTTGATTTAGAAGGTGAGATTGGTCTGGGAGTCTGGGATTTCCTTACTAATCTAAGTGGATAGCTCTCCATTCTGCCACAGACTGAAGTGGTGGGATGAAGATGCTTTGAAAGTCAGTAGGCATGTTAGACATACTGTCCTGGACTGTCTTCCTCTGTACGAGTGTGGTTCAACCTACCGGTGTTACTGTGAAGACCTTGAGCCTGCTGCATCATTAAGAACATCCTGCAGACAAGGAATTTCTTGCTCAGTCAGAGCTGTGGTTGTTTCTGCTGGGATAGGCAGTAGAACACTTTAAAAGTTTGGGCTTCTTCAGTGCCAAGAGACAGACCCGCCTGTAATTTTACTTTTTCAATTCTGGTCAATGGGATATAATTAGGAGAGGAGTCTTTTAAAGAAATGCTAATGCTGGCCTTAGCAACAACTTGCAGATGTTGCCAAAAAGGCTAGGGTGAGGCCTGCCACTGAACTATCTGGTTCATTATTTGGACTTTCCAAATTCTCATTGATTGCCCTTTTCTTTGCATAAAAGAGCTGCTCATTTAACCTCGAGATTTTTTGCATGCAGGTGTGCATATTGCTTATCATGAATGCTGTTGTGGTGTAATTTAATTTCAGAAGGAAAACTATGCATTTTTTTAAAGAACTTTGGAAGTCAAACTGCCTGGAAGAAAGGTTAGTACATTACAGAAAAGAAAACTGATAAAAAATCCATGTGCTTGGATAAAAATACAAGTTGATTGATAAACCAGTCAAGGAGATGAAGCTGTATTTTTACAGCTTGAAAACTGAGCAGGATCATTCAGTTAAGTGTTGGAGAATCACGGATCATAAGGGTCAATTCCTTTTCAAAACTACAACCTACCAGAGCTAGGAGTTTAAAACTTTCCCCACAGATAGCTCCCCATTGATGGGGCAGTTTCAGGGACCTAGAACTTTGTTCTCCCCAAGCTGGTTCTGTTAGCACCAAGGTCCCCTGACTCTGATAAATTTTTAGAAGGTAGGCAGTCATTCTTCCCGTTTTCAGGAGTTTAGTCAGATCAAATACATCTCAGTGTATGCTTACAAAGAATCTTTCACAAGAAACAGATACTTTCCAAAGCATCAAGAGTGGTGTGATGCTCCAGCTACACATCTTTTGTATGACAGCCTAACTGGCTGGAATACATACTGGGAGAGTGTGACCAGGATAAATTCCTTTCTCAGCCTGAAGAGTTTTAACTTTTGTTGCTCACTACCAGAGTAGAAGAAGTGCTGAGTGGAAGCAGTTCTCGCAGCCTGAACCAGGCTACCTTGCCATAACCAGGGCTAGTATAGAACTGAACATGTGAGAGTCTTTGATGAAAAGAGAGAGCACAAGGATGGGGTGGGGCGGGGGAAGGGGGGCATTACTGTAGTGATTAGGGCTTTGGATTATGCTTTTGTTTGCTTCAGTGATTTTACAGAAGGAGGAGGCAGAATTCATGATCACCAGCAAGACTTAATGGGCCTATTATTGCATTCTCCTCTGCAATGTGGCCCAGAGTGCTTGGAAAGTTTCCCCCATTAAGCCATACTTAGCAAGTGTGTAAGGGGGTCAAGTCTTGAGGAGGCAGAAAATACAAATTTGAACCCCTTAGGCTCAGTGAAGCATTGACCTCAGGTCTCCTATTTGCTGACTTACTGTTTTAAGAGGGAAACAATTAAAGATAGCGCACTGTGACACATTTCTTCAAGGAAGATAGTGATCCTTGCTGAGTGTTTTCTTTTTTCTCAACATGTAATAGAGAACTGTATTTGGAGTACGTCACGTAAATAATACTATGTGATCCATCAAGCAAATTTTTGAACATTTAACATTTAATAATGTGAATATTTGTCCGTTTTGCTGGCACACTTATGTTTCAGGAGTGCCCTCCTTAGAGTTTCTGACCTCACTACAAAAATAACATTGAAAGTTACACGAGTGGATTTGAACTTGATTTGTGAGATCTCCAACTCTGGTTTTGACTGTATTTGTGAAAAAAAATGTCTGCTTGTGAGGTTCAGAGAAAGGGTAATTCTGTGGATATTGTTCATATGGTGCTAATTAGCAACAGAAGCAAGTAACCTCACCAGTAGTGGTACACGAAAGGTCTGCAGAACGACAGTGTGAGAACAGAACCAACAGGGAAAAGCATCAAAATGCCTGAGAGGGAAGGAGGGAGGGAAAGAGGCCTGGCAGAAGGAGAAACTTGACATAAAAAGTTGTACTGCTGCAAAGTTTTAATATAAACTGTTAATTATTAAATATTAAAAAGTCTCCAGACTGTGGCAGGTCCCTTAATCCACAAACCAGAAAGTGATTTTTAAATGAATCTCTCTTCATTAAAGCCCACTAAGAAAACTTTTTTTTCTGTTTTCACTCAGTAGACTTTCCTTAGCAGTTACATTATGTGTTTTTGACAGATGGTCTTTTATTGATCATGATTAGTGTGTTTCTGTGTGGGAGTGTGTGTACACAAACCAGACATCAGATTATGTTTCTTTTGGGGCTGCTACTTTTTTTTCCAATAATTGTCTGAATATACAGTAGACATAATGACAAGAGAAGATATTTTAATAAACACAGGAGCTATTAAAAACAACAAAAACAAAAGCAAAAAAAAAAAAAAGAGGAGAAACCCAGAAATATATAAATATAAATGTTTCTAAATATTATAAAACCAGAGAAAGCTTGAGTTATTTCTGGAAAAGAAGTAATTTTATATAATCTGCACACCATTTTTATCAGGCCATCTAGATATAGTTCTTAGTATTTATTTAATTGTATTTTAATTTATTCCTTCATGCCTCCTTCTTTTCAGTATTCACAAAAGGTTTGACTGTGTGAAAATGAAATATTTTAGTGCCTTGAAACAAATATTTCTTTGAGGTTTTACTAGCTAGGAGGTCTGGCTACTTCAGCTTTCAACCTGATGTGATATATATAAAATATCACTATCATGGTTTCTTGATAAGCAGAATGCCATTTTCCAGCTACCATTAAGTAGAAGTGAGAATTCTGTATTATCAAACCAGACACATTTCTGTGTGAAACTAATTAATGATCTATTTAGCATATTTTATTGAACAGCTTTTACAAGGATGGACATGACCTTGGATTGTTTCAACTTCTGGATACCTGACTCTCAGCTCTAAGGGGAAAAGTGAGTACATTATTCAAAATACAATTCAATGTAACTGATGGAGAACATTTCTGATTTTTTTTTTAATAATGTGGTATTAAGATGAACTTCATTTCAAAGCTTCATTTCAAAGAAGACTGAGGAAGGGCTCGAGCCAAGAAAGATAGTTTTTATACTTGGCAGTAGCTGTCACAGGCTTAGAGATAATAAAAAGAAACTCTGAAACTTAAAACTACTTTATCTCAGCTTAGGTACCTGGAAGCTTTATGCATTTGAACCCATTCTTTGTATTCACAAAACCCAGTTAATTGGGCTAAATGCCTGTTTTGTTGAAGAAAATGTATCAAATCTTGACAAAATATTTGTGGTAAAAATATGAACCAGATTTAATCTTTTTTTGCACAGTTTTTTGAAGTTTTTTTAGAGCATGGACAGCTTGCAACATTGTTTGAACAAAATCTGTGTAAACAGAAGAGCAAAGTCCAGGACTAACAAAGCTGTTTGAAGGGGACTCATGTGCTGGTCTCAATAAGCCATGGCCAGGCGTAGTCTGGCAGTGGGATGCCCTGGGGACAGCTGGGTGCCTGAGGTGCTGTCCCTGCATCCGTGTCAGTGGGATGCCCTGGGGACAGCTGGGTGCCTGAGGTGCTGTCCCTGCATCCCTGGCTCCTGAGCCTCCCTGTGCCGCTCTCCCCGAGGGACACTGCTCAGGCTCAGAGGGGTGATCTCCAGGCTGCTGCTCCCACTC
>JAWWMO010000083.1:84560185-84641893 GCA_035047845.1 Dendrocincla fuliginosa | reverse complement strand
CCAGGCCTGCCCTGCTGGGGCCGTGCTGGACTCTGGGGTGTGCCTGGTCATCCCTGGTGTCCGTGGGACTGCCCGGGACAGGACATGTGCTCTGCAGGCTGCTGGCTGCTCCTCCTGCTGCCGCGGAGCCCTCAGCATCTTCCCATTGAAGTAGCTCTTTGTCGCGGTGGTCTTCTCACATATCTCAGGACACCTGGATTTTGCTGTAGTCTTCCCAAATGTCAAAGGACACTGGAGATTTCAGGTCCTCTTCCCACATCCCTTGGGACAGCTCTTTGTGAATATTGTATTCCCAGTCCTCCTCCTTCTTGGCCAAGGTCCCTGGGTGGCTGGGGACATGGGCATCAGGCCACTGCAGTACCTTCTGTATGCTGGGGATGGCCTCCAGCTGTTGGGGAAAAGAAACAATTATTAACAGAAGCAGACCTGAAGGGATTGTCCAGCAAGCCCTGGGCAGCAGATACTGAAAGGGGTATAAGACCCTTTGATAAGACAGGAGCCTGCCACGAGAGGATTCTTTGGGGACCAGGACTGTTTTCAGCTATGTATGTGTATTAGCTCTGTCTCCCCTTGCAAGATACAGAAAACGTTGCAAGACATGCAGAAACCCTTTGTTCCCCGCAGGTGGTCCTGGTACGGAGAAATGCTTACTGTATGATGAAATATAGTGACTGGATTTCCTAAGCTCTAGTTAACATAACTTGTCCCCCTTATTAACATGTCCTACCTCCTCATTAACATACCCAGTTCCTCGGTTCTATATATTGTAACGCTAGTGATCAATAAACATCTCGGTTTCTACCCCCAAACTGGGATCATGTAGACTATTGACTGGCCAACATCCAGCCCCTCCAGACTTGTCAGCTCTGGCTGCCCACGGTGGAGAAATGTGTTCCCTTGGCAGATGAGAAAGAAGAGTTGGGGTCCCCTGAGGAGTTATTCCTCAGCATGAGAATGCTTTCCTGTGTAACGTGCCCTGTTCTATGCAATCTCATCCTGTCCTTGGCACTCACCTCTCTGGGTCTGCCTTTGAGCTGCCAAGTCCATGTCTGCCGTCCTGCAGCTGGAGCTCCTTGTCCTCCAGGCTGTCCTCCTACCATGGCAGGGTGGCTTTGCTCTGCGGAACCCTGCACTTTGGCAGCCCTGGTTGCTGCTCTGCAGCACCTGAAGAGTTGTCATCTTGCTGGACACAATATTCCTGTGGCTCCCAGTGTCTCGCAGAGCTCTGTGGGCAGGAGAGCAATGGCAACCTGTCCTCATGGGGGGACAAGGTTGTCCCAATTCACTGCATGTTGCTGCCCATGGTCCACATCTGGGAAGAAGGAGGAGGAGGCATGGGATGGAGGTGGAAGGTCCTCAGGGGCTTGGGTGTTGCTAATCTCCAAAAGCATCTCTGTGTCAGTGCTCAGCCTCCCCTGCTGCAGACCTGCCAGGGTCACCCCGGGGGGATCCTGCCTCCTCAGGGAGGTGCTCTGCTGGGAGCTGGGCACCCCAGGGCTGTGTGATCCTTCAATGCCCCCATGGCCAGGGTGGGGACCCACATTCGTTTTGCAGCTAAACAACCCCTTTCTATTGATGCACGGTTTAATCCACTGCTGTGTGTTTGTGGGCAGTGCCTGTCCCACAGTATGCTTGTAGAGCACCCAGGCTAAGTCTATCAAACTGCCACCTTTTGTGGGGCTCTCCCATTGCTTCTTCCTTTCATGTTTAAAAGTTTTGATCTCTCAAATCCCCAAGTGTTTGACAAGACACTTTTGATCCCTCATCTGGTGTAAAAGAGGGTATTCTGAAACTCCATTTAAGCTCAGGCCTGTGTTTCTGCTCTTGGATTGATCTCAGTTGTAGGGGTACCCGACTGCAGATCTGTCCCTGCTTCATCTTTTACCTTTGGCTGTAGCCCTGGTCAGACCTTGCCCCTGGTTTGCTCCCTTGTCACATCTGGGGTGGCAGTGGAACCTCTTCAACACCTGGCTCTGCTTGCTGCACTCAGGTTCTGTAGGACTGTGGCCCTGGTTGGTGATGTTGCTTCCTGTGGTGGGATCGCCACTTAGAGGGCGGTCAACTTTTCTTCTCCTTGATTTTCTTCCTGGTAGGTTTTTGCCTCCTCCCTTCTGTCGCTGTGATTAATGATAATGATGTGTGGGGAGTAATATTTTCCCCTTGTTTTGTTGGGAAGTCAAACAAGTGATGGAGGTAGTAATGTATTTTTATGTGATTGTGGTCACAGGTTTACTAATCCTTTTGAGAGATGGGATAGGATGTGTAGAAGAGAATCTACAAACTGGGTAGAAGAGAAGCTCTGAAAGGGTGGTAGAGGGGCAGTGCATTTTACAGCATTATGATTTTATATTGCTGTAAGTCCGTTGCCAGGCTGCATCTTCCTTTCATTCCCCCTTTGGGAGCCAGGCACTAGAAGCTGGAGACTGCAGCACTCTAGTCCATGCACACCCAAGCCCTTTATCAGGCTCAGACCTCAGACTACTATGTATAGGTGTTCTGTCTAAAGTTCCAAAATGTTTTTCTCATTGTCAGCATCTTCTGTCCTCAGCCAGCACTCTGAGAATCTAATTATGGCCAGTAGAGGGTAAATTTGATCAGAAATATTACTATGCCTTAGAGTCTCCAAAGACATGCCTTGCTGCTCTAGCACTATCAATGCTGCAGTGTTCTTTTGGCCCTCCTTTGTCCTACAGTGTATTTGTGTCTTTGCTAAACCAAGCAACACTATAGATTTACAATTACTATATTGGTCTTATTTCCAGTTATTAGCAATTTGGTTTTATAGAGATTTTCTAGTTTTTAGGAGAAGATTCTCTGATTTATTTCCCTGTCTTGTGCACCCTCACATTTACTCAGTTTCAGTTCTCTGGGTTTTTTCTTTCCTTTGGCACATGAGAACACATTAAAAAAGTCCCTGAAGTTTCCTTTGAAAGACTTGGAGAGGGTACATTGATTGAAAACTCTCTAGTACTACATTAATTCAGGTACTGCTGTTCCTCAAGCACATCTCAGAAAAACCTGCCTACTCTAAAGAAACAGTAGACTGGCTTGTGTATTGACTTTATTAAAGTCAATGTGGCAAAATCTTACATTTGTACTTCTCCTGTCACTGGCTAAACTTGCTGCATTATATTCAGGCCATGAGAGCATCCAAATGAATGAAGAACCTGTGTCTGCTTCAAAAGTAATTTTGAAAATTTCACTGATAATTTCCAGTTGTTTTAACTGCCTGACCTGTGTTTGAGCTGTGCAAATCCACCATTCTGTTAAACCCAGCTTGTTTTTACCTAGCCTTGCTCAGTCATAACCTGGCTACCAAGTCAAATTCAGTTTTATTTTACTTTCTATAGCTAGAGGGAGTATTTCTGCTGCAAATATTTACTATTTCAGTATTAATGTGTCCTTCAATCTGTTGAACATTTTATCTTTAACATCTGTCCCTTAGGAAAAACCCTACCAAATGCCTACATCACAAGCTGCATCTGTAGCGTTTTCTTTCCAGCCTGTCTAGATAGGACTTTTGATTGCTATATTTCAGAACCAAATTGTAACTGGCACTTTAATTCTTCATTGTTTCTTTGGCATTTCTGCATTATGACAGCTTTCGTTTAAAAAACATGTTGTTGCTTGAATATATTTTGAGGTTTTTTCCTCTTAGAGAAGACTTTCCATTTGCTTAAAAGGAGTTTGAGGCATATCTGGCGTATCTGACTTCCATTGGTCAGAAGTTCAACTTCTGCTCAGCGTGGGCACCTAAAAAAGGTGGGAACAGATAGATCCAACCTGAAAGCATTTAATATGTAACTGGGAAACAGAACAAAGCAGAATGCTGTGAGAAAAGAGACATATAACCCCACTGTCCGTTCATTTGACAAACTAGCGAAAGCAGGTTTTCAAAGTTAATCATGTACATTGGAGCTGTTCCTTTTCATCTCTTTTGATAGCAAATGGAAACAAAAGGCAATTTCCAGAATAAAATTCATCTCAGCTGAAGCTGTGTGCCTATTCCCACCATCTTTTTTAGAAGTCATGAAGTTATAACAGGTATGAGCAACAACTTCCTTATCCAGTTCCTCTGGAACACACTGAAGTTTTCTGTCTGGCCGTCAGTGAAACTTTGCTGGCAGCAATAATGCCTGCTAAAGAGAGTTGTTTCTCTTATAGATGTTGCTGAAAAATTAGCCCTACCAAAAACCTCCCAAAACTCCCAAAACACCAAACAAACAAACAAAAAACTAGAACAAAACTCCAAACCAAACAAAAAATTAAAATCCTAATTTTCAGTCAGATTTGTTTCTGACCACTTCTGAAAGCTGAAGTCCTGCCATTAATCTGTCAGGGGTATGTGCATCAATCTGGGGTAGGACAGGGATGTTTTTGTGGGGCTGTTGTGGTCTTAGATCAGTTTGGCTGTTTAGGGTCTATGTAGGTTCAATCATGATATTTAAATCCACTTTATGTGGATTGATTGAAAAGTCAAAATATTGTTGATGTTTTAGGAGAAGCCGTATTTTGAGTGCCTTTTTTTATTGCCTCAATACCTCTGGTACCTACAGTCAAGTAGGCTGCATAGTCTCTGGAAATCCTTTCTTGTTTTGTTCAGTATCATGGAGAGTCTGTACACCCAAACAACCTTATTTGACACCAACACTTGTGTTAAGAAAGAATATTTATGTGCTAAGAGCACTATCTCCATTTCTGTCAGTTGCTTTTTCAGAAGCAGTGTTTTGGTTAATTGTTTTTATTTGCCTTATTCCATTGATCATTTCAGAAGCCATTTAATTAAGAGATGTTAGGAGATTTAATTTAATTTTCTAGTCCTTAAACCCATGGCTTTTTTTTTTTTAAATTTATGAAAGGATAATATTGATGTATTGGGAACTTACGCTAGTTGGTTTCAGTAGATGTTTTGACAGTGCAATTATTGTCAAAATTGTTACAACAAATAGCCATTTTAAACTTTAAAACTTGCATTCAGCAGATTTAAGTTCTAGGGCTTCTGGAGCACTTATTCCAGGAAGTTTGCTGCATCACAGAGAGATCTGCAGAACCTGTCAAGACAGATTTAAAAAACACAATCTCTAAATAGAGATTGAATATTTGAAAGGGTCTACCTGAAGTTTTTATTAAGGGATTGCACTGGAATGCTGGGACCTAATGAAATGCTCTCCTCTGCTGTCAGTATCAACCAGTTGCAATAATCTATGCTTAAAAGGAGGGTTTGATTCCTGCTCTGTTGTAAATGAACAGCTGTTTTGTGATGGCAGAAAGGACATTTCTGATTTTTATGCAGTATACATAAAATTGCACCATTAATGGTTGGCATTGCTAAATGTTCATCCCTCCTTAATAGCATGTAGGAGGCCATCCCTTATGGGTGTGTAGTATGGCCTGTCCTTTCACTTTATTAAAAAAATACAGTTTATGAGATCAAATAGACTCAGTGAAATATAATCTTTTTTGTTGCCAGAGCACAGGACCACAGGGAACTTTTTATGGTGCCACAACTGCAAAAAACTGCTGAAGGCCACATGTAACCAGTGGCAAATACAATTCCAGTTAGCTGCAGTATTTTGAAACTCTTGTGCTGAATGAGCTTGGCTGCTTACACTGTGAAGGACATCTCTTGCTAATACTCAAAACACAGTCTTCTCTTTAGATCTTGGTGCCTCTTTCCAGCTTTCTGGGGCCTTCATTCTGTCCCTCAAAATGTAGAGGCCATTGGAAGCATTCTATGTAGGCAGTGATTGCTGGCTGCTGTTCAAGTGGAAGTGAAAGGAAGATTGGGAGTGCAAAGCTCTGTTTTCTGTGTTTAGCTATTTAAATGTAGCACTCTTAGAACAAAGTGTTTTTCCATCACTGTAGAAATACGTAGTTAATAATCAGTGGTTGAATATCATTGGTCTATCGGCTGAGGGTTTTTTTAAAAAGTTCTTATTGCAGCCAGTGGAGAAGGAAAACAGGGATGAGAGGGGAACTTTTGAAGAAAAAGTCAGTCAGTTCTTTCTCATAGATTCCTGTAAGTGGGAGCATTTACTGTTAGTGTGACAGTTTAACAACATCATGCCTAATTATGCTCTTCATTGTGCTGTAAATCTGCTTCAGTGTGTGGTATAGCACCGAGACAGGAATTGTCACACATTTTTAACATGACATGTAGGCAAGGGGTGGGGGAAAGATCCAGAACTCTCATAATTTTTTCAAGGTGCTCTTCCTAAAGCACATCCAATGTAGAGGCTACTCTTTCTCTTGCCCCTTTTACTGAGAGTTCAAGCTCTTGCTACTATTCAGATTGAGTTCCCAGTCCTGGAGTGGCTTTCCTTTTAGAGCGGATCAGGAGGGCCACTAGACAGAGCACTGCCTAGACGTCGTTGGGACTTCACACAGATTTGTGGTATGACTAAATTTAGAGAACTCACTTTATTTTTTGCTGCAAGCCTATCAAAATATCTAACTACTATATCCAGGACTATGATTTTTTTTTTATATTCACAAACGTGTGCAAGCTTTAAATCCACATTTTCCAGGCCTCTGTACCCATTAAGGGAGAGGTGATTCTTACACACTTGCTAGAGTACTGAAGCTACTAGTAGGGAGGGTGGTCATGAGAGCGAGCAGTGCTATTTAATCTGCCTTGATACTTCATCTGTTTCACTGAGAAAGAGAAATGGTACATATAGAACAAAAAATTTTCTAAGTAGAGAAAATGTGATAGATATTGTCAGGGGCCTGCCTAGTCCCATTAAAACATTGTGATAAAATTAGGAATAGTTTGATCTCAAGATTCCCTTGTCAGCATCAGATGTCCTGCTTTGTTTCTCTGAAATTGAACTTGTTTGGTTTTGCATCTGCTTTTAGCCTCAGTTGTGTTGGAGTTGGCAGAGGAAAGACAGTGTACAGTTAAGCAGATCAAGTGACATGTATTTGCATAACTAGTGAAAGTACTGTGAAGGACCAATAGGAAAATAAACACTTCAAAGGAATTATATACAATACTGATGTAGCACATTCCTTACGTCTCTTACTGGGTTTGAAATATTTTCAAACTTATTAAAGGATATCATAAATAAAGATAATACTCTTTGTAGCAAAGAACAAGTTAAGGATTTTTTTCTTATGAGTTTTCCCTTTGAGACTAAAGCATGCTTGGACTTGTACTCTAATGAACAGGAAAAAATATTCTAGTGATAAGGTTAAACAGCAGTTTTCCTAACTGTCAAAGTTTCTATTTTAAAGCACCAGCTCTTGCTTGAATGTTTTCAGCTGAGCATTCTTATTTTTCCTCTTTCACCTGGACTCTGAAGTACTTTATGTAAAAACATTTTGAAAGAAAAAGCCTTACAAAACTGATTTTCACCATGATAAAATAAATGGAATTTGCTTTGCATAACTGGCCACTGTCCTCATAGAGTAAACCTTGAAGCAGAGCTGGCAAAAATAGTTATGGAAATCTTTTGAGATGCTGTGAAGTAGCAGAATTGCAGGAGGAATCCTTCAGTTCAGGCTCTTTGTTTCTGGGTGGTGGCACCACTGTCTGATCTTCTTTTCAAAGTAACATGATTCAGTGGTTGTTCTCAGAAGTTTTATGTTTTTCTTTCAGACACTTATGGTGGTATTTATATCTGCTGCCTTTAGGTAGCTGAATACTACATGTCTGTTTCTGAGTAGGTACTCTAACTTGTATTTACTGTTGTTGGAGAGAAACTCGCACCTCCAGAGAGGTGTTCCCCCGATTTGCTTTAGAAACCAATTTGAGGATGAAATTACTTTCCTTCCTTAGGTGCTTTTTTATCTCCTTTGACTGTAAGGCAGGGCTTGGAAAGATCTCACACTTACATGTCCTTAAGCTGTCTGGGTTAGATGAAGTGAATCCCTCTTTCTGCCTCAGAGGAAGCTGAATGTGGTTGTTTTTTGTTTCTAAGGGAATTTACCATTTCCTTCCAGTAAGAATGGGTTAAGAAAAGGCCTAACAGAGTGAAGTGATGTGCTTGTAAGACTCTCCCAGATATGACTAAGAATAGAGATAATTTCTGTTTTGGAAAAGCCTGGCTTCTACAACTTAGATTGGGTTGATTTATGTCACACTGCTGTCTTCGAGTAATGTCATTCTTCATTGCTTAATAAACATTAAAAAGCTATTTCAAACCTCCACAAAACACCACAAATGAGAAAAATTTGCATTGGAGTTATTCCGCTTTGGTAGAAGAGACCAAACCCAACTCATTCCATTAATAAGATCATGTTACAAAGCCAGGCATTCCACAGCTAGGAGAGAAAATTATCTTTACCAGTACAACACAGTCCTTAAAGTACAATGTTATTGCTTTTGTGGTGTGCTGAAAACCTCACTGCTAATGTTCAATCTGAGTTTTTCTCTCAAGTGAAAAAGTAAGCGTGTACTAATCTGTCAGATTAGTCACTTTTTTGGTGACTTTGGAGGATTTTGGGGCTGCTTTCTAAATAGACATTCCTTTCCAGATTTCCTATGCATGATAGCTATCTAAGAAATAAATTCTGTTTCACTCTGATATCACACATCTGAGCTGGTTCAGCAGTTAGCATGCAGGACAAACTGTGCCTGAGCAGGGGTGCCTGAGAAACATGAGGCGGTTCAGTGAAGACACACAGAGATTGCAAGACATACTTAAGCAAGTGACTATTAGTTAAGAACAGTGTAAAAAGTGTAGGGATCGTTACTAGCACATTGTTTTAGTTGAATTTAACTTCATACCTAAATTTATTTGGCTGACTTTTTAAAAAAATATATGGAACACTTCAATATTGTTCACAAAAGACATTAGTGCTAATGAAAGGAGATAGATTCATTTGCTTGGAAATTGAAGTCTTTGACCAGCCAAGTAGTGACCACATAAATGGAGCTCTGTTTCTAGATGGCAGAAAACCATCAGAACGGCATGTGGGCTTTATGTGGTGTTTGTGACTAATGAGGGCCAATGTAGATTTTGCTCCTGTAATTGCTTTCAAGACTAATTTCTCCATCATATTGAATCTTTTGTTCTAAAACACTATTCTGATCAAGACATAAAAGGGTTTACCATTCATTTCAAACTTTCTTTCAGTTTTTTCTTTTGTGTGGGCATCCTTTCACAGACAAAAGCAATGGTATTGTATTGGAACTGGATGTTTTCACTCTTTACTCTGGATGTATTATTTATTTTTGTCAACTTTTGCCTTGCTTTCTTCTTCACCTGTTTTGATGATATTTAGTGAAATCCATTAGTTTAAGGAGGTGCCTTTCTTAATGACTTATGCACCATCTCTTCTTTTATTTTCAGTTTATTGTAGCTTTTATTTTTAATTTATTAAGTTCTGCAAATACCTGCTGCTTTTAGTGGAATGCGTACTGCCTTGACAGTCATGTTGTCAAACTGGCGTTGTTTAGTACCCTAAAACACCCTGATTTTTGTCTCTTAACAGTGCATGTTTAAGAATAGAGGATGGTAACAGTTCCTTTCCGTCTTCAAAATCTCTGAACCTGTCCATTGTTTTGTGTTTCAGTTACCTTATAATGCTGCTGCTCATGAACACTGTGTTTTTATTTATAGCCCTCTAACACATTAGTTTGAAACATTGCAGTATAAAGTACTGCAAGCTTAAAATTTTGCAAGTCCTGTCCAACCACCTGGCTTTTAAAATGTGCCAATTGTGCATAAAATACCAGATAGTCTGTATGTGACTGGAAAGAGATCTGATTAATGCTTTCTCAAAAGATCATTCTCAAAGGATAATGTGTGTTAAATGTGCAATATTTTTTTCTCTTGTACCACATACAGGAACAAACAAATTGTAGACTTCCATTTACTTTTTCCCTGGCTGTATTGCTGTGACGTACAGTAGAAATAATTTTTGCCAGAACACTTCCTGTGAGATTTAGTTTTGAAGTGGCTTTCCATTTCCCTGATTTGTTTAAGATTGAATCTCAGAATCTCAATGTGTTTTCAAGAAGTGTCCATCCTGACTCCTTTCAGTTGTGCAAAATTGCCAGTGACTGGGAGGGCATTGCTTATACTAACATGAATTATTTAGCTGTTTATCCTGCTGACTTATGAAGGTAGTATGCTTAGTGCATTATTGGCAAAAGCTTTCAGGCTCTAAGAAAGGAACTGTTGAGATGTGCAAGGTAATTATGCATTTTTGTTTGCTTTATTTTCAGATGTTGCTGACCTCAAGTATTCTTGAATCACTGTAGTAAAGAAAAGTGAACTTGTCTTTCTAGGTTCCCAGTTAGATTAGCTGCTTAATATTTTTTTTCACACAGAAACAAATCAAACTGCTTCAACTCCTCTCTGCTTGTTATACAGTGAAGATTCTGAGATCTAAAATTCAACCAACCAGGCAGAAAGGCCCACTTCTTACAACAGACAAGAACTGGGTGCTCTTTTTGACTGGAACTCAGGGGAAAAAAGAGAGTTTATAACTTTTGGAAGAATGAGCAGGCAACTCAAGAGGAATACAAGAATGTTGTGAGCTTATGCAAGGAGAAAATTAAAAGGGGCAAAGCCCTACTAGAACCTAATCTGGCTACTTCTGTAAAAGACTATAAAAATGTTTCTGTAAATATATCAGCAACGAGAGAAGGGTTAAGGAGAATCTCTGTCCTTCCTTGGATGTGGTGGGAAATATGGTGGTAAAGGCTGAGTAAAAGGATGAGGTAATGCCTTCATTACCTCAGCCTTTAATGGTAAGGCCGGTTATTCTCTGAATATCCAGCCCTTTCAGCTGGAAGGCAGGGACAGGGAGCAGAATGAGGACCCCACAATCCAAGGCAAAATGGTCAGCAACCTGCTACACTGCTTGGGCACATGCAAGTCTATGGACAGGATAGAATCCACCCAAGGGTATGGAGGAGTTGGTGGATGTGCTCACCAGGTTACTTTCCATAATTTACCAGGAGTCCTGGCTAAGCAGAGAGATCTCAGTCAACAGGAGGTGAGCAAACGTGTCACCTGTCTACAGGAAGGGCCAGAAGGAGGATCCACAGAAGTACAAGACTGTTAGTATGACCTCAGTGCCAGGGGAGATCATGGAGCAGATCATCCTGAGAGCCACCGTATGGCACATGCAGGACAACCAGGGGATCAGGCCCAGCCAGCAAGGGATTGTGAGAGGCAAGTGCTGCTTGACTGATGTGATATCCTTCTATGACAAGGGAACCCACTTAGCAGATGAGGGAAAGGCTGTGTTGTTTACTGGGCCTTTAGTAAAACTTTTGGCACTGTCTCCCACAGTATTCTCCTGGAGAAACTGGCTGCTCCTCATGGCTTGGATGAGCACACTGTTTGCTGGGTTAAAAAAGGGCTACCTGTCTGGGACCAGAGAGTGGTGATGAATGAGTTACATCCAACTGGTGGCCAGTCACTAGTGAGGCTCCCAAGGGCTCAGCGCTGGGGCAGGCTTGTTTCATATCTTTATCCATGACATGAACGATGGGATTGAGCGCACTCTCAGTCAGTTTGCAGATACCAAGCTGAGTGTGAGTGTTGATCTGCTGGGGGGCAGGAAAGCTCTGCCATGGGATCTGGACACACTGGATTGAAAGTCCAAGACCAATTCTATGAAAATCAACAAGGCCAAATGACAGGTCCAACACTTGGGTCACAAAACCCCCATGCAGCACTTGGGGAAGAGTGTCTGGAAAGTTTTCCAGTGAAAAAGGGTCTGCTGGTTGACACGCAGCTGAACATGAGCCAGTAGTGTGCCCAGGTGGCCAAGAAGACCAATGGCATCCTGGATTGTATCAAAAATAGTGTGGTCTGAAGGACTAGGGAGGTGATCATCCTCTTGTACTTGTCACTGGTGAGGCCTCATCTTGAATCCTGTGTCCAGTTTTGGGCCCCTCACTATGTAAAGGATATGGAAGTGGTGGATTGTGTTCAGAGAAGGGCAATGAAGTTGGTGAAGGGTCTGGAGCACAAGCCTAATGAGAAACAGCTGAGAGAGCTGGGATTGTTTAGACTGGAGAAGAGGAGGCTCAGGGGAGACCTTATCACTCTGTACAGCTATCTGAAAGGAGGTTGTAGCCAGGTGGGGGTTGGTCTGCTCTCTCAAGTAACAAGCGATAGGACAAGAGGACATGGCCTCAAGTTGTGCCAAGGGATATTTAGATAAGGTATTAGGAAAAATTTCTTCATGAAAAGGGTTGTCAAGCATCGGCACAGGCTACCCAGGGGAGTGGATAAATCATCATCCCTGCAGATGGTTAAAAGACATGTAGATGTGGCACTGCCAGACAAGGTTGAGTAACAATCTTGGCAGTGCTGGGTTAATGGTTGGACTCAATGATCTTAAAGGTCTTTTCCAACCTAAACAATTCCCTGATTCTGTGGTTCAGTGTTAATATTTATTGTGATGAATCAGAGGAACAAACTCACCTATGTTTGGCAAGCCAAGCCTGGACCACAGGTTGCACGCAGATTTGTACCTTAGGCTATGCATACCAAGGCTGCTACCTTTCATAGACTGTGCCCTTGTGCTGGAGAGGTGACTGCAGCAATCCTCTGGCTTTTATGGAAGTTCACTGCTGTTTGCAGGCAAGTTGCCAGTATAGGTCCTTCAATTGAAGTGGATTGCCAATAACAGCACCCTTGTTAGAATACGTAGTGAGTTGGTTTATTCTAGTCAGTTATCTACATAATCAGGGTGGAAATGAGAGTAATAAATATACTTAAGTGTTTGGAAATGGCTTTCTTCCTTAAGATTTTTCAGTGGGTGAAAATTAGCATTAATTCTAAGGGAGGAGAACTGACCTTAAAAACTCCATTACAATTGACCTTAGAGCTACCAATCTTGCAATTACTGAGAAACATTTGCTAAAACTTCATTAAAAAATACACTGAAACTTGACCCATGTTTTAACAATATTGATACTGGGTTTTGGTCATGATTTCTCTTCATTTATACAGACATGTTAAAACCAGAACAATGTCTATCACTTCTGTAATGGACAGTGGTGTGAAGCCAAGATGTAAAATTTGTGTGTGTTAATATTTATAATTTCTTTTTTTCCATTTTTTTTCCCTATGTTGTGATAAGGGGAGGAAAAAACTTTCCAGGAGAGCATTATTTGGGTAGAGAAAAGTTCTTTTATTTCCAGAGTTTTAGGGGTACAGAATATAAAGGAGTATAAAAAGAGCATATAAAGTATAAAAAGAGTATAAAAGAGTACAACCTGTGTTGATAAGTAACAGATAGAAAAGACCGGTGTTAGGTTGAACTCACGGCCTCAGGAATACCATGAGAGCTCTTTTCCAAGCACCACCGCTTCAAAACATGCAGAGTAAATTAATCTGAAAGGCGTCCCTTTCATTTCACTCCTGGCTGTATCCAGCCAACCCCTGAGCCACTCTGCCATGTCTTACAGAAGCAAACAAGGGACAAAAACCTGTCCCTCCCAGGTGAAAAAACCCTTTCACCCACAGGCTGGGAACATGACTCTTGCAACATCTGGGCCCAAGTCAGCTCACCTCCCAACCCACTCTAAACAAGGGAGAAACTCCTTTTTGCAGCTGCATCCCTGCAGCTCAGCTACCCCAGCTCCTGCTGGTACCCAGTTCCCATTACCGGTCTCATCTTCCTTCAAGCAGGACTTGAAGTTCTTGAGGTCCGGCCTGGGAGAACAAGGAAGGGAAAACATCTCTTCCCCCCTCTTAGGAGAGCAAGGGATGGAAAACCCCCCTTTGCAATCAGAGGCATGTTGAGCTCTTCTGAGCTCCCCCCACCCCTTTTCGGGGTTGGGTAGAGCACAGAGCACCACACCAGGCTGGGCAGCAGGAGCAAGGCAGGTACGCAGAGAGTCTCTGTGTGTGTGTGTGAGTGAAATGTCAACAGGGTGTAAGAGCTGTGCTGTCTTCCTACATGGCAGCATACTAATTTTATAACACTACTCAATTATCATAGCTAAAGGTTGCATCCAATCTGAGAAATGTCCATACCCAGAACTTCCCTTGGTTCTGCCCCATGGCACACCTCTCCTAGAATTGAGTTGGAGGTCTTAAGACCCCTTACTTCATCCTTTATCATCACCTTCACGCCACTTTCCCTTATTGGAGCTTCTCCAAGGTTGCTGGGCTTTGCTTTCTTGTTTTGACTAACATGGCATCTAATTACCTTAGCTCTGGTACATGTTTCCCAGGCATGGTGTTCCAGCTAATATCTGACTCTTAAGACAGCTAGCACAGGGTTAGAGGCTGCTAGCTACTCTAAATGTAAGAAACTACATATTTGTATAAAAATCTACAAATACATAAAAATCCTAAAGCATCACCTATTTCACTTCTCTAAAAAACTTTGAGTGGTTTGTTGATTTAGAGACACAAAAAACACCCTGCAAATCCCTTTTCTGTTGCATCAAGTCTACAGGACACCCTGCTTATGCAGTTTAGTCTTTTTAAGTGTTTTACTGCATTTTTTTAATCAGATCAAATAAGATATCAAATTAGCCTTTAAGTGACTCAAAATCTTGAAAGTTTGTTCATTACGCAACAATTCAGATTAAGCATAAACTCCTCCTGATACTTCTATCTTTTTTATTGTTTGGAACTCCACTAAACTGTGTTCTATGTTTCATTTTTTTTTCTTGCACAGGTACTGAAAACCTCTTCCCTTAAGAGGTTTTTCATGTAAAAAGTTTCCCTGCAGTGAGGAATATGTGGCACAGGATTCAACATAAAACATAATTTAAAATTTAAATCTGTATCCACTTCAGCTCCATTAAAGTTCAGTCTGGCTGTGTGTATTTGGTGCTTTTAGGTACCTACAGTGTAGGAAAATGTTCTTTTAAACAATGTCAACTTGTCTTCTCCTGTGGCAAAATAAAGGCCAGTGCATGTTGTTTCCATAGAGGTGTACTAAGTATAGATGAAAACTAGAAGATCTGTTTTCAAACCCTATATCAAAAAATCAGACCTGTACTAGGAGAGCCAGTGAGGTTTGTGTTCTGCTCTGGTTGAACAAAATGCTTTCCTCACTATAGTGTGTTTCCCTCATTTCTGAGAAGGCTCTTCCCTAACTTCATCTCCCCAAAACATTTTTAAACTGTACATTATTTTAGATCTGTAACATTAGAAGCAGCTGCTGAAACAAACAAAAATTGTTTCTCTGCAAGTTCTTTAAGCTTGTTGACTGCAGGAAGCAATGGACTCCAGGCCAGGCTTCCTGCTGGGTCTCCCAAGCTCCACCCTGCAGGGCTTTTGCTCTGCAGTCATTTCACTGAAACAGAGAAAAAGCAGGAAGCTTTGTTAAAACTGATGTGGTGCCCTTTGCCTGGGATTTTATGTAGGAGTCATAGACTATTTGGCATGACATGAGTTCACATGCATGTTTTAGTGGCCTGATACCAGAGACTGTTAACATCTTGGTTACCAGTGTTAGTTATGACACAATATTCATTCTGTTAATAACACTATCAGCTCTTTGTTTCAGACAGTTGATCCTTCTTTTCTTGGTAATTTTTTCCAGCTTTTTCCCATTGAAATTTTTTTGTCATATAGATTATGTATGTGTATCTGCCTATGTATATACACACACATGCATGTATGTATCTATATAGTGCACACATACACACCTCAAAATACAGCAGTATTTATTCACAGGAATTCACGTCTTGTTTAGCAGATGCCTTATCTTTGGAGGAAATAGAAATATAGAGTAGTATGTAATGTATAAAGGTATTCTAGTTTCTCAGATTCTTTCACAGAAAATCATAACAACTCTTGAATAATGAAGAACAACAGTTAAGGACAGGAAATAAAAAGAAGGCAAAAGATAGTTGAAAATATTGTGAGGATGTATGTGTAGAGGTTACTACTTGATAATTGTATTGAAGTCTGGACAGGCCATCTAGTTTCACTCTCAGGTTTGGGGAAATGACAGCGAACTCTTCTGTCTGTGCAACATTTAAAGTTACAGAAAAGCACTTCAAATGTAAATTTTTCCTGGGAGTCTTTTATTAAATTATTCATATACTCTCAGTTTTGCTTAATGGACCTGTGCAAATGCAGTGTTTCTAAACTTAAGTATTTGTTTTGCTATTCTTCCAGATGGACAGGAAAGGTGGTTTGGGGCTTGCATATATGGGAGTAGGCGTTAGCACTAAAGGAGAGCACAATACATAGCATACAAATTATTCTATTGTAAGTCTTAGTACAGACTCTTCTAGGGTTTGGGTAAACAATCCTAGACTAGCTCTAGATGCACGTGGTCTTCTAATAGTTTTCAGGATTTGCAGTAGGCTGGAGGAGAGTGATCAGTAATTCAGTGTCTGACAACCTTAATTCACAAAGTGTAGGTGAGAGAGTTGGCCAGAGCTTTGCCTGAGGCTCATCACTTCTCTCCGGAACCACCAAGGGCTCAGCTGGAGGAAGGAGGCACTTGTAAACAGCACTGGGAAAAGAGGAGAGGGGCTTGGTGTCCCAGCCTGCCTGGGGCAAGGCCATAATACTACTTGGACTTGATGATCCTCATGAATCGCTTCCTATTTAGCATACTCTATGATTTTATGATTTTACTCTATGAAGTCTGAAAGCGTAATTGAAAGGAAAAGCATGATGGAAACCCTTCTGATTGGCTGAGGGAGGGCACTGCAAGTGAAGGTGTTACAGTTCTGTAAATAAGCCATATTTCTTTAGTATCTGTAAGACCTTAGTTTGAAATTAAATGGTTGCTGTTACTAGTGGCCTGCAGTGCTGTGGATAAGGAGGTACAGAAGAGGTACAGAAGAGGCAAAACATTCAGAAGCCTCTTTGTTTACCCTGGTAAATAATGCTGATGACCTGTGTGCCAGAAGTGATCGCTGGTCTTCCTCTGCCACATTTCCCTCTCCTGTGAATTAAGGCACCTATTCTATTTGCCACTTCACTGCTGCCAGCAATTGTGAGCAAGCTTGTATGCAGTCTGGGAGAAGCTAAGAAACTGGGAACTGTTCATACCCAGTCACTTCACAGATTTTGACCATGTTTGAGAAGAGGTGGTAGTAGTGTAGTTTTTGGCACTGGGTTTACACAACTAAGCTGTTTTGTCTGGTTTTAGAAGTGGCAATAGAAGCATAAGCAATGTGCTCAGCTGATATAGTGAGGGCTGAGGTTGGAATGTCAGATTAAGATGCTCAGCCTGCTAGCTCTATTTCCAGTTGCTAAAGAACAAGAAAATATTAGTGGTAATAACTTTTTGTAAATTCAAGCTCTATTTCTTCAGTCTTTGAACTTTGGTGGTGTAACATGTAGCCTCTAACATGTTTTTCTTCCTTGAGACTTCTCATGGAAAAAAAAAAAGTGTATGTTTTCATGACTGCTGCCAAATCATGATATTCATTAAGGTGAGCAAAACGAGAGATAGGAGGGATAATGTAAAGCATGAATAACCTTAACAGCTAGCATTACTACATCTTTTGTTTAGTGTGATATCCTGTTTGGGACTCTGAGCCTAAAGAAAAACATGGAGAATTCAGACCATAACCAGCAAGGGACACTTAAGAGATTTTGCTCTCAGGAGCAAACTTAGTCAGGAGAAGATTGGAATATGAAAAAGACAATAACAGGAAAAGAACTGTCTGTTCTCTATGGCTGTGCTGGGTAGGGCAAGAAATAGTGGAACCACATTCTAGCACAAGAGATTTCTCTAGTCTTAGATGAGAAAAATAGCCAAAAAAAGATAGCTCAGTGATGGAGTAGGTTGCCTAGGAAAGGTCTGAGTGCCTCACTGAAAGCTGATACAAACAGGTGTGAAGAAACTGTCATGAATGGTTTGTGTCTAGTTGGTCTTCCCTAAGGCAGGGGGACAGGCTTGGGTAAGCTCTCAGACCTTTTTTTTGTGATTCTCTGAATATTCAAGAAGTCCTGCATTGTTCTAATGTCTGCTGTGAGAAAAGAACCAGACAAGCTGCCAGAGTAGTAAATGCAATGTAGATTAGAGGGCTGATGCATCCATAGCCTCTGGGAGAGATGGGAGCAGGGAGCTCTGATGCTGGTGCTGCAGATCACTGCCTGCACAGCCTTTGTTTGTGCGATTCATCAAACCACACCAGTATTGCATCTGGGGCAGTAGCTCAGCAGCTTTCAACCGAGAGAGAGAGAGAGAGGAGGATGGGAAGGGCAATGAGAAGAAGCAAGTCAGCTATCCTTTATTCTTTGCTGCTTCCTCTGCACCCACATGCAAATACACACCACAAGTAATCAAATACATCCAAAGCTAATTGTTACAATATTTACCAACTCTGTGTCATATGTCCCCAGTTGGTATGATTCCCTCTCAGGAATATATTGAAAGATTAAAAAATCCCCAACTAAATAAATGACCCACCAATTCCATTGCTTTTACTAGTGAAAGCCTCTGTAATTTATGTTACTCAGATGAATTTCTGTTGAGTTCCTCCATAAACTGGAGTGTGGCAGACTTTGCAAAATTTCATGATGTATTTCCCACTGCTCTGTTCTGCTTGATATTGAGCCTATCTGAAAAAACAAACAAACAAACAAACAAACAAACAAACAAACCATCTCTGTGAAATTCTTATTATGTGATACAGAAGAAGAAGAGTTGCACAGAAGTGGTAGAAAAGGTAATGATAGACAGGAGAAACTGCTTATTTAAGCTTGTTCATGTGCGGAAATGGATGCCAGAGTTTAATGGACAATGGTGTGTTGTTGTGTGTGAGAGCAGATTAAGAAACTCAGAGTGCACCAGGAGACCCCCCCTTTGACAAGTCTGTGGTGTCTGGTAGGGGAGAAACTACTCCTATTACTGCGAAGTGAGGCTTTGTGACAAAGAGATTGTACGTGGGGGCAGAGCAACACAATAATGTAGATGGAATTGTAACTTTTCCTGAAATAAATGGATGTGTGAAGAAATAATTCGTCAGAATTTTTGCCTGGTGTAAGCAGTCCATAGTGTCCTAACATGACTAAGGCTCTGGACTTTCCTGGGATGTGGCTAGTGCTGGGGAAGCAGTGCAGTATGAATGCACCTGATGTAACTAACTTGAGTACTTCAATTGTGTAATCCACTGTGCATGAAGCTCAGCACAAGTGTGCCACCCATGTCACTCCCTACCTTCTGAGGTGGTCTTGGAGGATTGTTTTGACCTCAAGGCCAATGCCTCATGTGCTTGGTATAAGTGTTCTCAGACATGCCATGCAGTATTAATGATGCACAAAATGATGGTCATTGTATCCTCAAACAAGTGTATCTGTGATGAAAGGTGTCTTTTTTTTTTTGAGGTAGACAGGGATTCTGGCACTCTGGGGAACAGAAGGGGAGATATTTTCTAGCCACATTTGGGGATTTTATAGGTCATGGTCTTCAATATTTAACAGCTCTTAGCCCTTTCCTTCTCTCTTTTTTCGCTTCTTCTCGCAGAATATTCTGACTTGGAAGGGACCCCCAAGGATTATCAAGGATTATCTTAAATGAACGGCCCATACAGGGATGAAACCCACAACCTTGGTGTTATTAACACCATGCTCTAACCAACTGAGCTAATCTCAGGGTTTTGAGCATCAAAGTTTTGTTGTGAGATTTTGTCTTTGGAGACAGTAAGGAACTAATGATAATTATACTGGAAACATTTGTATTTGAAAACCTTGAGCTCCATAGACTGGATAGATTTTAATAGCATCATGTTCTTTTTATTTATTTTTTATTTATTTGTTTTTTTATGTTTTAAATCATGAGATGCATATCAGCTCTAGTTTTGAGCATTTATTGACATGAGGTTTAGCGATATTTATATAATTACTTCAAACAGGAGAAGATAGAAGCCTCCTGTTAATGTGTGAATCTAGAAGTCATAATTCTGAGCAAATTAAACCTAATGTCACTGAGAAGTTGCTGGTTGGCGTCATGCATGTGTATTTCAAGGTGCTTGAGAGGAGCTAAGTGCTCTTGCATGCACAGATGATATATTTCCAATTTAGTGTTCCTACAGTGTCCCAGAGAAATATGGATTTGGCTTTTTCTTTTTCTGTGTGGTGGCTGCAGTTAATTAATAATAAAACTGGTGTTCCATGGTTGTCAATTAAAGAAGGACTTAAAATTTTGGTAGGTGAGAGCATACATGTTTCTGTTCTTCTTCAGGTGCCTCAAGTCTCTAAGGCAGCACTATGACTTCTTTCAAGCTTTCCTAAGCTCATGTAGAGTGAGTGCGAGGTTCAGAAAGTTGGGAAGAAGTTGTTGCCCTGGGAGTGTGGGCAGTGCCAGTGCCATAGCAATTTTAACAGAAGATGATAAATTTGTCTTACCCCTCGGTTCCTGGAGCTGAACAGCCAGCAGGCAGACTGTGAAGTTCATCTTATAGCAGCTTGGTGGGAGAGGCTGCACTCAGCAGTTACACCCTCATCATGCTGGTTAGCTCAGTATCTATACTCTCACTTTAGTAGCCAAATATCTTGCTTTTCTCCTGATTCCTTCCCAGGTTGTGGAACATTTCTTGAAGCATAGAGGAGGGTATAATATCCATAGCTGTTATGCCAGTTCCTGGAATAGCTACTGGAATAGTAATATTTTGCATCTTTTTTGATTTTTCAAGAGAATGATTTGTGTTCAAGCCTTCTACTATCACCATCAGGAGGCTGGTTTAGTTTGTGTATTAGTGTTAATAGGTCTTATGTTCTGTTGGAAGTCAAAGGACATGTCTTGGCTCTCAGATCATGAGCTCTTCACTGTGATCAACTCTCAAAAGGACTAAAAGAAAAAGTTGATTAAAGAAAAATAAATCTACCCCTTCTCCCCCAAAAAGAACTTTTGTCACTTTATTTCTAGTTCCCTATGGAAACCAAGTCTCTTGCTTTGGGACTTGGATATACTCTGAATATTGTCAGAGAAATCCACCCAGTTTTCATTTTATTGACTATTTCAGTAAAATCTATTCCTACTCTACCTACTTTAAGAAAGCTTGCTTTGTAAAGTGAATCACAGATTGTACTTCTTTCTTCTTTATATCTTGATAGAAGTGCCATTAGCACGTGTACAACATTGTTATTATAGAATCAATTATCAAGATAATATTAGTATCCATTTTTATGCTAGTGCTTGGAACCTGGATCATCCTAGCTGGAATGTGGAGCTCAATAAATTGGTAATTCATGTATCTAGTGCTAACTGTGGGGCTCAGTGAAAAATAGCAACACTTCTGGAAAATTTTCCTGGAGTTTTCCTGGAGTAACTTTTGAAGTGATTTTTAATCAGAAAAAAATAAAAATCTAAAAGCAGTCTTGTCTTTTGAAGAAAATGAAGTAAAAATGAAAGTAACTAGGCTAAAAAAATGGTGCCTCCTTATTAACCAGGGTTGCCTATGTTTGTATTAGCCATTGACTGGGCTTCCTGTTGGGGCTAAGTATCCCATTATCCCATGATGCATCACAGTCCTACAGCTTGTTTTTTGATTTCCTTTTTAATTTAACTCAGGGAGTGGGTGGATGTGGGAACATCCTCTGTGTTTACCCTTAGTCTTTGTATAGTACAACTCCCATTCAAAGAGCAGCAGAAAACTTAATACAGTAAATCAGTACTTACATAGATGTTCCCTAGGTAGGAGAGAGATAGAGGGTTTTTTTTATTGTATTACAGGAATGTAATTTCGCATTCAAAATTTTTGTGTATGTGAACTCTTGGTTTGTTGTATGTGCATATTTAATCTGCAGAGGGTATGCTGAGAGGCTGTTCAGGAAATCTCTCACTAGTCTGTCAGCTAGGACAGTGGCAACGGGAGGGAAACTTTGTAACAGGGAGGAGGACAGATGTTCATCATAATCATCAGTGGTCCTCTGTGTGTGCACACACATCCACATAGCTCTCTTGAGCAGATTTGAAAAGTCCTAAGGTGCTCTTCAGAAACCAAGCAATGACTTTCAGTTCAGACAGTTGTTTCCAGCAGATGTGATTTCAAGGCTGAGTGTTGAAAACATGGTTGTTCCACTCCGTGTAGCTGACAGATGTTGTGGAATTGGTTGTTAAGGTTGGTCCTTGGGGAGCAGCTGAAGATATGCTAGAGCCTGGATAAGATATTCAACTATATTCTTGTGACAGCAGGTAATAATGCAATATAAATGCGGGCAAAACCCTCTACAACAGACGAGTTGTGTCAGATGTTCTCTGTCTGTTGTATCACAAATTATGTACTGCATTCCTTGTTTCCAGGTCTGGTGTTTTTGAAATGGTACAGATGTGTAACAAAAATTTTAGGAGATAAGAGACTATGAATTATCATTTAAATATGGAGTGGTCAATAGCAGCTTTTTTTTTTTTTTTTTTTAAAATCAGAGTAATCAGAGCAATAATAAAAATCCCTCCAGGGCTCTTGCATGGAAGAACTTTTCCTTTTTTCTTGACTTTAGTTTCCTAGAATTTAATCAGAGGAAAAATAGTTCTTGATACTTTCGGTCAGGCGTGTTGCTTTTCAGAATATAAAGATGGCTGATTTTCTTCCCACTTTACATATCATTTAAAGAAAGCTGCAGAATTGCACTCAGTTGTGGGGTTTCATTGCCCTTGGGTTTTATTTCCAAGGTCATATTTCCACCTTCAGAAGTAGCAGGATACCTGAAGCTCAGAAGAACTTCAGGTTCTGAACAAAGCAGTTGAAGCTCAATGAAAAGAAACTAGAGGAGTGGTGTAACAAGGTGGTCACGTATATTTAGGAGCAGTAAACATGATTTAATTATTTATTTAATGCTCAGAGCCACCTAACATATTTCTCATGTAAATCTGGGTCTGTAGGAAGGTACTTATTACAGTGCTTCAAAAAACTGTTTTGTGAGAAACATATGGCATTAAATCATGTATGGCTTACTAAAGCTTAAGAAATGCCTGCAGCTCTCTTCTGCTGACCTCAGAAGTAGCACCAGCTGACAGTCCTTTCTGGAGAATACAAAATGAGGACTCAGGAGATGTTCTTTAGTTACAAGTCTTACTTAATGATAGAAAAAAACCCCAACAAAACAAAACTAAAACAAACTAACCATTTAAACAAATGAAACCATTTGAAGGGGAGAATCTGTCACATGTTGTTCCTTTGTAAGTACGTAAGACATTTGTTTGAAGTAAGGATGAGCAATGAGCTGAAAAGGCAGTGAGAACTCTTTTGACTCCTTTTCTATTTTTCTGTCCCTTGAAAGCTGTTCTTCTAGACGTTTTAAATTCTGATTGCTGCTGTTGTGGACGAAGCCTCATACACAGTACATTCATTCTGTTTCATTTAGTAAGCTACAGTAAATCAATGAAAGGTCTTATCATTAATACACTCTGGCATTCCTACTTAGAAGAAAGACATCAAGACTGTTCAGGTTACTTTTGAATGCCACTGATTGGTAGATGTCAGGCTGTAGAGGAGGAGAAATTAATGAATTTCTCTTTATTTTTAGAGGACAGAGAAAAGCTGCAAGCTCTTCCAAAAAATGTGCAAACACTACCTATAAGTCAGGTTTGAATATTTAGCTGTCTTAATCTGTGCATATTGAGTTGTGTGCCTGTGCATGCATACAATGACTTTGTTGATGGAAAAGTAAGACTGAAAAAAAAAGAGATTATTCCTGTGGAGGCTGTCTTCGGGTGGCTCCTTGCCATTTCTTTAGTCTAAAGGCAAGTGTGTGGTTACTTTGAAGATAGTTATGATTGTGAGAAATCCTCTGAGGTCAGAGTAAATCTTGTAACATTGTGTTTCCTGAGTAGGTTTATGTATTCATGCAGCTCATCAGTTCTCTGCAGATATAACACATGAGGTCTTGGAAGCAATTTGATGTTGTAAGCACAGAGCTAATAAACTTTGCCTCTCAGCAGAGCTAATTGCCTTAGATAAATCAGCAAACTGATAAGATTTCATGGTCTCTGGTGCCTGAGGAAGCCTAGTCACTGTCAATGCTAGAATCTGTACTTCTAGTGTAGTGCAGTTAATACAGGAACAGCAGGACACAATATCTAGCATTCCCTGTTTCTCAATCGAATGAATACACTTTGAGTGCTGAAATGAAATTCTTTGTCTCTCATTATGAGAGGCTGTCTTTTTGTACTCACCAGCACTTCCTAAAGATGCCCAGTTTTCTAGCTCCAAATTACAAGGTGAGAAATATGAAGCTGAAGCTACCGAATACATTGAAGAGCTCTAGAGGCTAAAGAATATTTAGCTGTATCTATAGATCTGGCTAAATGTGGAGGATCCCTTTGGAGGTCAAAATGATTCCAGAGTTGTTGATTCTATTAGTAACTGAATATATATACATTTAGAGCTAGAGTTTGCTATAAAATAGGTTAATTCTCTTGCACTCTGAGGAGCAAATATTTAGCTATGCTCCTGTTCTCATGCAACAATAGGAAAATGACAGTGTTTTTTTTTTTTGCCAGGCCTTTTTAGATGGGTGCACTAAGAGCATTTGTTGCTGTCTCATCTTGCACTGGCTTACCTGCTCTGACAGCTGGAGGTGTTTGCAGGTATTTAGTTTGTAGTTGCACTTAGGAGAACTTCACTGACTCCAGTGCCTAGTGCAGTTTGGGAAGGGTGCTCTGTTGTCACTCCCTCCTCTATCTTGTGCTGCTCTCTGATGAAATGCAGTTCTAGTTACTGTAGCCATTTGTATGGAATGTCTGACCTGCTTTCTTCAGTGTTTGTAATTTCTGTGGCTTCTTTGTAATGTTTTCTTTTGTTGAGAATGACTAAAAAATATTTTGATTTCATTTGTCCCTTTGTCTTCTGTGGGATGTGTTAATAGAGTCCCCTTTGCCAACCCATTCATCAGTTATGCCAATATTTTGTCAAGTAAATTTCATAATTCTTTGACACAGAGCAAACAGGAAAGTCTGAATCTTTGTCAATGTCCAGCATTTTAAGCCATTCTGCTGTCTGAATTGACTATCACACCTCAAGTGCAACAATCAAACTGTGATAGGGATAGCAGTATTTATGTTATGCCAACTCCCATTTTATTTTGTTTACCAGAAGGGGAATGGACAGGAATAAATTCAATTCATCTTGCATCACCAAATGTCATGTGGTTCTCCTTTGTTCACTATTTTATAGATGAACTTATGGGGCTATTTAGACTGATGAGGCACAATTGTCCTTGTCAGAGGTTGGTCTTTGTCACATCCCGTCTTACTGTAACCTAAATATGCTAGTGTTAAAGTTGCAGAAGGCATTGTTATGAGAGATATATTTTGGAATGAGGCATTTATCTTCTAAGAAAGTCAGTCTGAGAGGAAGATGCTTAGGCAGAAAAATTCAGATGTTGATTACAAAAACCCAAACATCCGTTTCAGCACATTTTACATTTATTAAAAACCCTTCACTGCTAATTATATGACAAATAAAAAAACCCTATCAATTGACACCTCTAACATTGACTTTCAAATATTCTGAAACCAAACCGGAGGACTGCATACAGATATCAGATAGTGGACTGCATACAGATATCCATTAGATTTCAATGTGAGGAGTTCTGTCATATTGCTGTGTTCTGAGAGCTTAAAGAACGTCAAAGTTGTCATTTCTTTGTATATCTGTATGTGATATCTTTCAAAGAAAAGCACTTAAGACCCCAGAATACTACTGAAACAAGCATTGTGAGGAGAGAGCAACCAACATCCTCTGGAGCTGTGTGTGCATAGCGGTGATCTTAATCTCAGAGAGAGCCTGAAGAGTCACAGATAAGTTTTCATTTTCATTTCTCCCCACCTTCTTGCTAGTCACTTAGTAGATCAATAGGATCTTTATCCTCCCCTCCACATTTTTTCTTGCTACTTGTTTATCTTTGCAGGACTAGGTTGAACTTTTCCCTTCTCCCTCAAAGTACTGCTAGGCACTTCTCTGCTGCTTCTCTCTTGTGATGGTTTGAATTTGACCTCCTTCTGTCCTCTGTGTAGATGGCAAATAGCTTTGTGCACTGTTATTTCCCATTTTAGTAGGCCTTCATACATTTTTGTGGACATTTGTAGAAACAGCTTGCACACAAGGCAGACTAGCTGTCCCTGAGCAGCTGGGTATTTATGACCCATTAACATGTGCTGAGTTTTGAGACTTTCTCAAATGATGATACAGAGCTTGAGTACTGATCACGAGGGAGGTATTTGCTGCCTCAGTGCTTAGCACTTCAATGCAATTTTTTAATGCTTTGATGTTATATTTAGTGGTGTGTTGGAAAGTGTTTTGTGCTTACAGAATCAGGCTCTTTGTGATGCTATTATATGTAGTATCTCTGGCTGGAAATTTTATTCTTCTTTGCATTAGAATCTTCTCCATCAAAGAAAACTTGAGACTACTTTTTTATGTTTCAGAAAACAAGCCAATGATAGCCATTTAACTTAGGGTAGCTGTCTGCAACCAGAGCCTTTGACAGCTTAAAATTCTAGTCTGCACTGCTACAAAATAGGGGGAGGGAGGAAAAAGAATGCAGCATCTGCAGATGAAGAAACTGAAGGGCTAGGGTAGCTCATGTGACTTTTCCATGGGTAGAAAGCTGATCAAGGGTGACCTAATGCCAACACAGACATTACTTTTTATCTAAATTGGTAAAGTCAAAATATTTTCTTTTGGACCAATGTTTTTCTAAACTGTTTAGCTTTAATTGACAATTATTCTTCATGTTATGAACTCAGATGCTTATTTTGTGTTGGCCTCTAAAGTTTTTACCTAATCAAGTATTTTAAAATGCTGTTTGGGGTGGAGAAGGTGAGCATTGGAAGAACTAAAAATCTATTCATCAAACATACTTCTAATTTAGAACAAGTAGAATTGCATTTGTTTTAAATGGCACATCTGCAGGATTTTGCTTCTTTCTGTTACCTGTCACATTTGTGCGAATTCTCATTTAGCCAGCATTCAACTTTTGGCAGAGAAAACAGGCTAGTAGTTGGGAGTTCTTTAAATTTGGAGCTGAGAAAGACAGACAGGTGTTGGGGAAAATTTAGGTCAGACAGATACATTAATAAAACAGAGTTGCTTTTCTGCCTAGTAAGGAAGAGGAGGAACAGATGGAGATTCTGGTGTTAAAATGTCAGAGCACAAAGGTAAAATCAGTGTGTCAGACTAGAAGCTAAAAGAAAATGATGGCCATTGTCTGTACACCTGTGTGAGAAGCTAGAAAGCCAGAAGAGATGAACACCTTTGTCCATAGTTACTGAGGCATGGCGGAATGACAGGAGTTGATGGACATCTGTGATTCCTTACTTCTGACTGCACACAGGATGAATTAGGTCATAGATCTGAGTGGGAGCTGTTCTATGATTCTGTAGAACCAGAAAAAAGGATGTGTGACAGGCATACCGGTGTGACTGTGCTTTAATACCTTCTTGTATGGTCATTCTGCCTCATGATGTGTGCATTCAAAGAAGCAAGGTTCAGTTTACACATCTAGCCTTAGGTTTTGTATCTTTTGAATACTGCAGTGCTGGCTTCATGTTCAGTCAGTACAGATTGCTGTTTTTCAATGGATTTGTGAAAAATGTATTGTGCAAAAGGCCATGTGGGAAAGCCTGATCAAAAGTGCAGGGATGCAAGATTTTCTGCTCTTGTGTGAGTAATCTGCTCTGTTATGTAATCAGGTTGCTGACAGTTTGCTAAATCAGTATTTCATTTTTACAAAGAGGTACTCTGCATCTGCCATGGAGTTTAATAAGGCTGTTTTTGTTGTGAGACTTTTGTCATCCTAGCAGGGCAGTGTTTTCCTTTTACTGGATGAATTTGGAAAAAGTAGTTATGGTGAAAGATACCCTAGGGCAGGAGATGATAATGGGAGATGCTGTCTTATATTTTTTTTTCCCCAGAAACATCACATACTCTGTTGTTCCGTAACAGAGACTTATACAAAAAGGGTTGATTTATCTCCCTGATGTATGTGACATTCTGTAAGTGCTGTTTGTCTCTTTCATAGCAAATTAAAAAACTTTGCCATAAGAAACACAGCAAATGAGGAAAATAATCTGATTCACCAGATACTTGATAAAACTATATTATGCTGTTTGCCCTTGATATATGAGGCTGGTGGTTTCTTAGGACTAATGACATTCATGTCTTCAGTCCTGAAAAACAAGTAACAAAAAACAAGTCCCAAAATAATGCTTGGCTGGAATTATAGGTAAGGTTGTCTGTTACTGAGACAGTCCAGTATTCTCTTAGACATTTGAATAGTCTCCAAACACTGTAACTGCACACTGCAGAGAGGCCCTGCTGTGTAGTATCGCTCCTTGTTTATCTCTTCAGTTGGAAATAAGCTGGGGTAGTTCATGTGTATTCTGTAGCTAACCTAGCAGCCTGTTTCTGGCAGACTGGGGAGGGAGCCTGACTGAGGAGCTGGGAAACAGGGATGGTACCTATCAGATAGCTGTTCCCTGCTGCTTTCCAAAAACTGAGGGGTAAAAACAGGAGTCATGGAATTTAAGTCACTGACGTAGCAGATCACTTATTTAGCCAGTTTTGTAGTGCCACAACTTCCTCAGACTGTGTGACAGGGAAGAACAAGAGTAATTCTTTTGGCAAGAAGAAGAAGCGCAAATAAAGGTACAGCTTATTTGGAGACTGCAGGAAATGCATTATGGTTTATTTAGTTGGGGCACAGGAGGCTGAACCTTCAACCCCTATGGATTCCTCTATGAAATAAATTGAAATATAGCAGGGGAAATTGCAGGAGAGGAGGAAAGGAAAGAAAGGAGAAGTTATTGTCTGTCCCATCATGCCATGCCATGCCAGCTAAGAATAAGTATTCTTGGAATTAAAAGTTAATAGGAATTAGTATGGGATTCTACTGAGCAGCTTGTGATGGTACACCTTCAAAGCCTTGAATGTAGAGACAGTGGGCCCAGCAGAGAAATTTCATGGGAAGGTTGGCACAATAAAGGTAGTGTACAACCATCTTTTCCTAAACACTCAGTAATACGTAATGTCATACAGAAAGATGCCATTATTGATGCTTGCATGATATTGGAGATATTGAAGATACTGCTATGTTACTGACGTGAGTTCTAGGCTCTTCTGTAAGGTGCTTTTTCCTCCATGTGTTTGTGAAAATGGGGAAGCTACACAAGCATTGTATAACATGGTGGATTCTTTCTTAATCTGGAGTTCAGATAAAGACAGAGGCTTGACAGCAGAAAAAAAAGGACAGAAATAAAACCAGATAACCTTTTATTTTTGCATTATTCATATACGCTTTAAACTGTAAAGGGTGATTTGCTGAACACTAACACAGTTTCTGGGTAGTGTACGAGTAACATAACACCCACAGGCAATGAGATTGATGCCTCCAGGTAGCTATTCAAACATGAAACACAGCCTTGACAGGTTTGGAGGTTTTTTTATTGCAATTGAAGCATCATTTTCTAAATAACCTTTCATCTGAACATGAGCAAGAATGTTTGAAATCGAGTGTGATCTCTTTAACTATTAAGCAGTCCTGATAGCAATATTAATAGTAAATAACATTTAGCAAACTAATCTGTTTTCATGTGTCTTTAAGAAAACAAAAACAGTAATAATTTCTAGTTACTATTTTAACTTTGAGATGATGTTTATAAAACTTGTGTGACTCTAAAGAAAACAAGTTAGGTACTAATGCAGTTTTCCTGTCTTCAAATCCCTGAGAAATCCTTTGCATCACTATCACCAGGAGGGTATTTTTCATGCATATGCTTGTGCATGACTCGAAATTAATTTTAAGAAAAGTAAAGTAAAATGTTGTTACAAGTCTGTACAGTATAATGGGTGGTCAGCTCCTGAGACTGTAAAAGGAACTACAGCCAAGATCTTTGGAAAGAACTAGCCTTTCTTCTGAAACTGAATTATTTTTGCCATTAGACAGGAAATACTTCTGTGGATACCTGAGAAAAACTTGTGTACAGTGAAGGACCATTCATGCTTTCAGGAAGGTGGATGATGAAGATGTGTAAAAGGAAGGAAGAATGGCTTTGAAAGATGTGTAAAGGATGAAGAATGGCTCCTGAAGAGGAAGATGTAGTCCATGGTCATCCAAGAACAAGAGCAAGGGGCAGTAAATACATTATGGAAAGATAAATGTAGCATTTCACAAGCAGAGCTTGTATGTTGCCAGGACCCTGTCAAGATGGCAGCCTCAGATCCTGAAGAAAAGCAGGGGAACACTCATCAGTTTCTGTGTATGTATCATTGCAGCAGGGCGTCACTCTGTTTACCTTAAAGACTTCAAAAAGGTTTCATGCTCTTCCCTTTAATGTTGTTAGTGCTTCATGTATGTCAATGTGTGATATCAGATAATGTAATTTAGCATCTGCTTTAGTGTATCTGTTATTATTCAGAAGTGGGTTATTTACTTAAAGGTGTTAGAGAAGATCTCAAAAGGGAGGTTTTTTTAGTCCCTTTAGCAGATCACTTTTGATTCACATGAATTTTTTAAGTTGTTCCAGGCAACCCATACTAGAAAGGAAGGCTCTGGCAGGTAGCAATGCCATTTAGCCTCCAAAGACCTGTGCAGGTTAGGAAGAACTCAGAATGGAAGTTCATTATCTTCCTGTTTCAGTGAACAAGAGGTGTGTGGCTACCTCTGGGTGTGCACTGTTTGGACCAGGAGTGGTGGCCAAAAGGTTGCAATTAGGCTGAAGTCCCTGTCCTGTTTTCTCTATTCTGCCATGGTGTGCTCTCTGCAACTTCTAATCTAACGCAAGAGGAGAGGAGAAGGAGGAAGGGTGTAAGCAATGCTGATAAGTGTCCACAATTACTTTTTCAGGTTAAATCCCATCTAGAATTTGATTAATTTGCCCCTTTTAGTGTAGTGTGCAGTGGGCTTGTTCAGTGTTATCTTTTCACAGTTTTTTATTAACGTGTCTGATTCCTAACAACCAGGATGTTTTAATGACGGACTCCTGGACACAGATGCAAAGAGAGGCTATTTATTTCAAATAGACTGTAGCAAGCATGAAAAGAATTTTGATAGTTTCTACCAGGAAAGCTCCTTTTGGTTTTGTTTTTTTTTTTTTTTTCTGTCTTGGTTTTATTTTTTTTTCCTTTGGCAAATATATTAGCGGGTTTTTTTTTTTTTCTGATATATTAAGAGACAGGGAACACATTCACGGTATATAAAGCAGCTTCTAAAATAACTATCACAGCTGACAAGGGTAACTTTTCCAAGCTAAAATTTTGTTGGGTTAGTATGACCTAACCAATAAGGGAACTGAAGTACCTTAGTGTTTTACTGATTCAGAGAAGCCTGGTAATATATCTTGTGTTGAATAAATTGGCTGACTGGATTCCACCAAACAGCATGATGTCAAGATTGGAGTGATTGCCACAAAGTGTCAACTGAAGTTTTGGCTTGACTTAGTGATTAAAGGGAAAAGTCGAGATTATATTCGGGTAGCCTTGGGAGAGAAAAATGCAGGGAAGTCTGCAGATTTTTGGAATGTTGAAATGTGGTTTTAGTGAGTGCTTGAGACTTGAGATGTCTGTTTGTTCAGCTGTGCATCTCTTTATTTCATACCTGCCCATAAATTACTTGTCCTCTGACCATTGCATCACTTAAAGTAGAATACAACTTACTATTTTCATTTTCGCTGCAGATGAAATTCTCGCTTCCATGAAATTGCATACCAGTGCCCAGAATGCAGTACATTACATTTAAATAACCGTGTGTTTTTGCTTGCTGACCTGTGTTGCCACAGTCAGGGTCTCAGGGTTTTGTTAAGCTGCAGTTTCTTGTGGTGTGTTGCCTTCAGTGTATATATTTCTCTCAACATGTACACTCACTCTCTGTATTTCTGGGTAGTGAGAAGAAATGACCTTGAGCCAAAACACAGCAGTTGCTCAGGGACACTCACTGTTAACTAAGCTGGGGTGGGAGGACTTTGCCTGAGCATGTTGCTTGGTGCTCTACAGAGAATACAACCTGAAATGATTTCAGGGAAACAGGGCATTAGGTTTGGGTTTTCTTTTTAGGGAAGGATGTCTTTTTTCTCCCCTGGGAGAAGAAAGCCCTGAAGCACACTCAGTGCTGCTGTAAATTTTCTCTCAGCTGCTCTGTTATGAAGTATCTGGACTTCTTTAGGACACGAGAAAGCACATTAATCAAAACATAAGCTGACTGTTGTTTTCTGTAACAGGAAGGGAAGAGAGAGGTGTTTTTTATCTGAAATCCCAATTTAAAGACAAATTTGGGAGCTGGTATCATCAGGGATACTCTGATGATTTTTTTTCTTTACTTAGACTTTTGGAATCTGTGTCTTTATATTGATGTTGCTTGTACTTTTTAGCAGCCCTTCAGCCCTCAATATTTGACAAGTTGTTTAAACTGCTTTGCTGTAAGTTTATTCTAGGTGTTCCTTAAATGTAATAGAATATATTCTTCCTGTATATTTGGAGAGTGTGCTTCCTCAATTGTGAACTATTTTGCTTCTGAGCAATGAAGGCTTTTTGCAACCAGCTCTAGAAGAATGAGAGAACTACAGAGCAGAAGTTAGCACTGCAGCTTTGGAGAGCTTATGTTCAGCTCTGTCTTCAGGCAAGAGTCATTCAAATCTGCCACATATCACTGGATCCTTGTGAGGCGTCAGTGTGCAAGTTACTCAGGGTATTTGGTTTAAGATGGCTTTAATGAATATTGTTAAATGTTTAAGTCATTGCATTTTCTACAGGATGCAATTGGTTCCTTTTGTCTCTCAGACTCTTAGAGTTTTGAAATAATGACTGAGGGCTTCATCACCCATTACAACTGGATGGTTGTGGGAAGGCAGTTGTGATGTCAGTGCAGTTTGGAGGCACCTGTGTGTATTTGGGCACTGCTACTGATGGGCTTTAAATACTTCCAGCAGCGGATGAGGCATTTGATGAACGAACTTCCAAGCTGTGGGAAATGTTACTTCCATTGCTGTAGTAGGCCTGTTTGCATGCAGTCTTTATTTTTCAGATATAATTTTCTGAGGTCTGAACTACAGTACCCTTCTTGGACTGTAGCTGATTGTCAGTTTATATCCGGGTACTTTGGGATTGATAATATGACTAGAATTGCTAACATGGTCAGTGAAAATGCAGTTTTTGTTTTAATGGTTGATTATTAAATGGGCATTTTCTTTATCAGAATCCTATTTGATACCTCAGCTTTCTGAAGGATTCTGTATGATTTTGTTTTAATCAATAACTACAGATTCTATAAAGGTGCTGCTTGTGAGTCATTTGCCATTCTGTGTGTGAGATACAACATCAGATGATGCTGATCCCTGTACAGAAAATCAAATTTCTGTTTGAATTTATAACAAAAACTAAATCTGTAAAGCTGTCATGCAGCTGCAATCCTGATAAGCTTACTTCAGAAGTAGCAGCAAAAAATGACTTCTAAGTCTTCTGGCAAGGTCAACCACAACAGTGCTGGGTCAGTGCCTTCCTAACCTACAGATCCCTTGGATGGGTGTTTCTGCTGGCAGACCTGCTTCTGTCTTCTCCAAGTAAGCTCACTTTCTCTCTTTTGGTAGCTCTGTTTCTTTAAAATCTGACAGAAGAAGCTTTCCCCTTCCAGGCTCAGTCTTTAATCAGTCCCTTGGCTCAGGCTGGCCCAAAGCAGCTGGGAGCTACACCTGTAAGGCAGCAGAACTGCTTGATCAGCAGGCACGTGTGGGATGCAGATGGTACTATTATGGTGCTTGTAGCACTGAGCAAACTGTAGTAGAACTTTTTTTTCTTGAATAGTTAACTTGACCTTATCTAGGGTGATGTTTAGGTAGCTGGGATCACAACCATAAATGCAGAATACCTTTGCTGAATGTCAAGATGGCTTCTTGAAAACATCAGAGTGCTGAAGTTTCTAGCAGACTATGTTCTTGGCTTTTTCTTAACAGAAATAAAACATAATGTACTCTGGCCTGCTTGCACAAGAAGTGAACTGTTTTGACTAACTTTTCCACTAAACAATGTAAAAATGTTGAACTCTAACCTGGAAAACTTCAGCTTGAACAGTTTGTCAAAGCTGCAAGCAAGTGAAAACAGGGTTTTCTCATGGAAATGCCTGGCAACTTTAATACTTGGCAGCACCGTCAATCACACCTATTGTAACAGTAATAATGTCAAGTGCTTCCCGATTTATTATGTGCCACTGGGATGATGACCTGTTTAGCCAAACATTTTAATAAATCACTCTTAGGCAATTGACACAGATGACCAATACTGTGACATTTTTGAATACTTCTGAACAACAGATTTATGGTGAAACAGGACTGGTGATTATGTGGGTAATAGAATAGAAAAGTATGTATTGATGTATTGTGTTCAAACCACATTTCAGAGAGCGCCCTTGGGCTCAGCACTCAAGTTATTTTATTTGCTTTGACCTTTGTGTAGATGTTAGAAATGTTGACTAACCTCCTTGTGCTGGCAATGTTATTTGGTATTTTGGGGAGACAGCTCCAAATGCAGATGTATTCTTATATTATTCAAAATTCCTTGAAAGCTATGGGCTTTCATGGAATATCAACATGATGATCTTTGATCTGTTAGCTAAGGAAATCTAATTATAGATGTTGCAGTGTCACTATGGTTTGACTTAATGTTGTGTTTCATTCTAAAAAAAGAACCCCAAACCCTGCCTGCTCAAAACATAATTTAGCCCATAAGGCTAAGGTATTTTATCCTATGGCTTTATGATAGTTTTTCTTATTGCTGTGAGAATTGTGTTTCAGAGAATAGTAGAAAGCATTTGTAACAGCTTTTGGTGAGGACAAAAAATACTTGCAGTTCTGTAGGCATCCCCTGTGTTCCCTATTTAATGATTGCTCACCTGACATAGATGAGCATGGATATATTGCTACGTATTGCTAACCCAGCATAGATAAGCTAATCTGAAGCCAGAAAGTGTAATTAGTCACCTTTACTGCCTGTGGAAACCTTCTCAGAAGAAATGAATGTTGTGGCTTGTTGTGATGTTATGCCCTAGGTCACAGCTGTGCCAGTTGTTAAGGAGGGGTTTTGTGGTTGCAAGCTCACTGATAGAATGAAACATTATGTTGATTCCTGTCTGGATATTTGACTAACACTGTATTCTTTTTTAAATTATCAGCAGCCACACCAAAATATCTAAGGTTTTTAGACTCTGGATTTATTTTGGACTATAATAAGGGATTGATTGTGGAGCTGAGGAAGCTGGGGATCACACTACGAGCACCACCACAATCTTAGAAACCCTTACTTTTCAGCCACTGCAAGCCCTGTACTGTCCCTGAGGAGCTGGCCTGTGGGTCATGTTGTTTGCAGCCCCAGAAAGTGAAGTTGAGATTGTGACCTCAGTTTCTAGTGCTTCCATGACAGGCCACATCTGATAAGGCACTATGGGACAAAAGTGAAAGAGTGCCTTCATTTTTCCTGTCTCTGTTTGACTTTGTGTGCTGCTGGGAGCAAAAACTGACACAAATGGAAGGGAACCAAAAGTGTCTTTTCCACCTACCAAACCCTTTTCATTGAAAGTAAACCAGCACCTACATAGAGTGCATTTTGTCCTGTACCCTTCACTGCAAGGCTTCTTCAGTTGCTGCCATTCTGAACCACCCCAGCAGGTTTCATACTCTGATATAATAAATTCAGTTTTAGCACCAACGGACTACTATTTTTATAACTTTATCACTTCCCAGTAATTGTTTCAGAGTTCACTGGCTACCCAAGGGAGAGTTTGCTTCTTGACATAAATATTTGTATCTAAACAATATGCAACTCTGTCACGATGGCAAGAGTGGTGTCTCTGATGTGCTAGGAAGGAAAAGACTAATTTGGGAGAGCTGTAAAGTTTATTTGGGAGAATGATTAAGAATTAAATGACCTTTCAAGTTACAGCAAACCAAACAAACCTGGAACTCTGTAACAGTTTGGAAGGATATTTAGGCATTTGATATTTTTCACGTCTTTGTGTGCTTCTTATATAACTTATTCCTGAGAAAGGATAGCTTAGAAAACAGTCACACCATGTATCTGGGAGCCAGGTGAAACTATGTTTTACAGACTGACCCATTATCGTGCTTTCCGAGGCACTTCTGGTTTACCCTGGTACCCTGGGGTTAATTCCATCTTGAAATAAATGGATACAATTTGAATAGATTGTAAACTGCATTCTGTTTTTCTTGCTTTTCTACAGCAGTCAAGCAGCAATGATAGTTTGCTTCCTGATAGCTGCTACTGGGAGAGCTACAGGAATTTGCAACTCTGCAAAGAAGTGTGTTTGTCCTGCTGATGCCCTCTATCCCAGGGAGGAATACTTCATGTTCCTCCTCAGAAGTCTAAGACAGTCTGGAGAAGAAATATTTGGATTTTTTTTGTTAGATAATTTGTGTTGGCAAAGCAAACTGTATGAATACCAGAAAGCCTAATGAAGTGTCTTCATGCCCTTAGGACCTCTTTAAATGAGAATAAATAGAAACACTTATTTCAGTAGCTACCAGTAAGATGAATATCTTTTGAAGATGTTTGAAAGAGCATTGAGAAATTAGATCACAAAATGTTTTTCCCTTTAACATTTACATAAGCACTGATTAACAGTTGAAGGGACTAAGCTGAAACTCATTCCTTTTACCTTGTTTCTTCTCCCTCAGAAAAGCCCTGGCAGAGGAGGCAGATCCTAAACTCAGACAGAGAGGTCAGTGGATTCTTGGCCTTTGGGTGAGTTGGCTTGGAAAGAGCCCCAAGCCCAAACCAGTTTGACCGGAAGGAGCAGGGAGGTTAATGCTGTGTTGGAGGAAGCAGCTGCGACAATCACCATTTCTGGCTACACTGGAATGTCCCAGCTGCTTTAAAGTCATGTCTCAGGATCTTTTATGAACTTAGTAGCTGGCAAGCTGTCGCTGTTGATTCTTTAACCTGCAAAGAAGATGAGAAAGGGACATGAGTTTGATGTCAGGACTGGCAGTGCTTGGACATTTTGTTCTCTTGTCTCGGAAACCCAATGACTGCCAGCCTGTACTGTGTTGCTGCTCAGCTACTCTGCACCTAAGGGGAATAGAAAGACTTCTACCCTCTTCCTGCTCATTTTTCTTGTCATATTAGTTTTAGTACCTTCAAGTAGTTACAGATCGATGGCTCTATATCTGCCTGTTACCCTCACTGGTGCACTTTTGTGCAGCCCTGTCCTACAGATGTTTTCTCAAAGTAGAAAAATGGCCCTCTTTTTCTCTTCATACTCAGTTTTTGACCTCTGGGAGCAGAGAACAAAATTAAAATTTGTGTTACTTGCACACTGAGAGTTAACAAAGTACTTTTTCTGGTCTGGCTTAAGGGTAAGAGAGACCTAAATTAGACAGATACATTTATGTAGCAGTCAGTGAGGTACCTAAAGTACTGTTGCTGCTTATCCTGAGTTTTGAGCCCATGACTGAGTTTTCAGGAAAGTAGTCTCATGTTGTGAAATAGTGTTTTAAGGGTGTTGAAAAATCTTAGCTCTGAGTATGGATGTTGTAATTGTGTAGTTATTTTTTTGGATCAAGATAAAAGAGGAGACTAGTTTGCTATGGTTACCTGTTACTGGATGTTTGTTCTCCAAAGCACTGCTTGACTGAGTCCTTCTGCAAAGTCAGGGTTATGCGTGAGTGTGGGTGAAAGCTAAGGAATGCTGTCACCCTGGGGACTCTGTGTGGGCACAGGTTAAAATGTGGTTGACATGTGTGAAGCTCTTAGTCTGAAATACTTCTGTGTATACTGCTGGGTTGACAAGTTTGTTAACACAAAGGCACCAAACCAGAGACAATAGGGAGCACTGAACTTCTGCAGTTATCTTTGAGAAACAGAATGGTGAGTAGAACTGGAGGAACTCTGATTTGCCCTCTGTTTTCAGTAAGAGGGATGTAGAAAATGCACATTTCTCAGGAAAACCAAAAGAATAGAGGTGATAAAGGGTACAAAAAGAATAGAGAGAGAGAGAGGGAGAATACAAAGGTTGACCTTGTTTCAAAAGTCAGGGACAGGCAAAGGCAACAGGAAGAGACAAGCAAGTTGACAGAGCAGCACAGCTGCTTAACTTTATTGTCTGACTTAGTGGGTCTCATAACATGAATGAGGTGGGAAGATATTAGGAGACAAATTGTAATCCAGTAAAACCAAATCCAATTGTAAAGACCATCAGAAGGCACTTGACTCAAGCTCAAATCTAGTTCCAAATGGCAAAAAAAATCAGAGGGGACAATATGCAGGGAGTGCGTTTTCCTCCTTCTTGACCTGTGTTTCTCACATTAACTAACAGGCAGTCTTAGTTATGAAACTACTGAGTAGAGTCAGCTTGAATAAATATTTGATACATAACTCTGTAGGGTTTAATTGCTGTTCTGCATACCCAGATAATAGTCAGAGCATATATGTAAAAACTGCTTGATCGGAGAGGTAGCATTGTCTTACAGGGTCAAGACCACTGGGCTTCTCTTCACTTCCTGCCCCCCCAACATGAAGAAGGCAAGCGCTGTAGTTTGCCAAGACATGGAGTAGCTAAAGGGGTCCAAACGTTGCAGTCTGTCTCATGGTGCATGGCTGGCTAGAGTCAATCAAAAGGTCTCAGCTTTTGTTTTTTCATGTAAAACCATTTTTTTGGGGGAAAAAATACCCCTAAAAAACCACCCCAAACCCTCTGCATTCAAAACGATTAAAAGTTTAATAAAGTAATATTTTTTAAAAGCCTTCAAGAAAAACTATATACTTGTCAAAATGAAGGGGTTAAAAGAGGAAAATACGACTGGGTTCTCCAAGCTAATTGTGTGTTTTCGAGCTCAGTCAAATAATTTTGAATTTTCAGTGTTCAAGATGTCTCTTTATCTGACTGGGCTGAAGGTCTTTGAATTTTTTCAGTTAAATGGTAATTTGATAAGTATTGTCATAAACTAGCAGCAAAGCATATTTGACAGTGAAGCTGTTTTACGCTGGAAGCAGATTCGTTTGGAAAATGCAAGTTCATTTCAGCTTACTGTCAGCAGTAAGAGGTTTCTGTAAAGGAGCTTTTTCAGGAATGTTTCTTCATTCTTGAGTGAAAACTCTTGTCCAAAAAAAAAGTGATTTCAGCAAGAAAAAAAGTCTTCTGGTTATAATATTAGAATAGGAAGCTGAAAGATGGGTTGTATTTCCAATTCTGTGACTGATTTTCTATGTGATCTTGGACAGATCACAGGGACCTTCTTGTTTGAAACTATCCATAGAAGCTGAGCAGGTTTATTTCTCGTTAATTATTTAAGAGCAATAGGCCTGTACTATTTAGTGGTTTAAAATTGGGTGATTGATTCTAGTTGTCATATGTGATGTATGTAGAGGATGAGTTCATGAACACTTAAGGGAGATACATAGGCCCAGTTCTCTGCTTGTTTTCCTGGTATGAAATGTGAACTATTGCTGATTCGGAGCTAGAATTCATAATTTGGGAGAAATTCTGGGATCTCAAAAGAGAGGCAGAAGAGGTAACTAAATACAAACTTTTGCTAAATTTGTATTGTAGAAGCTCTGTTATGTTTCATTTTAATCTTTAATACTTACTTTTTACTAGAAAAGACTTGTACAACAAGAAAGACTATTTGGGTCCAGGCTAAACATTCTGCAATTTTGCTCTTATTCTATTGACAATTCTTGAGGTCTTTAATTAAATGGTAGGATGTGGAGGGAGTCCAAGAATTCACTCATCAGGAACCTTCTCAACTTCAAAAGGATCAAGGGTTAGAAGAGCAGAGAACTGGCTTGTAGTCCCTCAATTTTTCTTGCTTGTGGGAAAAGAATAGATTGCTGCAGCTCTTCCAAAGGGATAGCTTTGATTGAAGTATCAAATGAACTTGATGTTATTAATGACCTTCACTGCAAAGCTTTGTTGAATTACCATCTGTTAGCTCATCTCTGCTGAAATGCTACAATACTGGTGTTGCTGAATGTAAAGAATTTTGTTACAGCATGCAAATGAATGGTAGCACTGACATTGGCAGTGAGCCAGCTGAGGTGTATTACTTCATAACGTTGTATAGCTTTAACACTGAAGTGCTATCAATAGCAGTATTGGGTTGGTCTATGTAAGAATTAGTAAGATTCACAGGAATTACTATGATGTTCCAGCTCTAGATTATTTACACCTTTGCTAATGCAACTGATGAAGTAAGCTCTGTAATAGAAATATGATTTTTCTTTTCCCTGTTGACTGGGGACTCACTTTCCTAATTTTTCTCAGAGTTTCTGTTAACTAAGCTCTTTGCCCTATTTTGAAGAGAATGATGCTTCAGGCTCCAACATTACTTTTGGTAGCCTGTGCCTGATTCTGTGGAAGAATCTTTTTGTGTGTGGATACAATGGGCTGTGGTGTCAGTGACCTGAGTCTGCCCTTGGCGTGCTGGAAGTTAGTCCAGTGGGCTACTGTCAAAGACACAAAATATTTTACCTACCTATTTATTCAGTATGAAACCAGTGGAGAAAGCAGGGAGTTGGATCAATATGTTCTCTTTGTCAAATGGGAAACAGCAAAATTTGCTGTCACCTTGAGTCATTGTTGTTCAGTGGTTTATAGGTAACATGTGAATTGATATTGGAATTATAGAGCTGGAGATGCATACCTTTAGATGGCAGCTTAGTGGTTTTGCTAGCCAGGGATAATAACAGCAGTTTTCCATTAAGATTGCTCATCATGCTCATGACACTAAACCTCAGAGATACTAACCTCCACTCACCTTCTTCTCTCTCAGCCTGTAGGGACTCCATGTAAAGCACCTCTCTGCTGGATCCCCTCATCGATTGTTTAATTGCTGAGAGGCAATGGGCATAAATTGATACAGGTGAGATTCCATCTGCTGTAAGAAAACGATTTTTTACTGTGAGGGTGGTGAAAATTGGAACAGGTTACCCAGAGAATTTTTGTCTCCATTTGTAGAGACATTTTAAACCTAACCAGGCATGGTCCTGGACAACCTAGATGAGCCTTTTCTAGAAGGGTACTCTTTGGTCTTGAGAGACCCCTTCCAACATCAGCAGTGATTGTTGTAATTGCATCTTTGAGATGAGAACTGCTTGCAGTACACAAGCAATGAGTGTACAGAGGTGTTACATCATGAAAGAATAACCTCTTATGCCTTCTTTTCACTTCAGTTTTCTCTCCTGCTAGGTTTTTTGTCTGCGTAGTTTGTTTTCTGAACTTCTTTTGAACTTCCTTGCCATTTGCATTTGACTGATTGAAAGTGTTTAGTAGCATCCACAAACTGAGGTTTAACTTCATTTCCCTCTCTGGGTCACTGAAAAAGATATGGAGTAGAAACAGACTCAGCTCTTGATTTCTCAAACACCTCAGTGATTATTCTTTTTCATCCTGAAAAGTGATTGTTGGACTTGAGGCTTACCTTTTCCTTGTTATCATTTCAACTCATAGAAACATTTTTGAAAGAACCTTTATTATCCAATCCTATGGTATCTTAATTTGGTGTGGAAGCTTGCTCAAGGCTTTTTGAAAATCTAGATACATTATATCTGAAAGATCTTATTTATTTGATTGCTTACTGCCACCCCTCAGAAGTCCAGTCAGCTGATGAAGCAGGATCACCTTTTGCAAAAACCATGGTGACTTCTTGAGGTAGACTCAGTTTCCCTGTGTGCTCATTGGTCTTACTGTTTGTTATAGATTATATATGTCCCTGTTTCTGGAAATCACCTTTCACTTGTTTCCATGATGCTATTTGGAGCCCTTTATGGAGTCCTTTGGTAGTCCTCTAGCACAGTAGCTCTTTATGGTTATCAGCTACAAACCTTGGCCAGCAGTCCTGCAGTTCCATGCATGAGTTTCCTTAGAGCTCTCAGGGGAGTGTCATCCACTCCTGGTGATGGAATAATCTCAAATTTGTCTATTTGGTCTAATACTTCCTGTGTACTTACTTTAAACTGATCTAACTCCTCAGAGAGATCTGCTGCATCAAATGTGTAAGGTGCGGGATCTCTCCAATATTTTCTCTAGTAGCAACTGACCAAAAGAATGCATTAAGCTTCTTGACTGTGGCCTTATTGTTCCTTACTGCCTGTTTTCTAACACAGTCATGAAGTCCTACCAGCTCCCTTGCTGATCTACCACTTCTAGGGTAGTTAAGAGATATTTTAGTGGTTAGCCTTGAGTATATACAAGGCAATCCTCAGATACTTTTCCAGTTGCCTTATTTTCTGTAGCATTTCATGCTCTTTTCTGTTCTCTTAGTTTGGACAAACTTTGTATTTTTTTACATTGTACCTTAATTTGAACTCATGCTCTAAAAAACCTCTTGTTTATTGTTACAGTCATGGACAATAAGGTTTGTTACAGTCCTGGACCACTTGGAATCAGGTGAGACCCTTTTTGGCATCTCCCCAACACATACTTTGTGCTATTATTGCCTTTGATTTGGGTAACTAAAGTGCCAGTGCTCAGCGTGCCACTTGGGTGCAGCACGTCTGTGCTGGCTCTGGAATGAACAGCTGTTACTGTTGTGGTTGGCTACAAAATGAGCTTGTTATAATGAAATGGCTCAGTGCAGTTATGTTCACAGTATACAATAAAAGACGAATCCCTGGGAGCTGGGAAGCAGAGAAAATCTTAGAGCAGAGGATTGAAAAGTATTTCACATTAATTTTGTTTAAGTCCTGGACATCAAGTTGATACATCACACCTGTCTTTCACTCTCTTTAGTTTCATGGGCCCAAATGGGCTAAAACCACCATCTGGTAAAACTGGAGTTTCTGTGCTTCAACAGGTCAACAGTGATGGCTCTATAGTAAAACTTAGGGTCAGCATACATGAAGAATCATTAAGAGTCCAATTCCTGACTTTTGCGGGACCCTTCTAGATTTTCTCAGCCATGAAGAACTCCGATTTCTGTAGTCTACCAACTGAGAATGCATGAAGCAAAGCTGAAAACCCTAATAATCTATGGAAAGAAGAAATCTAAATTACTTGGGTCAGGATCCATGTGAGAAGAGAACTGTGATAGACATGAAAGCTATGTTTTAAGCAGAATAGCAGTTGACCAAATGGAGGCATTAAGTTAGCCTTCAGCTGTGTTTTTTTTAGTTTCCAGCTGAGTTTTTTGTCTGTGCTACGTTACTTAGAAACTTACATGTCTACCACTTAGTGCATAGACATAAGAGAAGAGTATTTTAAACAGAAATGTCCCAAGTGAAAAATACACATTGGTTCCACAGACAGACTAGATCAGAACTTTTGGATGAAGTAATTCAACTGGCACAACTGAAGCAGACTGACTCTTCCCTCACAAATTATGCCGAGACCCAACTTCATTAGGAGAAGTAAACATTGTTGGATGCTTCTCTTGAGTGCTTATCTCAAACTTTTCTTGAGGAAATCAACTATCAAACTAAAGAATAGTTTTGGGTCTGGGTCTGAGTTTGTGTGGTAGCTAACAAACTTGTCCAAGTTTTGTGGGCCACTGTTGCTGTTTGGTGGGATTTTGTAATCCTCCTCAGTTTCAATGGACAAATTTTAAAGAAAACTTGTCTGGAACTGTTTGTTGTAGCCCATTCAGGTATTCTTCAGGGTTCAAAGTGTCTGTGTGTGCCAAGTGTAAATGACTTTGGAGTTGTGCTCACTGGTACCAACTTTGGGTGTTGATTAAGCACTTAGCATCTGGGTCCATCTGAGGTAAATTTCTTCTCACGTTATCTCCTTGAGGAGCTGAGAAATGGATGGATCCTTCTGGCACCTTTGCCACAAAAAAACTGTCACTCTCACGTCTTCTTCTACAATTATATAGTCTGTGAGAGATGGGGATTGGGATGGAGAAGCTTATAAACCTTTTCAGAGTTTGAAATCCAGTGTGGGCCAAGGGTTGGGGATTGGTTAGTTGTGGTCTTTTTTAATCTGCCATGTGTGTATGTTGCAGAATAAAGCCTGCATTTTTCTTGGTCGTGAAAATGGGAGAAAAGCTTTTATCAGACCTTACATCTGTTGGTGCCCCAGGATATACAGACAGTAACTAATGCCAAGAAACCCAGAATGTGACAAAACACTGGCAAACTGTGTTTTATCCAATTTGTTTGTTTGACACTGTGGTAGGAGTATCAATTAGCAGAATGACTGTATTCTAGCCAAATGAAGGAGGAATTATGGTAAGCCAATGCTTGCAACTCTTTGCTCTTTTGAACGTGTCTGCCCTGCAGTAAGGTGGTACGTCTGTTTAAGATGTAACATTTTAGATCCTTATGTCTGTTCCTTACAGAAGCAGTCAGGCATGTTTCTCCCAAAACAGTGAATGGAAAAAATCAACAAACTGTCATGCAGTGCTTAGCTCCTGGTTATTTCTGAAGAACTTGAAAAGAGTGATAAATCTGCTTCTCGCAAAAAAGTGGAACCCTGCATTGCAAATATGTTGCACCTCAGAAGGAGTCTGTTCCTGCAAATCCTCTGCTTCACTACCCTTTGTTACCCAGAGGTCGTAAGAGGAGTGATTAGACCTTTAATGTGGGCATCTCCAATTACAGTGTGCTGGTTTGACCTGCAAACAGATGTGAGAGTAGCTGGCTACTCACACTCCAGCAATACAGTCAGTGTCTTAAGGACCCAGAATAGTCTGGAAGGTGGGATGGCAGTTTCCGGAACTCATTTTCTAGACATTGGGGGGTGTGTGTAAAAGTAGCAAGAGTTTGATTTCTTTGTTTTTATCAAACTTTTGGAATTGTCTGTTTTAGAAAAAAAAAGCATTGTTAAGGATGTGGAAATACTAATGATTCAATTGAAACAGCACAGATAGAATCAGATTGCAAGATATGCATTGGGGCAGATAAAGGAGTGGGTACTGGGCTTAAAACTTCTTATTCTGAAACAATTAAATATAATTACCTCCCAAATCCTAATAGTTATCCTGTGTTTGTGGCAGGTGGGAAATATATGGAAGGAAAATTTTATTTTAGGATTTTTTTTGTAGCATTATAAAATACCTCAGAAACCTCTTTTATATGTGTTAGCCAAAATCCATTTTTTAATACTTACTTTTTGTCTGCCTTCCCTATCTGCACTAATCCCCCAAGAATCCCCTATCTACACTTCCTGGAATGAGCAGAAAGCTTTTGTACTTCTTGAATGGTGTACTGGGTTGACAGCGTCTAGAAAGAGCTTTGAAAACCTGGTGTGTTGTTTTTCCTCATCTTGCCTCTTTTTCCCACCAGGGGAATGCACAAACATAACCTTAACCACCACAAATTCTGCAGTCAGCTTTCTTGCATTTGGGGAAAGTAAATCTAAAGGAAATGTATTCAGCATAAGTATCATGTGTATCTGCTACCTGTGGCAAGACAGGATTAAAAAAGCCTAATTATGGACATTTATCAGGACCCTTCGATTAGCTGAGTTGGTTAGAGCATGGTGCTAATAACACCAAGATTATGGGTTTGATCCTTGTATGGGCCATTCCCTTAAAATTTGGACTTTATGATCCTTGTAGGTTCCTTCCAACTCAGAATATTCTGTGATTCAGGCTGTCTTTCTGCCTCTGAGGCACATAGTATTTTCCTTCCAACTAGGAAAGAATCATAGCCATGCCCAACTCTCTTAACATTGCTATTTTCCTCAGTCTTAAAATGAAGAAGCATCCATACACTAAAATAATAATAGTAGTGAAGTTCAAGAAGAAAACACTAACCAATAGCTGCATACCTACAAAATAATAGGGGTGTCACTTACCAAAGAATGGCCTTGCAGTAGATAGGGTCAGCCTCTTGTTCCTGGGCTGTTTGTCCTCTGCCAGGACTATGCACATAGTTTGTTACTGACTACTAGTGTTTTTAAAGTACAGTTTTATCAAAGGTAGAACTTAAAGTTTATGTACTGCATTTCAGGAAAAAGTCTGACCTATTGACTAACCACACAGTGTGTGTACTGTGGGTTTTGTGATGGGAATGGAGCAATGTGATCTGCCCAACTGGAATCCTTGTGCATTGACCCTTGGAGCAGTTTACCGTTCTCACAGCAGGAGAAGCAGTAAGCTCTGGAGAGTATGATACCAAAAGGAGATGGACGTTCACAGTGGTTTTATTTAGGAGTTACAGGATATACTAGCTGCAGTATAATAGAGAGACATAGCTGAATACTTGAAAGTCAACAGTACAAGCATGAAGGATTAATATATGTCTTGTCACTTTTCCTGCTAAGTGATAGTGAATGAGAAAAAAATCACCAACTTGCCAACAGTTTTTAGGTAACATGTATAGCTGTTAATACATACTTCTTTGAGTATCCTTCCTGAGTTGCTTGAGAATCTGAATGGCTTTAGGAGGAAACAGGCATTCAGAGGTTTCACAGCATATTTTAATATGTGATAATGTAGAACCAGATAAAAATCAATGCCTTGTGTAGGAAGGCAAATAGAGCAAAGGAAGACCTTTAGAGAAAGTTAGCAGGAAAAAACCAGCATTACTAATTTTTAAAAAACATGCCTGTATACCTACATGTTTACTGTCTCAGTTTTTTTCAGTGACCCTTTTACTGGGAAAAAACTTCTCCCATGTGACTGGAAAAATCTGAAATAATTAAGCATTTAAACATAAGATTAAATTAAGCTTCTTGTTCTCAAAGCAAAAACTAAATTGTCTGGCATCTGTCATTTGAAAAGGGAAAGCAAAGCATTGTATTACTGGAAAGGAGTAAATCTTGGTTACTTAGATTGTATTACAAATTCTTTTTATTGATTTATCCTTTCTTGATACAGATTTAATGGTAGCATTCCTTCTTATGTCATAACTGGGGGATATTTAATTGAATGAATTATCTAGACAGTTTGCAGGCACAAATATGCATGTATCATACTCTTTTACATAATAGGTATTTTAATTGTGTAATGTCAAAGCATAACTTAGATCAAAGCCCATCCAAAAAGCGTGGTCAGATATGAAGCTTTTGTCTAATGCCAGAAAAGAAAGGGGAAAGGAATTGATGAGAAGATTAAATTTGCTCGGAGCCAAAGCAATCACTCAGTGTAGAAGTTTTGCTTCCCTAGTGGCTGGACTAATCTGCTTTTGCCAGAATCATATTTTCCTGTTTTATCTTGAAGAGACTAGTAAAAATGGAGAAAAAAACAAACCCTAAGAAAATCCAAAAACATGGAAATGCCGTTTAGATAGCTGTTCAGAGTTTGAAAAAACTATTCAGTCTAGATAAGTCTGGAGACTGAAGATCTGCTGTTGACAGATTCAGCTGTAGTGGAAGTGTCATTTATATTACAGGCAGGCTCTTTCCATTTTTTTGGAGCAGTTGTTCTATAACTGATGTTAGTGAAAGGTGTGACTTCTGTTTCTTGTGAGAAGTGAGAATCCTTCCAGGAGATGATCCCAGAATGTCAACAAAGTGGGTCCAGATATGAGGGTCCTGGCCTGGCTTGGGCTCTTCTGGACCCCTCCTGTAGTGACTGCAGCCCCCTCCCTTCTGGGGTCAGGCAGTGAGTGCCCAAGCCAGGCTCAGGTTCCTGTGGCACCCAGCCATACACTGTTGCCTTCTCTGTTGCTCACACTCAGCAAGGGGCAGACTTACTGCCCTGTTCTGGGAACAAGGTGTGCCATCTCTGTAATGCTGCAGGTTCAGTTTCCTTTCATGCTAGCCTGAAACTGGCCTATGGTTTTGTGGTTTATTGGGCTGAAGGGAGTTGGGTGGTGTGGGAATGACAGCTGGTCTGGCTTGCATGCTCGTAAGGAAAGCAAGAGATCTTCTAAATGTCATTTTGACCATATGTTATGTATTTGCAAATGTTAATGTGTTTGGACAATAGGATCCTTCATGGAAAAAAGCATGAAAACAGAGTGAACTGAGAGACAGCTGCTCTTGAGGCACTGTATTTCCTCATGTTCAGTAAATAGATGATGATGATGATGATCTTTGCTCTGTATGGACAGAACAATGCTTTAAGCAAGATGGAAATTTCTCGACAGCCCTGCAAGTTCTCATAGCTTTTTCATGGTAGCTTACGTAGCATGGTAGCCAGAGGAATGGCAGAATATGGGAGTTCTCTGGGTTGTTTCATTGGAAAACCATTCCATCATGTCAGTTTCTGACTCAAAAGCTCTGTCTGGTCCATTCCCATGTTGACATCTATTTAGTTGAATGCTAGTGATGACTAAAATCGCATAGGTGAGGTGGATAGGTTTCTCAGACTGCAAGTCCACCCTACTGTGCTGGCTGAACTTCAAAACATCTGTGCCCAAAGCAGGTGTGCCCTGACTGATGCAGGAAAAAATTTACTGAAGATGGCAGCAGTAGCTTGAATTTTTCTGTTGGCATTGTTGTTTTATATTTTTTTAAGCATAAAAACTAAAAGAAATTTCCTAAAAATGAACAAAATTTACTTAAACTGGTGGAGCACATATAGGCATCTGAGTGATTCTGATCCTGTTGTTTCCCTTGGAAGAAGAGATATTGCCCAAGGTCTTGCTTAAAGTACTATTCCTTGAAACTCACACCAGAAATAGTCTAGTGGCTCCTCCAGCTTTTTTTTTTTTTTTTTAAATCCAGGAATTTGAGCTCCCACAGAAGAGAACGTAATACTTATTCTTTCTCTTTGGTATGGCTTTTTCTAGATATGCATTGAATGTAGGAAGGGTTGAAGCCTTGTTTTGAAATTTGTAAGTGAACTTGTGATGGGAATTGTTTTGAAAGAGAGTTTTCAGTAGTGTGATTTTTTTTTTTAGTCTGAAGCAGTGTTATTTTGAGTTATTGCTGCTTCATCACTTTAATAATTCTAGTTTTCTGAGTGTGTTGTTCAACACATCTAGTGTGCTTTTTAATCTATGGCTAATTCTCATGGTCATCCCTTGACACAGTCAGATAATTGCTGTTGTTTATTCCAAAGATGGAAGAAGAGAAAGCTGAATATAAAAGATGAGTTCAAAGTCTTGCAGGTAAAGAACCCATGTCTCTTGGGTTTTGTGTTGGGTGTTTTGGAGTGTAGACCTTTTGATTTGTTGGGGTTTTTTTCACTGTATTTTGTTTTTTGGTTGGTTGCTTTTTTAGGCGTCTGCTTGGCAAACAGTCTGTGCAAGATGCTGTTTTTCTCTATTGCTTTAATCCAGGATAGTTCTACTTTTTGTAGGCATAACAAGAATTTTTACAATATGATAAATTACAAAATAGGAGAAAAACAGCCATTTGTCATTTGAATTATTTCTCCATTGTTGTATCCTCAGTGTAAGGTACTGTAACAAATCTGCTGTATCTTTGGCACATGGAGTAAGGACTGAAGTTTACTCCATCTAGGGTTCTGTCACCTGTAGAGGCCGCTATTCGACAGCCACTGGCTTTGTGAGCCAGTGCTGTCACAGGAAGCTGGGATACACCTCATCTTTCCAATTGCAAAGGGAGTAGAAAGTTAGTAAATGAGTACCTGGGTAAGTTTTGCACACAACTGAAATTCAAAGAAAATTTTGAGCTTTAGATTTTGATTTTTTCCAGTTACAAGCATTCATGACTGTTGTATGGAAGGTGCAGGCAGATGTTTGGGCTTTGTCTTACTGCTGGGTGAGCAGATATAGAATTGGAGATCTCATTTTCTGTTCAAATCTGTCTGTCTCTCATTCTTCTCAGTGGACTATGAGGCCAAGTCAGATGAGTGTTGGCTGGTGAGTTGTTTGTCCAAAACTCTCTTGGCTTCTGAAACACTGAGATTTGGGCTGCCTGTGTTTGAGGTTTTCCAGCTACCTCTCAATTTTCCTGCCAATAACTTTTGCTTAGGCAGGTGTTGTGGACCGTAAATATTTCACTGACACAGAGGAAGCCTGGCCAAGGCACCTGCATGCTTACGTGGTGTTGTTGTTGCCTACCCTTTCTTTCTCTGTTGTAAAAATACATGGATTTCTGTTCAGGAAATCTGATGATAGTCTCACAGTATAAAAATAGATGATCTGTCTAGTGCTTTGCTATCTTTGCTCATTCAAATCTTTATGTTGTCGAATCTGAATTTGCAATTTAATCCTATTACTTATGCCATGGATATAACTAAGTGGATGCAGGGAACAGAAGATTCCCTTGGTCTTTGATGCAGCTATTGATGAACATGAAAAGCATTACTATGTCATCCAGCAAAGAAAATTGCCATCTGCTCCTGAGTAGTAAAAGATGGTCTTTTTCCATCTTCTTTTTTTTTCTCACATCCACACTTGTCTTTCTTACAGATCTAAAGCACTAATATCTTATGTCTCTTGCAATTGAAAAGCTAAAATAAAAAAAATTCTCAAGGAAGATCTCCTTCATTGACAAAAGTGGGATTTACTGTATTAATTGCCTAACATATCTTCAAGATGAAACAAAGAAAAATTCAGTATTAGTTGAGTGTTTCATGCTTATTTCTCCAAATAGATATGGGAGACATACATGGTCTCTTCAGATGACAGACTTTTCAAATGATTGAGATGCTTTTTCGAGAAGCAAAGAAAATCCTGCCATTTTCATCTCTGCTGAAATTAAGGTGCTTGTGCTCCCTTTTCTTTTGGAACAGGAAGAATCTTCTCAACTGCAACTTATTTTTTTTCCCCTCTCAAAATATGAGCAGTCAGTTGTAATTGGCTTAACAGTGGTTCCAGTGTAAGGGACAGTATATCTTCCTTGTGAGACACTTTTATGCAGCACCATAGGTGTCAAAGGGCTGTATTTCCCTGTGCCTGCAAGTGGGAAAATTTGTAGAGTATCATGAAGTTCTTCTTCACAGTTAGACAGGGAACCACCTCTGTAGTTTCAGCGTATGGTGATAAGTGTGTATCAAGCCTGATTGTATGCACACATCAGCTGTCTGTCTGTATAGGTTTGTGAATGCTGTGATGCTGTCAGTGTGTACAAGCAAGAGGCCTGGTGGTCAGATGTATGTTCAAAAGTAGTAGTAAGCCAATTGATTTCAAGCCTACTGCTCCTAGTGCTGGCTTTCCATAATTAAGAGCTATTGTCAAGTGCTTTGCAGTGTTTTGTGAGATGCGATTGATAAAGATTTTACAGCTGGTTTTGTGTGTTCCCTGTGTTAAAACTTTACAAAATAGAAAAAACCTAAACATAATAAAAAGCTGAAAAAAAGAAAATAAATTGTTCCCTTTTTTTCTTTTACTATATCAGTGTTATTGGTCATTTTTCTACCTTGAATATTACAGAAACAGTCTAAGGACACATTTTCTGCTGTTCTGTGTTCTGCAGCCTGACTGACATCAGCACAAATGTATATGTTCTTATCTAAGAATGAATCAGACATAGATAGGGAGTGGAATTCTCCTAATATATTATTTATTCACATAATTCCTTCTGTGTGGAAGAACCACATATTCAATTTATCTTTGACAGATCTGAAAAGCCTGCCAAATATTTCTGTATAAATCCCAACAATCTAATATATTTTCATGATATTTATTGAAAAAAAAAATATGAGAAGGTGTTTCATCTTGTAAATAGGGTATATGGGTTAACTCCTAGGAGCAATGAATATTCCAGAGGAAAAGATGTGGCAAATGGGCTTCATCAATATCCACACAAACTATCTCAATTGTATAGAAGTGCCTTTCTTTGAGGATTGAGAAAGTACTGTGAGCCTCACTAACTTCTCGAAGAAATCTTGGAAATCCTACTACCAGTCATAGTTGGATCAACTGGTAGAAAATATTCAGGAGTTGGAGGTTTAAATTGCAGGAAGAAGTTGGGTCAGAGAAATGTGTTTCACCAAAAGTGAATACTTGACAAGGAAGCAATATTAAAGGAATAGATTTTAAAAACACATGTGAACTTTTAACCTCAGGTAAGCCAAATATGATTTTACGTCACAAAGATGGTTCTGTCAGCATCCAGACCTGAAAGAATTTCAAGAGTGACTCAGAAGACGCAACTGCCTGTATGGGATGACCAACTCACCCATACAGCTGGGTCACCGTGTTCTCTATGAGGCCTCTGAGCCACACCCTGCCTAGCCTGGGGCATTTGTGCTGCATTTTGAAAGGTGTGGTTGTTTCTGCTGTTAGTGACCCAGTTGTTTTGTGTCCCAAAAGGGTACTGGCTCTGGTCATAGATCAACGGGTTTGCATGCTACAGTGTGATCATGCACCACTGAATTATCTTCTGTTCAACAGGCTCTTCTAGCACTCAGGATCTTTACCCATGCAGACACTCTCCTATATATTTCTATTCATGCTTTCTCCTTGAAGTGTTTCTCTGTTGGATATTTTCCACCTCCTGCTTCTTCTCACAGTTACTTATCCCACCAGTGTTTTTATAGCAATTATTTTTACAGTGAGTTACCAGCATCTGTCCCATGCTTCCGGATTTTTTTAATATATTTTTTTTTAATTTCCCCTGTGTATCAGGGATTCTTGCCTCCTTAAACTTATTTTTCTAGATGTTCCCATCTGAACTACAAAACCATGACAAAAAAAAAAAAAAAGAAAGAATGCTTACTCTCTGTAGCATGAAATCTTTACCCTGGCATTATTTGCTTTCCATTAGAGGCAGAATATTGTTGAGATTTGTACTTATTTTTATTTACTATGTATTTAACGAGAAGGGAAAGAGGTCTTTTCAGAGGAAATGCAAGGTGATGGATAACATGCCCCAGCTATTCCTGAATTGCACGGATAGCCTTGGGACTACTTACCATATGCATCCTCTTTCTTCCCCTTACCCTGATGCCCAGAATACAGCATAGAATTCAGTTCTACACCATCTCTAGCTAAAATAATATTGGGGAACTGCCCTTATTACATCCCTTTTCCTCCTTGTTGCACCAAGAAATTTGAATCTTATTATGCCTCTTTTCCTCCATGTTGCACCAAGCAATTTGAATCCAGTCTGGGTGAGTACACCCCAAAGTACACCAAACCAAAGAAACCCCCACAAACAAACAAAAAAAAACCAACAAACCCCCAACTAATCAAAAACAAAAATCCTGCTTTTTTCCCTGTACTGACTTACACATCCATCAGACTGAGTCCATAAGTAATATTATTATCATGATGATGATGTTACCTGTGTGTATGTTGCCTTCAGTGAGTTTGGTTGACAGGTTGTCACTGGGCATTTCTGACTTAGTAACAGCTGACCAGTAAAGTCAAGTCAAAAAATTGGTATGGAGTTTTGTTGCCTAAAGATGCAGTCTCAAGTCAGCAAAACCACTTAGGGATTTTTGAGAAATTTGGAAACACTCTCATTTGCAGTCAAAATGACAAGAACAGTGAGGAAATGACTGCAAAGTTCTCATTCTGTGGAGATATTAAAAATCTGCATGAATGTGGAACTGGCTCTAGGTGAATCTGCTTTAGCAAAGGGTTTGGATAAGATGATCTTTAGTGTTTCCTTCCAACCCAAATCCTTCTGTGATTTTTCTAAATCTGTTTTTTTTTGTTTGTTTGTTTTGGTTGGTTGTTTTTTTGTTTTGTTGGGTTTTTTTAATTTAGAAATCTCTAGTAAACATAATTTTAAGAAAAGGAAAAGCATTCCTAAAGGAAATGAAATGCCATGTTTCAACCCAAGCCAAAATATTTTAATTGTTTTTTGTCAGTTGAAAGTGAATAATGTTTCTATTGGGTTATCCTGAAAGTGATTTCCATGTCCAACACTCTCACATTTCAATTACTAAACAAATAAGTCAATTTGTTTTGTAGCTCGAGTGCTGAGTATCCTGAAATTCACTTGCTTTGATTAATTCAAGGGTTAAACCTGTTAAAACACTCTTGAAAAACTCTTACATGTAGTTTCAGCAAGTATTCTTTTTGAAAGAACATTAGATTGTTATAAGACTCTGGCTGGATAAATCTGATTATTGACATAGAAAAATGAAGGGAAGCTGCTGTTGATTTGTTGTGAATGACACCAGGCTCAGTGTGTACATACAGCCACTGTTGTAAGGTTGATTGGCTATCAGTATCTATGATTTGCTACATGCTGTTGAGACTACTCAGTTGTGTTCAGGAAGCTCAGCGAATCAGTTCTGCAGTTGGATTAGGGTGCTAAGAGGGCAGTGCTGTGTCTACCCCTTTAAGATATTACAGACTTGGTCATATATCTACCAGATCACAGGTCACCCAGGACAGAAAAACTATTGACTATAATGTCTGGGAGTCCAGGGCTCTGACTGTTGTTTGCAGTTGCTGATCTTAATTGCAGGAACACCTTCCTGGAGAGGAAGTGAATCAATGCAGCTTCACAGTCTTTAAGTGTATGTTTCTGTGAAACAAAGCATCTTGTCTTGTTTCTGCTGTTGTAATTGATTCTGAAGAGATCATAACTTCTAGTGAGATGATAAAAATAAAATCCCTAGCAGTTAGCTTATTGGACTTTTGTTTAATAGCAGAGGGGCGAACAACAGAGACAGACATGTAATTTTTGCCTTTTTCACATCATTTGCCTCTTTTGAGTGTATGTCAGGAATCAAGCTGACAAAATTCTGTGTTACCATTGAAATCTAGAGTGACAGAATGAGGACATGGGTATATTGCTTTCTTAGGAGTATGAGACTGAAGTCATACGAGGTGCCAAATTAAGAAGTAGCTTGTATAGACAATCTAAATCTTGCTGATTTGGTACCTAGATACAGACTTGAGAGCTTGCATATATTAAATTCTCACTGTGGCTTCATCCTTAAATGCTGGTGCTTTAAGTTGTAGCTTTTTGTGCTTAAGCCCTTTGTTAAATGAAGATTGTATTAGTTTTAAGTTAAAACAGTTACTCTGAAAGTTGCTATGAGCAAATGAATCTGTTCTCAAATTTCTTTGATGATCCTCATCAAGAATCTTTGTTTCAAAGGATTTGTTTTGCTTACCTGAGGGTTGATTTTTGAATCTATTTGACCTTGAAAATTCTTAAGTGAGTAGAGATGAAAAGTGGAGGCATCTGTAACCTCTGCAGCACCTGTCACTTTTCCTTACCCAGTGTTTCCAGCTGGCACTGGGCTTCTTGCTGAGAAATGCTGGCACCTCCTAGGCCAAGTCAGGCCAATATTGTCAGTGACCACATACACTTATTTTTGTATCTACTTGGAGCCTCTTGATCCTATGGTTGTACATGGTGCTGGTTTAAACCACTGATGAAAACCACTATGGGACAAATCTTTGCCAGGAGAAGCAATTTCATGGAATGGGTTTACTTCTTTTTCCCCATTTTCATGGCAAAAGTCACAGCAAAGAACAAAAACTCATTGATTTGGAGCTTGCTATTTTCACAATCTGTGGTACATGGATCAATGTTAATTTTTTTATGCTGGATAGCACTAATATTGACTACAGGAATGAAATATTAATAATTTAAAGCTAGATTTAAAACTAATAAACTGGGAAATCTTAACTTTGCAACTAGCAAAGAGAAGGAAGGCAAGGTGAGAAGGACAAGTGGGTAAAACAAGAAGGAAGACCTGAGAAAGAAAGTGGCAGAGAGAAGGTTAGGGTGAAAAGAGTTGATGGAGCACTGTTGCTGCATCTTGTGGTTCAGTGCATAAAATATTGATATCAGCACATTCTTTTCTCCCTCTGCAATTAGGATTTCTGCATCTGCAAAGGATGACTTTTATAAGTGCATACACTTGGCTTTTGTACGCTGATGGTGGACTGCATAAATAATTAGAGTCCTTCCAATTAGTCTATCTATTCTTCTGAGTTCTGGTGATTATTTAGCTAGAGTTTACATAAAACTTTAGAGCTTAAATTAATTTATTCTTCCTTGTTGGATAGTGTGCAATTTTATGTTCTGGACCGATTCCAGTGAGGAGAGTAAGAAGAATAAAATTGATGCTGGTGAGCTCCAGAGGCTTTATTATGGCTCTGGCATCCCATGATGCACTCCACAGTGATCTCTCTTCCTTCTACAACAATATGGAGAACAACCACTAAAATGTTTCCCATGTTTCTGGAGTCCTGTGAAGGAAATTGGTGTAAATACCACAGAAAGATGTTAAGAAACCTACATAAAGTGCCTTTATGAACCTGTGGCTGTCATGTTATAAGGCTACCTGTGTGTTTGTGTGAGGATAACCTGAACTTTTTAGCTCCCTATGGCAATAATGAAAGTGGATGTGACTGTTGCATGATATCCTTGGAGCTGAGGAAATTCTGCTTGGACCAATTAGAGTAGCTTTAGGGCACCTTTGCTCTAAGAATGCTTCTTCTGCACTTATGATGCTTTGTTGTCTCAATGAATAAAGTCAGACTGGGAAAGATCTTCTAGAGCTCTGGGAACAGTGATGGTCCATTGAGTCTTGCATATTCAGCAGCTTTGATCTTCTAAGTAATGACATGGGGTTGGAGTCTGGAACTAGCTTTTGCCGTTGGATAAAGCACCAGTTCAAATAAGCTGCAGGTCTAGATGCATTTACTGTTTTTTAATATAAAATATTTTTTTTGTAAGTTTTGAATTAAGTTCTGCTTTTCAGTTCTTTCCTTCCTCAGATTGTTCAATGTCATCAGTATTTTTTTTTCCTCTCTCTCCCAATTTTAGGCTATCTCTGCTTTTTGTTACTTTTTACTGCATTCATATATTATCTCCTTCAATTTTCTTCTATCTTTTTGAAGCATGCTGAATTGTAATGAGTATGTAAATTAACATTAGCCTTCCCTGTGTACTTGCTGGCCTGCTGCAGTTCTCTTCGTGCCCTCTCGACATTTTAGATTTTACATCCAGATGGTGCTGTCTAGAAAAGGGAATTTCTCTCCCATGCAATTTTCATGGGGAGGAAAATGTTTTTCCTATTTTGTGGGGGAAAGACATTCAAACAAAGAATAATTTTGGTATCAAACGGAATCAAATGTTTATAAAATAATATTTTTAATGTAGTTTAAGTATTTCTAAGGAGAAACCCAGTGAAATAGTTCAATTTAAACAAAAAAAATATTTTTTTGTTTAAAGCCATTCCCTAGGCAGCTGGCTTCCTAGGCCATCAGGGTGTTCAAGGTTATGGGCACTGAGAGAATCTGGTTTCCAGCATGGTATGCCACTGGAAGAATGCAGGTTTTCCCAGAGTTTTAAGTCAACTTTATTTACAGTAAAAGCATAGTAATCTTTTTGCCTGTGTGAAATAGTGATTGCTTGAGGACTCAATGTTCTATAAATTGGCATAGATCAGTGTAAGGAATACTGGCACATAAGAGTTCTGTCTGGAGACTTATTTTTCTGGTAAAATGATGCCAGCCCTTAAATTTTCTAGCTAATTTTTTTTTCTCCACTAGACATACCTGTACCTGGCTCTGTCTTACAAGAGAGAGCTTTGTCCTGCAACAAGGTGGAGACTGCTGTCAGAATTACGGCATCAGTACAGTCAACAGCATGCCCTGTGAACAAACTTATCAAAAGGTTATAGCAGCAATAGTTGATGAGTTTGTTGTTACGAAAGGAAAAGGTAGAAGGCCCATGAAGTTTTTAAATTAAGCAGACAACATTTTATTGGAGATCCTTCAAATTTCCTGAGATACTGAGTAACCCTATGTGCCACCAAAGAAGATCCTGATTTTTGCCTTGGTATGTAGCAAGCAGCAGCACTTTCAAAACTGCTCCATGCCCAGCAGAACTGAAGGCTGGCTTTGAAGTGGCTCTTACTGATGCTGTGAGAAGAGTAACTACAGCAGTACACTGGTCAATTTGCAGAGCAACAAATCATTTGCCCATGTATAGCAAATACCGTTGGAGATAACTAAGGGCTGCACAGGGCTCTGTGTGTATGCTAATCTTCCACAGAGTGTGTCTAACCGTTTTAAGAGGCTCTAATTATGGAGAATTCCCCTTGCATCCTTCCTTGACCTTGATTAATCTGAGGAAGATTATGTTGACAATGAAAAACATTCAAAAGAGGCATCAAGGACAATCTGACTATTGCAGCACTTGACTCAAGATGAAAAGCCATAGTGTGTGAGGTTTTCTTGGCTTTGTTTTTCCAGGGATCTATGTGTCCTTCTGAACTCTCCATAAGGAACCTTGGCATAGCTTCAGTTAGTTCTCTTGTTCTCCTTGTTCATTTTCTTGCCATTCTGAAGTAGAGTCTGCCTTTAAATCACTCGCCAGCAGAGCATGACAAGCCCTTCCCAGTGGCTGAATTTAGATGTTAATCTCGAAATAATATCTTACTGCATCTTCAAGTTCTGTCAGTTTATTATAAAAATATAGATCACTTTGGAATATTGCAGTCTTTGAAATTCTTAGTTTTTTCTTAAGACTCCATGCTGTTTCTGTTTGTCTTTGTAAATTATTATTTTGTAGCTATTCTCTAAAGTTTAAGTAGCTTCTGGTCCTGTTCAAGGTGTAAGTGAACCTTAATGCATTTTTATTGTTCTACACCTGACTTCAGCTTTGTTTACAGAAATCAGATGAGGCTGATCATGTTTTGCTGGGAAACTTTCATGTGTTACAAGTGTCAGGTTAGCAGTGAGGATGAACTCATACAAAACTGAATTTTCTAGAGCAATATTTTCTCCATCTGCTTGCATTTATCTGTTATAAAACTGTTCTTCATTTTGACACTTAAGCAAACGGGTGAGGGGGATGGAACAGATCTTATCTAATAATACAACATTGCACTCAAAGGAGAGTTGCCCTGCTTGGTGCATAGAGGTGTATTTCCAGCACCTAATTATACTTCTAACTTTGCACAGAATATGATTATTTAAAAATATTGCTTTTGCAATGTCTGCTCTATTTAATAGCAGAGGCACAACACAAAGACTATTCTTTTCAAAGGTAGCACTTTAGGTCCACCTGCAAAATGCGTGCAAATGGCCGGCTCCATGCAGATGTCTAATTTCTCTAGGGATAGTACAGAGCTTTCCATGGAGTACCAGAGTTCACCCTGTGCTTGCCAGCATTTCACTGAAGGTATTGAAATATCTGTATAAACTGAAGATCATTGTCACCTGCCCTGTGACAAATGATCAGCCTGGAAAGCTGATCGCTCTGGTCAAGTTACGTTTTTCTCATGTGCCCTCTGTTGAAAAGGAGAACTGTAATTACTTAAGTGCTGTCTTTCATCATCATCTAGCTGATTTTTTTCCTACTATATACCACACCGGTGTCCCTGCAAAGCCAGGAATAATGCTAGCAAGACTCTTCACAGTGCGTGTAAATCTTCTGTTCATCCCCACTTTGCATAGCAGAATCATGGCAGAATCATTGTTGATGTTGAGGCTCAGTAATCACACATTCAGACTCATTTCTGTCTGTCTGTGTGCAGCACTGAGTATATTGATGTGTTGTAAATGGTTTACAACAACACAGTCTCATGTGAAGTTTAATTTATTATTTTATTATTATTTTAAATTCTCTGCTTCAATGTTATTTCATGGGATGGCTCATTATTGCACTAAATTACAAAACTATTTAGAGAAATATTTTGTGATATAGGTGAGATGCTCTCAACGTGAAAATAGTTTCTTTATAAATAAGCAATGCGTTTCTGTGTATGCTTTCAAGATGTTGTTTAGCTGGATATATTGTACACATGGGGTTATGCCAATTCCACATGTGAATTGGGAAATAAAAGTCTTTGAATACTATTCTCATCATATAACCATGTTGGGTGATAGCACGGATTGTTATCTTTAATGAATAAATTAAATGAAAAGTATGTGAAATTCATGCCCCATGGCAGTAGAGTATATAGTATGTAGATTGTTTAGTCACGACTTTGAAGTGCATACTCTGATTTGTAAGCTGATTGGATAATGTACTAGGTAATGCAGCAAAATAAAAAAACTCACAAAGAATACTTCCTTCTTCATCCACAGAAAAAGGCAAAAAGGCAAAAAGGCAGATGAGGAATAAACAATGACACCCTGAGTCTCAGAATCTAAAGAAATGCAAACAGCTGGTGGGTGGCCTGGCATCAGCATGAGGTGAATGGCAAAAGAAAATGCTGGAATGATTGGCTTAGACTGAAAAATGCAGAGTAAAAATGTCAGGACTTGTGGAGATATCCAAGTCCCACTGTCATATGCAACTTTTAGTGAGTTTTAAAATGGATGATACTTCTGAAATTGACTTTTTTGACTTTGTCACTTTCTTTAAATCTCTTCACTGCTTTTGTGATGTAGCAGTGTCTCAATAATTAAAGCAGTAGTCAGCTTTTCTTTATGAACTGTTTTTCTTTTTTTCTGCCCTTGATATATAGTGCTCAGAAATGGTTCTGCCAGCTTCAGCTGTAAATCTCAAGTCCATGACAATGGAAGTAATTTTGTGAAAAAAATGGCAGTGTGAAAGATAGGATGTTGATGACAAAAAACCTCCAAATTGTGGTTAGAGTTCAGATGTCGCAAATCTTAGTGAATGTAGAAAGAGGGAGTAAACAAAGTCATATGAAATCCATATGTCCTTTTTTTCCCTTGTCTTCTGAGTATGTGCAAAAAATAGTTGTAGGTCTGCAGCCAATATAATAAGCTATTGTGTATTTTCAGTACAGACCTTGTCGATATCAGAAGACCTGAATATTTGAAGGTTTCGTGTTGTTCTTTGATAGCTGGGTGTAATTGTATCTGTGACTGGATAGAGGCTGGAATCCTAAAGTGTTTCATGCAGAAGTTTCAGTCACAAGGGAGATTGTTCATCAGAAATTATAGAAGGATTGTTGCCATGGTCATAAAGCTAACAATGACTTGTGACTTTTCTACTATGTTTGTCCTCTCTGTCATCCTCATTTACCCTTTAACTTCTGATAGAAGTGTTTCCCTTTACCCTCTTTGCTATCATCCGTGATCTTGTTCCTTGAACTTTCTGAGAAAAGCACCATACTTCAATTCTAATTTGCTAATGAGTAGTAGAAAGAAACGTGTCCAGTTTGTCTGTGGAACAGAGCTTGCTCTGACTGTGTTAAGGAGCTCTGACCTGGGCAGAAGGAAAGAATGGGGGAGGCTCCTGCACTCTGTAGGAGGTTGCAGTAAAGTCATGCATGCCAGTGACTGTTTTGGGGTGCTGCAGTGCCTGAGAGGCTGCGAGGAGGTTGGGCAGCATCACAGTGATAATTGGGATCAAGTTAATACACAAACGGCTTTTGAAACTTGCAATTTTTCTTCCCTGCAAGCAACAGGGGGTGCAGATCAAACACATCTCCATCCAGCCTCAGAGGTGAGGGGATGTCCCTAGGAGATTATAGATTTCCTAGAAAGAATATATTCTTCAGTGGTAAGGGCATAGGTCTTTCTAAAACTTTGGTCTTCTCCTAATCTGAACAATACTGATTTGTAACTGAAGCACAAAAGGCATTTGATTCTTGCCTCTACAGATCTGAGAGGTGTACTGAGTTTGTGGCTGTGGACAAAGAACCTAGAGATCTTGGCTTGCCTGCTGCAGTTAAAACATTGATTTGGATTTTCCCATTTCCTGTTGTCTTCTTCATTATAACCTTCCCATTGGAGTTCTGCTTTGCCTACACTCATCTGTTGGACTCATTCTCTGCCTGTAAGATGAGGAAATATTGCTGATAAGCCCTACCCTGTCTGTGTGTCTACCCTGACAATTTTCTAGACCAGAGGAAGCTTGACACAGTGTTTGTCAGTTGAAACATCTAGCAAATGTATTTTTGTCATCAATATGCAACAGGTACTGATGTTTCTTTGCCGTCTTTACTGGAAGATGGGTTAAGGTAAATGGTAAAAATAAGAAGTTGTGTAGAATCTTATTAGAGCATTTCTATTTTTCCAGAATTTTTATATTTGTAAAGGCTTTCCATAATATCAGCTTTCCCTTTCAATAGTCCATTTGACTTTCTTTTAAAATAATACTAAGGGTTGCTTTCCCCTATGCTAGTAATACTTGGTTTCACCTTAACTGTTAATTAATTGTTCCATTTTAGTCTAGAGAGAGATGAGTATAGAAAATTTTTTACTAGATCATTGGAGCTGTCTTGGATATTCAGAGAAGATAATAAGGTCAGCTTTCTCCTAACTATAACTAAAGGGAAAATTGATGAGTGACTATGGCACATTTTCCTTAGGTATGGAAAATCAATGAAATATGCAAATAACTCTTTCACTAACATGACCTGAAACCATGTGCACAGGAATGTGGGCCTAGCAGACATGCTGAGAAAGTGAAGGGCAAATTGTTTGACCATATTTATTGACAGTTATCTGTGTTACAGCAGACGCAAGAGCATCAGCAATATTATAATTAAGAAAATAAATCAGTGAACAGACAAATGCAGATATTGCAAAAGGTTAACTTGTAAATATCACTATAGTTCATTAAGGTTTTGTGCAGAAATAATTGAGGCATTACATTAAAAATGTAGTCATCAAAAATATATGCGTACTTACACACACATGAAATAGTTTGGTAGCCAGAAAGAAAAGGCTCTTACTGAGATGCTTCTAGTCCTTTGTCAGTGCCACAGAATCTGGCTGTGCCTGTGAAATAGCACATAATAGTAGATTATGTATCACAAGCACAAAAATTGTTTTTATGGGAGGAAGGAAGGAAGGACAAAAATGTAACGAAAACACGGTAACATATTGTTAGTGCAAAGAAGCCTGGAAAATTTTAGGAACCCTAGAGAAGAATTAAAGTTTGACTGGAAAGAGCTTTGTCTTTCTGTCTAAGTCCTTTTGCGTGTCTTGGGCCTGGGCACTTGTGCGCACTCCTGAGAAAGCATTGATGAATCCAGTGAGCCTCTCAAGTTCATGTATGCTAGAAATTATGTAAAAATATTTGAATTAATAACAGTCTCCTAACACTTTACCTCTTAGGTAAATGAATTCATGTTTCCAAATCACAGAATCACAGAAAATTGAGTTGAAAGGGACCCATGAGGATCACCAAGTCCAATGCCTGGCCTTGCACAGGACCATCCCCAAGAGTCACACCATGTACCAGAGAGAATCATCCAAATGATCCAACTCTGTCAGGCTTGGTGCTATGGCCACTTCTCTGGAGAGCCTGTTCCCATGCCCGACCACCCTTTGGGTGAAGAATTTTTTTTCTTATATCTAATCTGAACCTTCCCTGACACAGCTTCATGCAGTTTTCTCTGATCTACACTATTTTTTTCCTTGATTGAGGGCGGTATTTGCCCATCTTACCTGTGTCTGTATACCTAATTAGCCATGCCATATTACATAATATTGTTTGGGATATGTGGTGTTTTTCTCCATTCTTTAGTGCTCTTTATAAAAAAAAAATTCTAGGCAGTTCTGAAGATTCCCACCAATTACAAAGAGCTGTGCCTAAACTGCCCCAGATTCTTTTTTGCTAAGCACAAAACATAACCAGTCTCAAGGCTATGAATTTAAATAGAGCTGTTCAGTGAGCAGCAGTTTATTTGATGTGAGGGTTTGTGTGTGTGTTTTTTCTTCTGTGAGGTGTTTTCCCATCACTTGAGGGAAATGTGTCACTCTACTCTCTCCTGTTGCAAGGCAAATCAGATTCTGCTTTTGTTTAGAAATTATGAGATTTTTGAGTGCAGTTTATTCAGATATGGATTACGGATTTATCACCAGATAGAATTTGATTTAGTTCCATATTTCTTGAAAATACGTTCATTTGGTACAGCTGTATTCTACCTCTTGTCAGTGCCCACACAGTGGTTAGGAAGCATTGGCATTCAGTAGGTATCCTTAAAAGAAAAAGGGATAAGTCCTGTCACAGCCTCTTCTTGTTTAGGCAGTGCAGTAGATTTTTATTCCTTGCAGCAGTTAGCCTAGGTCAGGCATAGGCTTATCCTGAGGTCAGCACATGGAAGAGAGGTCTCTTAACTGCAGTGAAAATGCAGTGACTTAATGCTGGAAGCTGTGAAGGGCTTCCAACAAAATCTGTGTGTTCTGGATTTTTGAGGACAGTAAAGCCCCTCCTGCAGTATTTTATGGGCTGTTCTTTATATGCAGCTGCTTTCTGCGGGACTGGTTCACTTTTCCTATGTCCAAGGTGGTATATGTTCCTAGACACAATGGTATGGAGGTCAGTTTCTGAGGCAGTGTGATATTGCTGGCAGCTGGAAATCAGATTTTCTGAGCATGTATTTCTTGTATCTATGGATCATCGTAATGTTTTTTTCGCAGACAGGCCTTCACTCTTCAGACATCCCTTGCAAAGCAAGGAGAATCCCTAATATCTATCATAGGGAGAATCTGCTCTGGAATATTTGCCTTATAAATAGTTTTGAAAATATGACTAGGTTTAAACTGAGCAGTACAAAAACCTGTGAAACTTGCAAGCCTTTTGAAAGCTGAACTTTTAAGGAAAGCTGGGGTAAAATTTTGATTTCTGATCTCTGTATCTGTGATTCCTATTCACCATAGGGTCTAACTACCAAAGAGTGGATTTAAGACTCTCTTTTGGTAAGGCAAAAATAAATATAACAGGTAAGTAGCAAAACAGGTGGATAAGGAATGGGAGCAGTTGTTTTTAGAAAAAGCTTTGCAGATGAGGCAAGTCTGGCAGGTAGCAAGTCTAAAAGAAGGAAGCAGATTTTTTGAGGTAGAAGGAAGGTCTTTTGGGATCTCCGCTAATGAAGGTGAGCTAGTGCAGAGACAGCTGCAAGAGAGTAATGTAGGGGGAAATGTGGGACATTTTTGCATTTTTTTACAGATACATCATTAGAGTGTTGATAGCACACCTCAAATTTTGTATAAAAGACAACTGTTCCCCAAGGCATTAAACTGGGACATATAGTGCCCTTATTTGTGAAAGGATTTAAGCAGAATGGTTCCTTAGAGTTAAGGTAATCTGATATTAGTGTGAAGTGACAACTTCTAATTTTTTTTCTTTCATTCCAACGTCCAGTGGTTCCTGGAAAAGGTGCTTTTGTAGAGGGTTGTGTTGCAGTTTCAGCTTGCCTTCTCATGTAAGACGTTCACACTAGTGAGTTCACTATTTTAATCCTTAATTGATTTTGCAGTGATTTGATGCTGTTAATGAAGCCCATTGTTGTCTGAACATGCAGCTGTGAGAGCACTAGGGGAATCAAGGTATTTTTGTTTTTCTTGTTTGGTGTTTCTTTTGGCATGGCTGTCCTGCCTTCTAATCGTTTAACAACTAAAATTTTAGCTTAATTATTCTGTTTGGCAAAGTTTATTCATAAGAGTTTTTCCTCTAGAAGCTGTGTTTCTATTCAGCAAACAGCATTGTGTCTGAGAAAACTTGCAAAATGTCTTTTCATCATGCCAGGCTTGTGAAATGAAAAATGTAAGTGATTTTCAACTTTCTTTAAGAGTAAGTGAAGCAGAGACAGGGAGCAGTTACCACACTGTAGATTATTTTCTAGACTGCAGAAAGAGCACAGCAGGAATACATGGCCAGAACAGATTCTCTCTATATAGTTCTCTTGCACAGTGCAAAGGGGAGAATGAGGATAGTATGTCCTTTTATTTATAGCAAGCATTGCCTTCACCCCACGTAGAGATGTCTTTGTCCATTAAAAAAAAGAAGTCTGTATGTAGGTGAATGGGTTCATACAGAAGAGTCCAACTGTGTGTTAATATTTGTCTAAAACTCAGATTATCTTGGTAACAGGAGTGTGGAATGATTAAAATGGAAGCAAGAAAATGCTTTCCTGCATGGGGGATTTTCACAGAAATTAAGGAACTTGTGCATACTGTGAACAACAGTGAAAGGTCCAAGTGTTCATCACTTCATGATGAGTATGTTGAGATTGTTCCTGTTTCAACTTTAAGGGCTAGCAATATCTGAGTAACAGGTCTGTTTTTTGGGATTCAGCTGTTATTCCAGAATGGCTGTTGGGAACTACCTGATTAAGATCCATATCAAATCCTTATCTGAACATGCCATTTAATTTCATTAAAAAATAATCATCATAATCATGGAGTCGTAGCATAGCAGGCTCATAGAGACCTCAAGGATCTTTGGTTCAAATTTTCTTGGCAAAAGTGTGGTCTAGACAAGTTGGCCCTCTGTCCTGTCCATCTGAATATTAAAATTGTCTAATGTTGTTCCAATGGCTGATTGTTCTCATTGTGAAAAATTTTCCTCTTGTGTCCAGTTGGAATCTCCCCATGAGTTACTGGTACCCACTATCCCTCATTTTTCCCATACAACTTTTTGTGAAAAAGGAGCCTTCACCTCCTCTGTTGTCACCCTTTAAATACTGGAATGGTAAGGAGGTGTCCCCCAACCTTCTTTTCTCAAGGCTGAACAAACCTAGTTCTCTCAAACTTTACTGATATGACAGGCTTCCCACTCCTTTGGTCAGCTTTGTGACCTTGTCTAACTTGTCCACATCTCTTTTGAGAATCTAGTATTTAGGGGTAACCAGAACAGTTTGCTTGGGATTTAAACAAATACGGCATGGGGCCATATCAGGAAGTTCCAGAGCTGAATGAGTTTTGTGCTGCTGCTGGTGTGATGTGCCCTTGGAATGGAGGACTGTTGAAGGACAGTGAGTGTCCTCCATGAGGCAAGGAGATGGGAGGAAGGCTTCTAGCTGAAAGGTGGATTACACACAAGGATGGAGCATTTGCAGACTCTCAGCAGCATCTGCCACGAGGTGACTTTGAAGTGGTGTTGTGGGTAGCACTGGATGGAAAAGTAGGATGGGAGAGGAAATCTAGAATTGTTTGTCTCATTTTAGAAGGTAACAGCATGTTTCACATCGCAAATGAAATAAAGGTGTATTATTGTGGCAGTTCAGTTTTCTCAATATGATGTATCTCAAGAGCTTCCTTGGTATAGCCATCGTTCCTTGGTTGTCTGGGCCTTCAGTCCCACAATATACTGTTATGGATGGCAAACTGGCATAAATATTGCCGTCTCTCATGACAGATAGTCTTACTCTTCTGTCTTAAAGTATCCTTTAAGCTTGGAGTGTGGCCATGTTTTGAAACTGGTGGCCATGCTCTGGAAAGTGGTCACTTCCCAAAGTAATCTGTCAAAAGTACACAGACGTTTTAAAACCAGATCAGCTCACAACAGAACCACAGAATATCGTCCAAACAAAGCTAGTTTACTCGTGAGAGTGAACAACGAGGGGGAGGTTGGGGAAGGGATTCTGACAATACCTGAAGCTGGAATTGTTGTGACAAGCTTTGTAATGCAATATTTCAACTCCTATTATGGGCAAAGAAAACATTATTTTGCAGAAGGAAACTGGAAAAAAAAAGTGTGACTAAGGACTCCTCTGTACTAGATTTTATTTTTTTTTCTTGGTGAACAAAACTGTGTTAACACAATTTTGTGTCAACAGACTTACAGTCAGTTTTAATTCAGGAATGGAAGTAAGTTGTAGTACAACCATAGGTTCTAGTATAATTGTGTCCATGCTTGTGCGTTCATTGGGATAACTGGAAAGCCTCCCTGGCAACTTGCACCCCTAGCAGCACTGTTTCTAGGGCTCCATCCTCAGAGGAAGGGCCCAATCGACAGGCTGAAGACAGGGAGGAGGCAGGCAGGTGCTGACTCCTGCTCTTTGGATTCACAGGCGATCACTAACCATTGAACTATTCTCCTTAACTAATCAAGCAAGTAATTTCCAAAAATGGTAATCAACAGATTTTTAAAAGCAAAACTATTGATTACACATCCTAATCCATTCAAAGGCTGACAGAGTTAAGGTACAGGCTAAATTTAAAGTGCAGTGCCAGATTTCAAATAACTCCTTAGGGAGGAAATCCTTCTCTGGTTTTTGTACCTTTGAAAAATTCTCCTTCAAGTCTCAGGGTTTAAAAAGATAAACAAGCAAGGAAATTATGTATAATTTCTATCAGCAACATAAACATGGTTAAGTTCATTATAATCATGGCTTTGTGATTCAAAGTATCTAATCTAGATAAGTTACAGCTATGAAAATTATGAAGCAACACAAGGTTTAGGCAGGATTATGGTTAAATTAGGCCCAAGTGGAAAACATCCCCCTTGACAAGTAGTCACAGTAATCTGTAACCTTCTAACAGACTCTGACTGCAAGAAACTGCCGGTAATTGAAGGAACATCTGTTTACTATTAAGGCATATAAAATATAAACAAGAAATAACTTTTCTGATTGAGTGGTTATAAAAACAGAACACAAATTAGTGTATGCACTCCCTATGTGAGAGACTCAGTCTGTTAATGGTAATGATATCATTGGATCAACAAGATAGTAGCCTGAAAACCTGGGGAGGCAGGGTGCTGGTCCTTGGGCAGTTTCCTGGGGCTGCGCTGGCCAGCTCTCACACTCAAGGGCTCGATCGCTCTGCTGCGTCATGATCTCCACTAGCTCTTACCTACTCAGATTCAGCTCACCCTCTTCTCTTGAAAAGCAATGTGTTGAGATCCCTAGCCCAGGCTAAAAATCACCTTTTAAAAATAGCGGTAACTAACAGTTTCATGTGAAATGAAGTGTCTTTGAGATGGATACTTCTTGGAGTTTGGACTACATGGGGTAGGAGGCAAAGTAAAATGAGATACTTGCCACACTAACAGCTCTGGACCTTGCCTTTCAGCTTCCCTCTCTTGTATGTACTGTTTAAAGGCCTGTGAAAACTCAGGGTCTAAATCATGAGGAGCTACAAAAGATTGTTTTTATTAAGAGCTCTTTAGTTCATATTTTAAATCCAAGAGCGTTTAAGGCTAGCTAACTTTGAGTTTAGAGGCTTCAATATATGTTTTTTGCATACTTTATTGCTATTAAAATAGATCTAGTGCAGAAATGAGGGACATATGACTGCAACCTTACTTTGTTCTATGGAGTTGTGTAAAAAGGACATGCAGTAGAGGGAAATGTATTTTGAATAGTGTGGGGGCAGATGTCTAAACAACAAATGCTTTGAGTGTGGGCATAGTCTCAACAAAAATTTTAAAGACCCTGGAGGCTTTTTGTGGTAGATCTTGTGAGGCATGGTGTTGGAGTAGATGTAATGGCTGAATGAAGGTCAGGGAGGAAGAGGTCATAAGGACAGACAGGTCCTTCACCATTAAGGGAACTAACAAGCTTGTAGGATAGCATAAAAGCAGACAATGTAATCAACACTGTTCCAGTCACTGAGCAGGAATGTTTCTGTGCACTGCACTGGCTGCTGTGGCAGAGAGGCCTGCTGAGACTTCTGGCCAAAACAGAGTAACATGAAATGAAAATATAAGCTCCTGGTTTCCACTTTAAAAGCAACTCTTTCTATAACACCTGTATCATAAGAGCATTTAAAAACCTTTTGATATATCAAAGCACTGTGACAGTTCCAAAAGTATTGCTGTTGATGATCAATAATCTACATCTCTAAAGAATCTGTATTTCCTAATTTTTTTCTAATGCAGCGCAGAAAATAGTGAGAGACAGAACCAGTTGTTAAAAATAGACCTTATGATAGATTGCTGTATGTACACCCTTAGCAAGAAAGGTGTGATTTGAGTAGTGCAAGAGGAGGTAGTTAAGCTTAGCTTGATATCTCTTCAGAAGTCTTACATGTTCTGTCAGAAGCTTACCTTTGCTGTGGTGACCATGGTATCCGTAACATCCCAGAGGAGCTCAGCAGCAGCCTGGAAACTGTATGGCATCCTCAGATGAAACATTAAATGGAGGATTGTACTGGAAGAAAGATAAAGCTAATGTGTATGAGGGCAGTTTCTCTAATCTTCGCACTGATATGAAGACCCATTTTCTTTATGGTTCTCTGAATCTCAGCTAGCTGCCTCCACTATCAAAATGAAGTTGAAGTTCGTTGTGAATTGTGTTGGGTATGGCTGCCAACATAGCAAAATGTGGCTACGTAATTTTCACTTGGTTTGCATCTAGAAGGTTTTCTTCTAAATGAGAGCTAGAAGGAAGCTGTGTAATTTTAAGTGTAATAAATTTTATTGCCTTGCTATGAAGAGTGGCTATTTGTACTCTGCAGAAAACTTACAAGGTGTGCTTTTTAAAGGACACAGTTGAGGCAGCACTCACATTATGTATTCGAGATCTAAATTTTGCTCAGTATATGAGCACAAGTTCAGAATTTCCCTGAGTTTGTGGCAATTCATCTAGATTTTAGAATTTTTAAAAGGAATAAAACTTTTCTCTTTTTCAGTAGGGTTGTGCTTTAAAAGCCTTTGTTCCCTTTTAATGCCCTTTTGAGAAAGAGCAGTAATTTGCAAGATGCCATGTGATGTTTCTTTCCACTGCCAAGTGCTTAGGAAAAAAGGGTTCTTATTAGTCAGCTAGGTTAGGATATTGAGCTTATCCTGTAATGCTCCTTCAATGGCATATGGTTTTTGTTCCAGGATAAAATTAACCCTACTGCTATTTCATGAGGGGGGAGGAATAATTACTGTGCTTTGCTCTTTCTCATCAGCATGTTGGCCTGCTGCCCTGGCTTTTTAGTACCAGGTATTCCAGCCAACAGTAACTTTGTTTTGTTTCCTGCTACCTTGTCCTTCAGCCACCAGTATTTGCATGGTCATTTCACCTTGTGTGTTAATGGCCCTGCTTTCTAAAGCCTAGCTATCTTACTTCCACTGTGCTGTGTGATGAGACTATACCATTAATCATTTTCACTTCTTCCACTGCTTGGGTATCCGTCAAATGTCTCGAAGTTTGCTTTATGTTGCTCATTTCTTTGTGCTATTTTTCCTCCGATTCTTCAAGGACCTTTATACAAATATGAACAGATTGCTATCAAACAAGTTACAATCAAATGGTGAGCTTATGCTTTGACCGAGGGAAGTACAAATGTATTATTTTCTCTTGTAGGACAGCTTACCTCTTTTTCTGTTTGTTTACTTACTTGTTTTCATTTGTTTTTTTATCAAGTGAAATGTTCTCATCTCTGAATAACGTTAATGTGGTTTAGGTGCAGTGGTAGTTAATTTCTGTAGATATCTAACATTCCGTAATGCAGAGGCATAAAATTTAATGGACTGATGCAGTGAAATATTGTTGTAAGATATTACACTAAATAGAACAGTTCATTCCTTTGACCTCACAAGAAATACCTGGGCAGTCTATGTTTTAGCTAGATCTGGCAGGTTCATACTGGTGGAATCAGTACACAATTTTTTAAAAACGTTTTAGGGATTCAGTATGTTGTTCATACTCAATGTGAACTGAAAGATGCTAGACTTTTTAAAATTTCTCTATGGGAAACGAGTTGACAGCCTTTCTTATACATCTGTCAGCTGGCTGGAAAGTAGGCGTCAGGATCTTTTCAACTGTCAGCCAGCCAGAGACCCCCTTTCCCTGTGTAGGAGTTGGCACATCTTACTGGGATTGCAGCATCAGTCTTTGAAGGAGAGCTCTGTGGGTGTGAAGCTGATCCCTACTATTCTGGCAAGGCTCTGCTACCCTGGCACAGGCAATCAGAAAAGTTTCTTTTTGGTTCACACTGAGCACAGCAAAACAGTTTTGCCTGGGGGAACTGGTGCTTATGGTGACCCTGCCCAGACTGAGTTACGTCTGGTTGTAAAATGGTGATTTATTGTTTGAGTTTTGGTGCTTTTGGGAAAGGAGTGAAAATTGCAATAGGATGTGGGCTCTAAAACCACAGTGGAACCCATAGGAAAACAGTGGAGACAGCACCCCAGTGCTCACTTCCAGACCACACAGTTCCTGTTTGTCTCAAAGTAGCCCAAAAAATTCTAGCTGTTCAGATCCATGGATTCTGGCAGGCTGTGTTAGCCCAGAGTTCCTCATCTCATCACTGTGCTTCAGGCTGATGCTGAGACATGTGATTCTTTATTCCTCTTGGTCTCTCCAGCTTTCCCAAAACCCCTCAAATACCAATGAGTTTAAAATATTGCAAGCATATAAATATTTCAGCAGATTACTAGGAGGTCTTGGGCTGGCATATTACACTGTAAGACTGCCAAAGCAAATGCTGAGAAAGAGATTTTTTTTTTTTTAATCAGGGTCTCAGAATGCTGTCCATCTTCAATTTTTTTTTTTTTTGGCATACTTTTAGTAAGCTTTCACCACAAAATCTTGATGTATTTCTTCTGACTTATGGTGTGCTGCAAAAGTATATCAAATGGCTCTGTTCCAGGGAAAAAGATAACCTACCCACATCATAACAGCTAGACATGTTTTATGTCTGTAGGCCCTTGATGAAGTATGGACCTGATTCAGGGCCTCCATTCAGCACTACATCTCACAATGTCCCTTTCCTGAGGTTTAGCCAAACCACGCTTCCTCACACAGACACATAAGTTAGCTGGTGATCATGATCTATCATATAGCTGACTATGAGGGCCAAAATAGAAATTCTGTTGTGACCTATCACCCCAAAGTTGTCATATTTCTTCTTAATGGGTTGTTGTCTGCTGTTCTGCTGAGATGCCTGTCCACAGTCTGGCTCTTAAAATTCATGACCAGCACCATCAACCTGTACTGCCCATGCTCTCATGGTGACTAATTCTGTCTGCCTGTGGCATCTCTATCCTATACAGGACAAGGATAGAAGTCATGCATTTTGGCTCACCAAGTCAGTGGAGGACCCTGGAGATCATCTGCATCATTATAATTTATTATTATTAGTCACTGATGTTTTCTGAGATGAACCACCAGATCCCTGGTCTGTGCCTGGTTCTCCCCTTAGCATGAATCCCTCTGTAGATAGTTTGTACTTCCCAAATTTGCGCATTGCTTTCTGCTTTGGAGTCTCTGTGCCTTATTTGTTTAAGAAAGCAGATAATTAAAAAGCAGAATCTCAATTTCATTTTTTTTTCCTTTTTTTCATGTATTTTGCTCCAGAATGTCATTTGTGGCCTGAAGTTCAACAGCTGGGAGCTTGCTGTTTGTATTTGTTTCTGAGAAGGGAGGGGAAGGGCCCAGAGCAGCTTTGTGGCTCCAGCAAGACAAAGGAGATGGAGAGAAGGTAATATTCTCTGTCTTCTGTGAATGTGTATATGTCAGACTACTACACTCGGTTCTGATACAGTTACACTATCAAGGCTTCTAGGTGTGTACTCCTTCTGACTGAAGAGGCAGCGCTGTCCTGTGTGTGCTCAGAGTAAGCCATTGAAAAATGGAATGCAACACACCAGTAACACCAGAACTAACAGGTTTCTGGTTTCTTGTTCTGTGACTATAAACTTTAGCCAGCATGGGTAGGAGCTTCTTCCTGGTGTCTTGAACTGTACAATTTTCCATTGTACAAGTTTCCTTTGCATGTGGGGCTTATAGGTGATTTTTTTTTATGAAATGTATTGGAGCCTCAGGGACCTCTACTGTGCTGAAATCACTCTTTTAGGTTCTGAAGTTACTGGTAGTAGAGTCAAGAGTAAGAGAAGGAGCAAGAAGCTTAGAAGAGATAGATGTAGACAAAGATTACATCAGCCTCCTTTCCATGACAAGACAGGCTAAATGAACCAAAAAATAGCAGCTATTGCTTTTTTTCCCCTGGGTCTGCATCACTGTCTGAAAGGGATGTTTAAGTGTTTTAATGTTGTTTCCACCTTGGAGATTCAGTACTGAGCCTCCGTGGCTTTGAGGAGATTGGCAAGAAGCTCTGGAAGGCAGTGATTGAATCAGGAGGTGACCTCCAGTGAGGGACTCCTTTTCTACTTCTCAGCAAATAAAAGCATGTGCACTGCAGCTGAGAGAACCTTAAGCAGTGCCTTCAGAGCCATTCATCTCTTAGTGCCTGGAGCTGAACCTGAACAGCAAACTGCAACAGTGACAGCAGAGGATGAGGGATATGGCTCATGCCAGCACTGAAACATTGCTTCAGTAGTCACTCACGGCTGAAGTTAGATGCATTGCCAAGAGATCCTGGGGATGAAGTGCCTTACCTAGAAGATACAGTTGATTTATCACTCATCGGCTTTCCTAAGTTTATTTTGTTTCCCACCAGGTCTTTTCTTCTACCTAAAACTCATTTTTGCTTTCTTCCCCTGTAATTGAAGGACTGTTGCTGGTAAAGACTCTTAATGGAAGTAGTTAAGTCTCTTCAGATGTCTACATGGAACTCAAACCATGACTGCTCAAATAATAAGAGGAACCCCTTGATATCTGAAATTGGCCCATCATGCTGCTGACAGAATAAAAGGGTTTTTTTTAATTATTCTTTGCAAGTTGAGTATACCAAGAAATCTGGAAATAAGTATTTTAAAAAGTCAGTGTCTTACAGTACTGAATCAGATAGATCCCACTCAGCTTTTCACTCTAGAATTTCCTTTTTAAAGAAGCTTATAATTTAGATTCCCAGATTTGTTTCTGCATGGTTCAATTATAGGGTGGATGCCTTACTGCACCTCAGTAGCAGCTGCTCTCCTGTCTTCTTCTCCAGGATACGCTTTCTTAATGCTCAGAGGAAATTTTAGGAAAGGAGAAACATCATTTAGAGAAGCCACGAGATGGAGGGATGATTAAATTTTCTTCAACAAAATGCGACAGCAGTGAGAGAAATTATTATACCTACTCCTTTTAAAGGAAGAGAGAAACATGGGCCTCTTCCATCCTCTATGGCTCTTCTGTGCTTGGGTAAATGCGGGAGCAAGCCAGGAGAGCAGAGCATGGTCATACCAAACGAGGAACTGCATCTTTGTTTTTCTAGATGCAGTGGGGCGTCTGTTGCCTCTATCACCACTTCTTCAACTTCAGTAGACACACATGGAGCTCAGATTTGCTGCCCATCCTCCTCTTTTAAACAATGCTTTATTGTTTGTTTGTAGTTCTGTCTTTCTGATGGTGGTGTTGGTCTCGTTTTTGTATGATTTCTACTTGAAGGATTTCTCCATTGCAGTGCAAGATTCAACCAACACTAGCATTTCCCTGACAAAACTTGTAGTAAAATCTTTGAAGAAAACACAGATTGCACAGAGAATTCATCATCTTTTGCTTGTATTGTTCTGTGACCCGCAAAGTGCCAACAGGTGCCATTAAAGATGCTGCTCTCTCTGGCAATGCTTTTTTAATAGTTGCAGAATGATCTCTGCTGCCCTCACAATGCCAAGCCAGCTGTCTGTATGTATCCCAGGACTCTCACTCCACTAGCAACTCTTAATTTTAAATCCAAAATCTGGTGTAAGCTCACCGAAGGGTAAAGCAGTGAGTATAGGGACTGCTATAAAGAGACAAGGCTGAAGGATGGATTTTTTTTTTCTGGGCAGTTCCTGAAGGCCTGTTTTTCCTTTGCCAATTTGTTTTTGCAGCCTGAGGATGGACATCCTGCTATTCTCACAGATGCACAGAAGTGCAGGCTGGAGAGAGACTGGCATTGTGTGTCAAATATGTCTGCTTGTGGACTGCAGCCTAGGATCTCTACATAGTTGTATGCCAGTTATGGTATAGATGAACATGTTATGAAAAGTGGAGACAAATGTTTATTCTAATGTGGTACCCAGATTTAATAAATCCTGACAGACAGCCAAGCTACAGGAAGCTCTGAAACTGTATACCAAAAGATACATGGTTATTGAATTACTTCAGAGAATTTTTTTGATGTGAATATCTCCTCCACGCACCTCCTTCCTTCTTCAGTGCCCCCACAGGGATAAACTCAAAGGCAGGCAACACTTAGGAGGTTTTTTAGTTGAGAACTGCATGTGTGAGACACATTCTTATGTGGAGGACCTAGAGCATTTCAGTGAAATAAAATGCCAAGTTATTAAATGTGTGAAGAAAATTAATCTGCTGTGGTTGAAAAAGCCGTGCTATGTTTTTTTTAAGTGCACTAGAATCCAGACAATTAGTTCTGCTTTGGAATAGATCTTTCTGGCCATAATGAAAATTGGGATGGACTTCTAGGATGTTCTGGGTCCTTTTCTAGCTTTTCAACCTCATATTCTTGTGCAAACCCTGCCACAATTCATGTCCTGGAAGAGCTATATTATTTTTAATTCAGCCCAAATTGCCACACCCACAGCCTGTTGTGGGGGTAGATTACAGGTCTCTCCAACAAACTGTTTGTTTCTCTTGGTATAAAAACAATCTTTGGGGAGGGAAGGTTAAGTGATCTGTTTTGTTCACATCAGAGGTTGTTCCACTGCATTTCATCCTGCTGTGAACGTCACCAGAACTGTTTGGATGATGATGCTATGTTGTGTTTTTCTGGCAGAACTCAGGCTAACTGAGAAAAATCAGCTTTCTGGTGAACTGACACCCATGATTTTTGCTTAGTTTGTGGAAAGGGAGAGATTTTATCTCCCCATGAGTAATCTGTCTTAGCTGAACATTAACTCTGATTCTTAATTTTTTTCTTTGAAATGCTTATTAGTTAAATGCATTGTCTTGTAGCTTTGGAGGACTCTGAGTTTTGGCAAAATATTAAAGTAGCTGACTTTTTTTGTTGTTGTTTTGAAGAGATTGGTCTTCCTGCTGTCATTGCACTTACCTTTCTATAGCAGTAATTAAATATTTGTATGGTTTTAACAGGGTGGATGTTCCCATGCTGTGAAGCATTGTGCAGGTTAATGTGAGTAAGCTGGCTCTGGAGTCAGAAGCCAGTGATGGTGGGAAAGTGCCCAAGTGGATGGTATTCCACCTGATACTTGCCCAGTTTAGGGACTTGTAGGGTGGTGTCATGTGGACGTATCTTCCTATCCCCACATCTCTCCTAGAGGCTTCACAAGAGGCAGCAGCAAGATATAGCATATCCTGTGTTTTAGGAATAGAAGTGGGACAGAGTTAGGTTAATTAAAGTAACTATTTGGGGACCTTTGAGACCAGATCTCTGAACACCTTGACTTGATTGTTGGGAATGAGAAGTCCTATTGGCTTGATCCTAGTTACCATTGCTTCCCTGGTGGCTGTGCTACACCGTATTTTAAATTATGGGTTGTCTCTAAGTGTTTCACATGTGACACTGAGAAACATTTACTGTTTCACAGCATGAGTTGCACTTTCTGCTCCACATTGCTCAGATGCTTTCTGAAAAATTATTGGAAATAAGTGTTTCCACCTTCTGACAGAGCTGTAAGTACCAAATCCTCAAGTAAGTTTCTTTGTTTGCCACAACTGTTGGCAGTCACAGAATCACAGAATAGTCTGAGTTGGAAGAGATTAGTGTTTGTAGCGTGCATGTGGGGATGCACACCCTGATGTTCCTTGGGTTTCAGTGCTGTGACTTCAGTGTGAGTCCTGAAGGAACAGTCTCAACCAAGTCATGTTGCAGGTAGAAGACTGAAGTTCAGCTCTTGTTGAAATGTGGTCCCCATTGTTTCCTGAAATTCATGTCTGGGTTTAAGTGCCTGGACCTTACTGGTAATTAATTTTGCCTCTTAAAATACTACTTTATAACAAAGTAGTTTAAAGGCATTTTGAGGCAATTACAAGTTCAAAAATTGAACTGCTAGAGCTGAATTTTTTACATTCTATTAAATACATTTGCCAGTGTTATAACTCAGTCTCTGGTGAATAGCTTTGCTGTTCAGTCGTTTCCCAGAGGAGAAGGTTCCAGCTCAACTTTCCCAGGGGTACAGGGGCCAGGTAGGTCCTGGTGCGCCTCAGCACACCAGATGAGCAGGTTTGTTGCTTCAAGCCTAGATAAGCACTGCTGTTCTCTTTTCCCATGCTTTCTGGCATGCTGCTTTGGCATAGTGCTCTCTGCTCACTGTCTATACGTGCAAATTGGTTCATGATACAGCTGCCTTGGTACCTCCCCAGCCCAGTGCAGACAGCAGTGTATCCCGCAGCTCCAGAATTCAATACAGCATGGAAAAGGAGACAAAGAGAAACTTTGTGAAAGTTACCAACCCATGCAGTTTGTTTCAGAGCACTGCAAGAACTGCGCAGTTGTGCATGAAGCAATAAAAAGTGCTGCCTCAGTCTCCCTTTCACTGGAGAATAGTAATTGACATTAGGCACAAATTTTGCAGCATTCAGACTCCCTTTTGTGTGGCTTCTTGAATGAATTGCATGTTTGAATGTGTGCTGACAGCTTTTTTTAACCCGATGATGTAGGCAAACAGCCACCTCTCCATTTTTTCCTGTGCTGCTTCAATTTTCCATCCCTTGTTCAAGTATTGGCCTCCCTGCTATCCCTCCACCCACTACCCCCAACTCTTTCAAGCTCTGTGGTCTCCAAGTCTGACACCTGAGCCTTTGTTCTGCTTCTGTGGAAATATGATTCTTCCTCCAGAGAAGTTAGGGAAAAACAGCATTATCAAGGATATTACTACTCTTTTCTTCTCCCCAGACAGCATTGGTTCAGGTATTGATAATCTTTAATAATCAGCCTGTTTTGAGACAGATCTTCCTACACATTTTCCCCCTTCTCCAAAATAAGTTGAGTAACAGACAGAATACAGTAAAAGGTTTAAGAATAGAGGTAGTTCATAAAATCAAATTGAAATTCATGTATTGTACAAAAGTAGATTCCAAAAATTGCCACATTAATTATGGGCAAAAATGAGCATATTTATACACACAGTGTCTCTCCATAAGTAAAACGTTTCCATCATAATGAGCTGTTAATTAAAGTTGGTTAACATACCAGGTATTACTATTCTGATAAAGTTAATATTAAAAAAAAAATCATCTTTTTCATTTGACTGATCTCGAGACAGATTTAAAAGAATACTTTAAATAATTGCATGTAATTGTTTCTGTGAGGTATTCCTTAGAGCTATACAATTATGTCTGGAAAAAAAAATATAGTTCTATTGTCAATAGTTAGAAAAAAATTAAAATCCTGTATGCTTATTATATATTTTAGCTCAAGACTAAATCTTACAGAAATAAAACTCCAGGAGAGCTGAATTTGTAATTTGGAATGCTGTGCAAGTGGAACAACCACAGTTAGAAGTGGAAGAAGCATGCATGCTAAAACAATGAAAACACAATATAAATATGACCAATTGTAATTCAAGTAGAAGTTGCAGAAAAAGAATTAGGCAAAATGAATCAGAACAATGCAAAGAGTAATTAATAACACTGACTAGGAAGATATTTTGGTAAGAAGTGCTTTCAAAAGCTCAAGGTCCTGAGAAAGGCTGGAGTAGTCTTTCAGGTAATTCAGAGGCAGCTTATGACTGCAATATGCACGTAGGTTTGTGCTGTTAGCAAAAGTTAAACTGCTGATAAAATAAAGGGTATATTTTGTGTCCTTGCTCTGGGTGCATTTCCCTCAGAGGGCAGAAAGGGCAGCCAGCTGAGAAGACATGCCCTGCCAGGTATATGTTGGGTTTAGTTCATTATGTTCTGCACGTAACCCAAAATATATCTGGGAGAGAGATTAGTACCCTGAGCCAGATATCCCTCCAAGCAAGGAAGAGTTCACTTTGTTAGATGAAGAACAGAGCAGAATGGGAAACCTCCTCTTTCAGTTCTTCAAGATATGCAGGTACTAATGTGTGATTTATGAGCAATTCACATGGCTGCAGTCAAAAAGTAATGGCATAGCCAGCAGTGGGTCTACTGAATGAAAAAGAAGAAGTAGAAATATTGTCTATATTTGCATACTAGAGCTAGATTCAGACAAAAACTGATGGTAATAGCACAGAGAGCAGTCATGACTGTGGAGGAAGACTGAGGAAGAAAACTGGACCCAAAAGTATCTTTCATTTTTCGGGAATCTGTACTTTTTCAGATAAAGTGACGTAGTAGGTAAAAATGGCCACAGAGACCTAGACAGCAATGGAAAATGGATTTCTGAGAGAGTAGGAAAAAAATCAGTAATACAGGTTTTTCTGCTTGAAGTACTGGTTTAATGACAACCTCTTGGATTAGTATGCTACTACCATCATATGTTTCTGGTACTCATCCAAACCAAGTGTGTGTTTTGTGTTAGCTAGTGTTTGCTGACTAAGGCTAAAGCTGGAATCATCTGGGATAAGTACATTTTTAAGGAATCCTCTGAAAATCAGAAGAGTATCTTTGCAAGTTGTCCTCACCCTTCTGTGCACATGCCTGTGTCAATCACTGAATATAAATATTGATATTTCTCTTCCTCTCCTCAGCACCCTCAGGCTCACCATTCATGTCATGCTCTTCAGGTCTTTCACTGCTCTGGACCTAGGGAGCTTTCCTGGCTTTTTCCTGGAGCCTGGCTTTGGCTCAGTGCTCCTTTCTTCATTCTGGAAGCTGGAATAGCTGTCCTGCATTAACCCATGGGGATCATTTCTCTCCTTTGTACTGCCTCGAGATCCTTTGTAGTAATTCAGGCTCCTTAAGCCTGGCAAAATTAGGATGGTAAGGATAAGGACTTTTTTTTAAAAAATACAGCTCTCCAAAATGCTAATAGCAGGTCATATGTTTTCATTGCAACTTACTCTTCATAAAGCTCAGCCAAAAATGTTTAAGTTCTAAAGCTTTGTTTACTGTGGGGGCATAGTGAAGGAGTAAATTTCTAGTCAGTTTGGTATGTGCAACTACGGGTTTACACCTTGTAGATAGGGTGAATTATTTTTCCATCATTTTTTGTGTGCTTTAAAATAGGCAGTGAGAAGAAACTCCTAGCAGGTGTTTGTCGTGCTTCTGAAGAGGTTTTCTGTTGCTTTGTGCTGAAGTTTTGTTTCAATATTGCACATAAAGAGAGATGACTTAGCACAGTGGACTTTATTCATCATGTCACATCATAATTGAGAAGCATATTTTTGGGGTTTTTTTATAAAGTGTGTTACATGTTCCCTGTAGGTTATAGAAACTTTTTGGTCTGATTTTGGACTTGTTTTCTTTGGAGTTTGGTCACATGTGTTTACATAGACATCGGTGTGTTTATATCAGTCTTAAATTATTATAAGGTGGAGAATAAGAAGACTTTTACAGAAAGCTGCTGTGAATGCCAGCCTTTTGTTTGAGAGAACCTCATGTGACATGTTGTGTACATTTCACACCTTTTTAAGAAGGCAGTAAGTACTGAAATGTTATTTCTGTAAATAAGCCTGACCTTCAAATTTGGGAGTTTCAGTGGCTCCATGAGACCACCTGGGCTGGCTGCCTCTAAGCCTGAGTTCCCTGGTCAGTTCAAAATTGTCCCAGCTGGAGATCTCTGGTGTGGGTCAGGCTCTATCTTTTCACTCATTCATCCGTGTTTTCCTCCACGGCTTTGACCTTCCTTATCAGAAAGGCATTGGCATTACTGCAGTGGCTCACTTAGTGTGTGGGGACCCCTTTGCCTATGGCAGCGAAATAGGTGAAACCTCACTTCTCCCTTACCTCTTCCTTCCTCACTAATTATACTGTCTGTTAAGGACAAATGTAGAACTTGCTGGCATATATACACATTCCACTGTTTTGAGTAAGGCTGTGGCAGTGAGTAAGAGAATTAACTAAGACTTTGAGGAAAAAAAAAACAAATAGGGGAAATCAGTGTCTCTGAGTATGCCAGCTCATGTTTATTCTATCAAAATTAATGAGTAAGAGAAAACAGCTTCAGTCATAGTGTTTTCATTCCAAATTCCTTGTTTCACAGGAGGCTGTTTCTGCAACAGAGAAGTGATGAAAAAATCGGAGGTTAGAGTAGAAGTGCCTTCCCAGCCTTAACTTACTGCCACTGCTGCGTAGTGGAGTGTCAGCCTGCTTCAGACCTCAGTGTTTCCCTTCTTTTAGGGACTGTCCTCAGCCAGTCACCAAACACCACACAACTGCTTGCTCACTCCCCCACCTGTAGGATCACAGAGAGAATCGGGAGGGCAAAAGCAAGGAAGTTTGTGGTTTGATATAAAGACAGTCTAATAAGGAAAACAAAGGTTGCACAATCAAGCAAAGGAAAACAAAGGTTGCACAATCAAGCAAAGGAAAACAAAGAATTAATTGACTTTCTCATGGACAGGCAGGTGTTCAGCCACCTCCAGGAGAGCCGGGCCCTATCACGTGTCATGGTAACTTGGGAAGACAAATATCAGTCCCCTGTTCTTCCTTCTTCCACTCACCTCTATATACTGAGCATGATGTCACATGGTCTGGAATATCCCTTTGGTCAGTTGGGGTCACCTGTCCCAGCTGTGTCTCCCCCCCAGTCTCCCATGTACTCCCAAATTCTTCACCAATGTAGCAGTATGAGAAGCAAAAAAAAACCTTGGGTCTGTGTAAGCCCTGCTCAGCAATAACAAAAATATCTCT
>JAWWMO010000083.1:84534877-84560085 GCA_035047845.1 Dendrocincla fuliginosa | reverse complement strand
GCTTCAGTCATCGTGTTTTCGTTCCAAATTCCTTGTTTCACAGGAGGCTGTTTCTGCAACAGAGAAGTGATGAAAAAATCAGGGGTTAGAGTAGAAGTGCCTTCCCAGCCTTAACTTATTGCCACTGCTGCATAGTGGAGTGTCAGCCTGCTTCAGACCTCAGTGTTTCCCTTCTTTTAGGGACTGTCCTCAGCCAGTCACCAAATACCACACAACTGCTTGCTCACTCCCCCACCTGTAGGATCACAGAGAGAATCGGGAGGGCAAAAGAAAGGAAGTTTGTGGTTTGATATAAAGACAGTCTAATAACGAAAACAAAGGTTGCACAAACAAACAAAGGAAAACAAAGAATTAATTGACTTTCTCATGGGCAGGGAGGTGTTCAGCCACCTCCAGGAGAGCCGGGCCCTATCACGTGTCATGGTAACTTGGGAAGACAAATATCAGTCCCCCTTCTTCCTTCTTCCACTCACCTCTATATACTGAGCATGATGTCACATGGTCTGGAATATCCCTTTGGTCAGCTGGGGTCACCTGTCCCAGCTGTGTCTCCCCCCCAGTCTCCCATGTACTCCCAAATTCTTCACCAACGTAGCAGTATGAGAAGCAAAAAAAGCCTTGGGTCTGTGTAAGCCCTGCTCAGCAATAACAAAAATATCTCTATCTTATCTCCTCTGTGTTCAGCACAAATGCAAAACACAGTCCCATACCAACCACCTTGAAGAAAGTTAACTCTACCCCAACCAAAACCAGCACAGGGACCAAAGAACAATCCCAGACGTGAATCCCAGATATCTCTTCACTAGAGAGACAGGGAAGTTGTTACCTTTAGGAACCAAGATGAACTTATTCTGAGTCTGTTCACTTCTGAAGTGACATTTTGTAGTAGTGATGTCATCAAACATATTGCAAGGCAATATCTTTTTATTTGACAAGTTTTCCAATTTGGTGGGGCTCTGAGCTTGTTAAAAAGTGAGTCAAAAGGAACAAACGATAAAGGAAGTGAGTTTCTCATGCAGGAATTCAGGTAAACTGGTGTGGGCCTAGGACTTGCTAATGGACTGTCTAGTGTATATTTCTATTTTTTTTATTATTATTTTATATCATATTTGATTTAAAGAAAATGACATAAGCCACTTGTTGGTAGCACCAGCCACATGCAACTTCTAAAGACAACAATAGGCAGTCAGACCTACATTGATGTTTTTGTTTTTATCACCTCCAGCAGACATCTGCTCTTCAAAATTGTTTCCTTTGCCAGTGTCTACAGACCTGATCTGAAAGCAGACACACAAATTATTCTGTGTGTCCATGACTGTTTGTGCACATGCATGTGCACACCCACACACATTTTGTGCTCAGGATTTTATGCACATAGGTATACAGCAGAGGGAATTTATGAGTCTGCAATCCCTGTGAATACCATTTAGATAGATATCTGCTTTTGAAAACTTAGCTCTTAAGCTTTGGAAATTTACAGAAATATGAAATAATGACTAATGACAGTCCTAGTTTCTGCTGTTCCACCTTATTTCTTAAACTACTTTAACTTGTGTCACTTATTGCAAAATGCAATATTTATTTTTCTTTCACAGTTTAATATGTTGTGTTTTCTCCACTTTTGGTAGCAAAAAAAGTACCTGTGATTTTCTAATTTCTTTGTAGTTATCCTCTATTTTTCTTTTTTTTTTTTCTCCTGTGGCTGCCTTGCTACACTGTTTTTACCTGGTAGGAAAACAAAGTTAGCCTCTGTTGCCTCAACAATTAAAAAACATTAGGTCATGCTCCAGTTTTAGTCCCCTTGGGTCTTCTCTGCAGTTTTACTTAGTTGTTTCCAAATATAATGGATAATCATCCTATGTTAAGAGAGATGGATTCATTGTGACAGCCTTGTGCTTACTTCTTAATAATGAGTGGATTTTAAATAATTTACGGACAAAAATGTGCTCCTGTGAAATTTCTGGCTGTACCTGTCTCCTTGATGTCTTAATGAAATTTTGATTAGTTGTGGACACGTTAAATGTAAACCAGGAAATGTCAGAATCAAAAATCAGGAGGGAGAAAGAGAACAATATGGCATCACTGAATAAGCCATTAAACTGCTCTAGTTCTCCCAATGTTTGCAGAAGGCAGCTAGTACATACTCTGAACAGACCCTTATTTGGGGTGTACATGTAGGGTGAGACAACTCTTTCCTGAGTGTTTTGCACCAACTCTCTTGTACCAAGCACCTACCTGTAGTGGCAGAAGCAACAGAATCAAGTTTCATGGGTTGCTTTGCTCCATCTGAGAGTCATGGATCTAAATCCTCTTGCTGCTGCCTGAAAATTCAGATTCATACATATGCAGATTTTTTTTATTTTTTTTTTTCGAAACTTGCTTCTAAAATGCTCTGTGGGATGAGTTTTCCCTGGTATATAAAACTCCTCTAGCAGTAAATTAAATTAAAGTTTGTTATACAATCTCCCTGTTGTGAGAAAGTCCCAGGATTGCCTTTATCAGCTCTACATGATTATACAAGACTGAAAATATCATTAGTTTAAGGCATCCACTGTGCTTTTGGTGATTGCCTGACAACCTCTGAGGTTTTATGTGAGTAGATTACTGGTTGCCTTTTGTGTTGAGCATTTTGGTTTTTTATTGCACCTTCCTGGGATAGAGAATCTGATCTGATTATAGGGAGGTCCTAATGGGACCTGCTGCTGAAATTAAGAAATAGAGAATGATTTTTTTCTAGAGATGGCATCATCAAACAGTGAAAGTTATGTATTATGTAGATAACTTGCCCTGAGAGTGCACAAAGAAAATTGTCACAAACTTGTATGCAAATGTCCATCTGTGTCCAAGCACAAGAGATCAGCCATAACATCAAGAGAAATACCCCTCTCAGAAAATCTGTTCTATCTTGTCAGACACCATCAAGCAGAGATACGGTGAACCAGCCTGGTCCTGACAAGTTTCAAGGCTACTCTTTGGTGCTAAAGAAATGGAATTCTGACATTTCAGAACTTGTGGGTTTTTTTGATCTGAGTCAGTCCAAAGTGATTAGTTTTCAGAAATTCATTTTTCAAAACTTTTCTTTTGGTAACACCAGCATATATTCAATTGTCTGATGGTATCTGGGGGCTTGAGAAGCCAGTTGCCAGAATGTAAGGCAGGAAACTGCTACCAGTATCAGTTCTCTGTGAGGAAAGGTACTCAGGAGCTCTGTGGCCATCACAAGATTTCTGTGCAGAAGGTAGGCTAAAAGGTCTGGTTGGGCCATGACCTTGGAGCTTTCTTGATTCTGTCTTAGGTGCCAGGACTCCCAGAGAAGAAAACTAATTTTGAATGGTGAAGGTACTGAAACTTTATCAGATACATAAAGTGTTGTGAGCCTCCAGACATTACCTGAACAAAGGAAAATGAGTTGTTAGTGTAATCAAAAGTATTTTGAAATGCTGGTTTCTCTTTCAGGGCCTCTTACCATTAATTGGGGGTTTTTTTATGACTTTTATTTTTTTTAATGAAAAAAATACTCATCAATTTAGATATGATTTCTTGTTCTCTTACAGGAAAGTTGTCACTTAAAACATTATAGATATTTTACTTTCTTGTCTAGATGTGGTCAGTCAAGAATTCTTCCAATGTGCAGGTACTTTGCAGGGAGATAGAGCAGCTGACAGGCAGAAGCTTTACAGTTTACTCTAGATCTTCTCTAATTCCTCATGGAGATACAAGTAATTTCAAGTTGTCCCTGTAGCTAAACAAGTCACTTGAAGGTTTGACTTCATTCTCCTTACAGTGTCATTGCTGAATCATGTCAGTGAATCATGATATGAGCCCTACTGTGCAGCACAGTTTGTGCAGTACTCTGATTTTTTACTTTTTTTTTCCTTTTCACCTCTAGTTAGTCCTGTGACAGATAAGGGTGCTGATGTCTCCATAAATACTTGGTGGTGGTGGTGACCTGCACAAGCTGATTACTTAAATGAGAGACTTGATATTCTTAGAGAAGAGAGAAGTGAGCTGGCTTTTCTTTTGTTCAGATTCATGTGAAATATTTGCAATTAAAAGCCCTGGTCTGGCTCAGGCAGATGGAGAGATACAAACTTAATGTGTGTTAAGTAAATAAGCTGAGAGTAAGAACCAATATGAGTATTTTTCTTGTTTAAATGTTAGCCAGCTCAACTCAAAGGTCACTTCTTCCCTGCATTTTTGCTTATCAAGTTGTTAGAAATACACACAGTTCCTTGAAATGGAAAGTAATGACTCTTTTCTCATTATGCAGTTCTAGTCTATACTGCCCTCAGAGATCTCAGGCTTGCTTTTTCTTGTTTTCCAGCTGTAAATGCAGTATAGTAATTACAAAAGTGTGTGGAGAAGCCGCTCACACTCAAGTAAGGAGTCTTTGGGCATTAAGCCTGTGGAGCTTTTGGGAGAAGAAGCAGCAATAAGCACCTTCTCTGAGAATGTCTTTCAGTAGTGTCATAATTACCTCAAAATCCATTGCATCTTAAAGTCATGCTCTGTGCCACAGGAGTTAGGCTGTGGTAAAGAGGATGACAGAGAGTTCAATATCTTTCCTTCAGCTACTGTCTGGTACTCCTCTGCTAACTTCCCACCTTCAGACTGCTCTCTCCAGGGCTTATGTTTGTCAGAGTGTACCACAATGTACAGCCAGATGTAGATGTTCTGTTTACACATCGAGACCCAAAAGTTTGTGCCAGAAGCAGGAGAACTTATTTTTCTGTTTTGGATAGCTCTGCCATTTGGTATTGAAATGGAACAGTTCTTTGAAATAGCTTGTTTTTTTGTTTGTTTTGTTTTTTTTTTTTTTTTTCCCAGAAACACTGTGATGTCAAATACTCTGTATTTGCTCATGCAAGGATCATTATTTCACAGTTGACTAAGGTTCTCTTGACCTCAAATGCAAGGTAAAGAAGCCTATAATCTCTCATAGGCTTAGGCTGACTCAAGACATTAGGTGAAGTGTGTGTCTTGTCACTTTTAAATGCAATATGGATCAGTTCCAGTCAACTAAATTGGATTCCAGTGAATGTATCTGGTCAATTAATTGGAATATGGCGTCTTGAGATATTTCTGAAAAGGCAAGGTATTGGATGCCTTACTGTCAGCTATTTCTGTTGGAGAGCTGCAGTGTATTTCTATGACACAGAAACTCCACTGCTTTTTGCAGACTTCTACTCAGCCATTGTGTTTGAGAAAGAGGGCTGTGCTGCATCTTGAGATAGTATTTTTCCCAGGGCAGGCAAAGGGTATAAGAATTCACAGGATATTCACAATAATATAAACCCTAAGGGATGCTGTCTTTAATTATAAAAATGCCCATTCTCATTTACTTTGTAGAAGCAAGGGAATGGGACGTGTGCTGGAGTACCCCAAACTATTATGAACTTAGAGCTTTAAGGAGTGTGTCCTTAAGTCTGTTTTGTAAATGTCTGCCATGTAGACTTTCACAGCGAGTAACTATTTTACTACTACAGAAACCAGAAATAACAGACTGCTTTTTTCTTTCAAACAGCATCCTTGAACTAACATTTATTTTCTTCAAAGGCAGCAGTATGACATGGAGAGGCAAGAAGATCCTTTTGACATTTTGCGAATATTAGAGCAGTGTAGTAGCAAAGTGAGGTTTGCAACGTTTCAAAGCCTTATTTGTTCTTCAGTATCTATTTGTCTCATGCCTTTGCACAAAGAGGCAATGTCAAGGGAAAAAGTAAGCCTTTAAATATTTTAAAGTGCCCATTTAGGATTCATTTCTCAGAGAACAGAATCCTAAATGTCAGATAGTGTTTGATAGTTCTCTGTAAAATCATCATTAAGAATTAGCCTCATTTGATATTTTTAAGCATTTAGAACTATCCAAAGAAACAAGTGAAGAATTCTGTCTATTTCATATTTTTTTTCTCTATCTGTAAAGAATGTCATTATTCCATTCTTGAATGCTTTTATGCAGGTTGTACTGAGTATTAGTATATCCGAAGCATACACAAGCTTCTCCTTGACTGCCATTTATTTTTTTTTTTAAATGTTTTAGGAAGCTTTCAATTATTATACCATATCACTAAAACTCTTCTGTTGGTTTCATTAGTGACCAACCATCCTAAACCAGTTTCTGATGACTTAGACTGCTGTGTAGTACTGTTTGGAACCACAGTGAGGGTGTCTGTAGCATGCTATGAGGTGCAGAGCAGAGAACCCCTTAGGTAGAATTTCTGTCTCTGATGGGTTCCCACATCATGGCTGGCTTTTAGAGAGGTGCATTTTGGAAAGTCAGCTCCAGCTGTGCCTGTGTGTACAGCAGTGAGGCTCAGTTCTCCCTTGCTGTGCTGTCCTTGCAGATGTCTATAGCCGGACACAAAGAATTTAAACAGGAACTTCCAGAGATTAAAAATGAACTGCTAACACTCCCTCCCAAACCTTAATCCTACCACTTCTGCCAACTTTCTGCAGCTAAAATAAGGAGCCTACATATAGTACGTGACATTTTCTCTGCCCTGGGAATTGGGTAAAGAAGTGCATTAATAGTACTCTCCTCTAGGTGGGCTGGGCTGTGTTTGTCAGGTCTGCAGACAATGGACACAGTACAAAGAAGTTAACAAAGTCAATGGCTTAGTCCAGCCATATGCTCAAGGAACTGTTAGAAAGAGGAGATAATAAAAAAAAAAATCTTTCTTTTTTTTCTCTTTTTCTTTCTCATTTTAAGGCTGTTTATTATATTCAATAGGAATCTTGAGGTATCAATTTCCTACTGCAGTGATTAGGAGAAGCAAAAAGATCTGTTAACTTGTCATTGTTCTCTTCTCTAGCAGTATTTTTTTTTCCTTGAAGGAAGTGATTTGCAAATAACATCCATTGTAAATCTAGCAGAGAAGATCCCTTGGTTCCAGCTAAGTCTGATTTTTCCAAATTCTCCATGTGAAAAACTTGTGTTGCTCTGACTGACAGGGCAATTTCAGAGAGTAATAAGTAAAGATGGATGTCCCCAAGCAGTTAATCAAATTTCTTTTTGGCAACTCTCTCTGTCAATATTCGAGGCTGTCATTTTAATTATTTCAGATTCCAGGTGAAGGAGGATGATAGTCACGGACTCCCCTTGCGCTAGATTATGTAAAACTTGGTGATAGCAATAGATGCCCACACAGGAAGTGGACATCTGAAGTCCATTCTCTTAGTGGAAATCAATGTACTTCCAGCTTCATCAGAAGGATCTTTGCAAATGTCTTCTGCTGGTGCAGAGTTGGATGTAGACCAGGTACAATTGCTAGCTGCAGCTGGACAAAATGCATCTAAATGTAACCAAAGGATAAAAGTCTCGCTGGTTGTGCTCTTCATTTCAGAACCTCTCTGTTCTGAAATGTCTCCTCAATTCTTTTGTCTTTCCACTCTGTATTCCTCCTTATTTATGCAATAGTCCTGCTTCCTGGTGTGATTGGAGGGGAGATAGCTCAAACTTCTTCCTGGCTCTGAACATTCTTTTCAGAGTGGACAGTTGACCTTGGAGGGAGTATCAGAGATCTAATGCAGTATAGTAACTCAGCCAGTTCTGTCAGCAGCTTCCTTCGTTACAAAACCTGACAAATCTTACTGCCAGGATCCAGGATTAGTCTCTGAAAACTCCTACCTGGTGACAGTGCACGAGATGCACAGCCTTTGCTTTGCATCAAAGCAAGACTGCAAGCAGACAGGACAGTTAGTGCTCCTCGCTTTTCCTACATGCTGCAAATACCTTGCTGTTTAATTCTATATGCATATGCATATGTATGCATATGCTCAGAAAGGAATCACAGAATGAAAAAATCTCTAGGAGATGGAGTGAAGAGCATGACATAGTGAGAATGCCGGACATAATCTTTGCTATGTGCTCTTTTAAAACTTAGCTTATACTGTACAGCTTTATATACTTCTTGTGTTTATGTATGCTTTTGTGTGGGCATGCATAGATATAGTTTTTTATCTATATATATTGCTTCACTTACTACAACTTGAGATTTGATGTTCAAAATTTTGTGGCTGAATATAGCAGAGGAAACGGAAGATAACAGATATACAAGCTATAGGAATCTCTTATGGGACACGGAAAAGTACAGCCTTCTTTCACTACTCAGCACCTGATCTGGCCTAACATCCCAATGCCCATCTTAGCATAGCTTGTTTGCAATAATCTAGAAATCTGTCTGAAACACTAGGAAATTAGAATTCATGTATTTGTGCTCATCTATGCCCCACAGTCCTGTTAAAATCAATTTGAAGATGAAAGTTAGCCCTAAGAAAGAACTGGCAAGAGTCAAATCTGGCTAGGTGGTTTGTTGTGAGATAAAGCACAATTATGCAATTAAACTTTTCTTGCTGGCATTCACAGCCACAAGGGCAGGCATAGATTTTTCATGAATGTAGTTAGCATCCTGTTTATAAGCAGATTTTATCACGTGTGTTCTGAGTGCACGTGTCCGTGATGAGTCATGTTAACTACATTGTGTTGGGACTGCAGCCTGAAAGGAGAATGGGGTATGTTTAAAGTCAGTATATTGTTACATTCAGTGTTCGTTGTCTCCAGATGAATAAATGCTCTCACAAACCATGCAAGAGTTCATTTTAAGGCTTTCATCTTCTCAAGAAAGTGAATTTCAGTGTGTGAGCAGAAAAGCAAAACCAAACATTCAGTCTTTTCCAAGATATAAACCTTAACATCCTCTTTTCTTGCAGATGGAATGTTTTTCTGCTGTCACACTTCTTTGGTTCTTTCTTGCTCTTTACATCTAGCAGCTGCGCCCTCAGCTTAAGGTTGCAGTATCACAGTAAAAATGTTTAACTTCATACACTGAAAGCTTTATGCACTTTATGGCCAACTGAAACCAATGGAATAAGTCAGAGAGTGTAAAGTGAGCAGCTCCTAGCAGATTCAGAGGGCACACCACATGTTTTATCAGTCATAATCACATAACTTTGATTTCACTCATGAAGGATTTTAGATAAGAACCTTGTTTCTTTTACTGAACCTTTCTGAACTGAAGCCAACATGGCAGTCTCTGCCCTTTGAATCATAGTATGGCTTTGAGCTTGAGGCTGTGCTAGGTGATATGTTGTTCCTCCTTCAGTTTGGTATGGTAGTATCTCACTGAGCCTGGACTGCCTAGGTCTAGTGCAGACAGAACTGCAAATAAACCGAGATACTGAGCAGTGAACAAAGGCCACTATGGCACAAGTGTGTGTGATAAATACCAGAGAAGTGAGACTCTAGCTCGTGCTAATAGCTGCACATAAGCGACCAGCATTTTGTGTGACTCCCCAAGACTTGAGAAATGGTGAAGTGCTTCTGTAATGAAGCACCATCCCTGAAACATTTGTTCAGGAGAGGGAAATATATGTTTTTCATCTGAACATCCCCTTGAAATGCAAACCATCATCTTTGCAAACTTCAATTATCTTCTTTATGAATCTGTTTCTATAACAATTCTTCTGCAGCAATGTACCATACACAGTGGGTGAGCTCTAGATCTAAAAGGCAAATCACAATTCCTTTAAAAAAAAAAAAAAAAAGAAAAAAATATAACCAACCTAAGAAAAAGAACAAAGAATGGCAATATCAGTGGAATTAATACAGTATCAAGAAGGGAAAGCAATCTCCTGAAAGTTGAGAGCTGGATAGACATGTGTGGTAAAATAACTATAATGAGTTGGATATGTTGCTGCTGTTAAAAGACTGAAAATATTTCAAAGTTAAGTTTCTCAGACAAAATGTTCTTCAAAGTCAGTGGCTCTAAAGGCAGAGAAGAAGCCTCCAAAGTTTGAGAGGAAGTGTGAAAGAAAAATTTTTCCCCCAATTTGGAATGTAGTTGAAAAGGAATGAACCTTATCACCAAAGGATAAGGAGCAAGTTAAAAAACACCTTCAATCCTTGCCTGCTGCAGATGACCCTGATTGACTTTGAGACAGTAACAAAAACTTAATCTTGTTTGCAGTGTATTGAGAGATGGCTTGGAGAGATTGATTGTGAAAGGGTAGTCACTGAGCTGAGCTAGGAAGGAAACAAGAAAGGTAAATCATTTTAAAAGTTCCAAATACCATTACATTTTCCCTTGTAACTTTGCTTAAACCTTTTAAATTCTTGTCTGCCCCACAAGGTGCAAAGCAATTGCAATCGCTTTTGCAACTCAAGGAAAATTCCAGGGGTTTCATTGAGTAGAGGTATGTGGGTGGGGAAAGGAGTGAAGACTTCAGCCAGTGAGAGAAAGGATTCTGTGACCGATATAATAAAAAATTATTAAAAACTAGAAATGTCTTCAGACAACAAGTACTTACTTTCATTAACAAGTCACGTCAGCATCCAAGCTTATTCCTAGAACATATATTCCTAGGGAAAGAAAAAAAAATGTTAAGAGATTTGGACAAATTCTGTCAGCCCTAGGAGAGCAGAGAGTGAGGTCTCCTCACACCAGCTGTTGGAAGCTGGTGTCAGTTGTCCTTCTGCTAGGGAAAAAGGAAAACTCGCTGTGGTACCTTTGGGGTGTTACTGCTTAGGGTAGGTTTTGTGTTCTCCTAAGTAACTAAAATATATGCTTAATGAAAAAGAAAAAGTGATTCCTCTTTCTTTATTGACTTTGAATTGCAGCCTTGCAGCTAGGAAGGTAGAAACAGCATGGAGTTAAATAAGCCTGGCCCAAATCTGACTTGTGCTGATGTTAGCCTGTGGTAAAATATTGTTCTTAGCCAAGTTTTGTTGGCTGTTTTACAGCAGTGTTGTGGAGGTGTTCTTGACCAACCAAGTGAGGACAGACTTTTATGTGTGGAGAGGTGAATGGGGAAAGAATCAGGGCAGTGAATGCCCAATAGTCATTGCTCTGTCTGATCTGGGTCATTGACTGTATGGCAGATTTACAGGCAGCCTAACAGTCTCCATACTGAGCTGCAGGGTGCAGGAAAATCTCCTTTTCTACCTTAGGATGTTTCTTCCTACACTCAGTGTCTTTTGTACCTTTATACCTCCAATGCCCCACCTGTCTTTGGAGGGAGTCAGATCTGATCATACTAATCAGTTTCTGCTTTTAGAGTTCCTATTAACATACCTTGCAGTAAGGCATAATTATTTCCCTTTAAACTTTTCTTGCAACTTTCCTCTCTTTTCTCTTCAGAGGTATTTTATTTATCAGAGCATGAATTTATACATCGAAGATCAGAGTGCTTCATGCTTTAATTCGACACAGATCTTTAGCAATTAGAAACTATATGAAAGGCAAATATAATTGAATTCTTGTTCTGACAGTTTACTAGCTTTGTCATTCACCCTTTGATTCAGAGGTCCTGTATTTTATCTATTCCTTTCACAGCTTTTTAATTTTTCCTTCCGAATTTGTTCCTTCTCTTGAAAAGGCAATACATCTACCTGATGCTGCTTCCCCCACAAACATACCTACTTTCTTTTATTTTTCTTATGCTAGTACCAGGTTAAGGCAGGAGTACTTTAAATCTTTCATGCCAAATAACCAAAATTCAGTTTTGGCTATCAACAGAATAGTTTTTTCAAGCACTTTCATTCAAGAACTTTCATTAAGCCCTTCGAGGCAGTTCTCTCATTCCCATAGCAGGCAATGATGTTCCCAATGTCTGCTCATCCAACCCTGCTGTGTGCTCCCCTCTGCCTTTGCACGCCAGCAGCACTGGGTGTTGGGACATCATGATAATGTTGAGGAAGGTGAGGGACTGCACGACCTCATTTCCTTCCCATTTGCATCAGGGAGGAAAAGGAAAGATAAGACCAAAGGTGGAGCCAAACACATGATTGAACAAGCTGGGGTTACTGATCATCTGAACCCCCTGGGAATTTCTGTGAGATCTAGGGAGTGCGTGTGTGTTTGCATAAACCTGGGTCTCTCCTTTTCACACCTAGAAGTGTACACTGACTATCATTGTCCATCTTGCTAGAACTTTTCTGTTACAAAGCCCAACTTGGAGCACACTGAGGTCACTGGAGAAAGTAACCTCCACTAACGTGAATTAAATACTTTACCACAGTAGCTCACACAAGTACCCAGTTTTGGTTTTGCTTTGGATTGCAGAACAGCCATGCTGTCACTCTGGGTCATCAGTTGCATCCATCTCTGGATAGCGTTTCAGCATGATTTTTGTTTGCATAACATTGCAGCCTCTACTTCTTTTCAAGGCAAAGAGAGAAGAGAATTAATACTATCAGTCTGTAGAAAACCTCAGAGAAACTCTGTCAATATTTTATACTGCTTTCCATTTCTAAATAGTACTTTTAGGTGAGAGCAGGAGTACTTATTGTGTTGATTTAGACACAGTAAGCGAAGTGCCTGTTGTTTCTTACATTTAATGCTTATTAAAGAAGGAGTCACATCTGAGCCAGTTCCCTGATGTGGTTATCTAATACATTCACTTCTCCAGAAACAACAAAACCCTCCAGGAATTACATGTTCTGGTTTTAGACAGTGGTTAGGTATGGCTAGATTTAAAACACTCAAGAAAGCCAGTCAGTGGTTACAAAGGATCTGATGATATATCAAGATTTTTTTTTTATTCTCTTTGTAGAGTTTTCTTTCCTTTGATTTTCAGGACTAAAATAATGACTATGTTAATACAGTCCACAGAAAGCTGAAGTATATAAACTGCATAAACTGTGGGTATGATCAGGGAAACATTCTATTTCAGGTGAGGAATTTCTTCCTTTCCCCCTTATCTTCTTCCTTGTGATGTGATGACCTTACTCTCCCCAAGTTCCTGTAGGCAGCATACCCTGTCATTGTGGCTCTTCCAGTAAGGAGTGGAAACTTTAGACAGCTGGGATAAATTTGCTTCAACAAATTCTTCCTTCATATCTAAACACATTCATGCACACACTTCATACTTTGGGCATGCTGCCACCACCATGCAAGCACACACTTCTCATTACCTGAGAAACACTGGAGTAGCACGAGACAGCGTGCAGAGTGGTGAGGTTTGCTGAGGAAAGGAAAGATGTCTTAAGCATAAAGTGGCCTCTGCTCACTATTCCTTTCTTTCAGAACATAAACTTCATGGATTGTCATGACTCCTGCCATTCTCTTAGAAAGATTAGCTTTAAATTCTTGATGTTGCAGTGGTTTTAACAACTGCACTTCTAGAAGATGTCACTCTGAATTTTCAGTTTGGAACCCAAATTCTAATCTTAAACATTTTAGTGTTTTAGGGGTGTTTTTTTAGTATTCTAAAGTTTCGTGGGGCATTTCTGTACAATAAGACCTTGTCTTGTAAGAATGTATGATTTAAAGATGTTTTATGTGTTAACCAGAATTAAATCTTTTTTTTTCTTTTTTTTTTTTTAACAATAGCACCTACAAATTTAGGTTACTGAAGGAGAAAAACAAGTTTAAATTACCAAAGAAGAAAAGAAATTGCTAGGCCATCATGCTACTGTAGTCTGTAATTTTTATATTTTTTTTTTAGCCAAAAGGTTTCAATTTTTTAGGTGTTTGCTAATGTGAATGGTCCATCAAAGGACCAGCATCTCAGTAATAAACTTGTTAAACCTAAATGGAATGGCATGTCCTTTCCATTTCATATTCAGTTAAGTTTGAGATCATCAGAAACTTTTCTAGAAAACCCTCCAGGCAGCTGACTAAATTAAAGAAGGGAATTACTCACAGGCTTAGAAGACAAGTAGGGACATCAGCAATGAAGGATAAGTGTAAGGCTGCTTCTCTCTGCATAATAATTTTATTGCCTGGCTTGATGTATCATAATGTTTGAGATATATTACCCAAAGTAAGTAATACACTGGACCATTAAGCACATTATGGTGTAAATAATTAAGATGCATAATGTTAAAACTTTGGGTAGAATGTAATTACTGTACTCTATGGAAAATCAATGGCTACTCCAGCAATGTAAGTAAACATTAAAACCAGCATTTCACAAACACACAGAGCTGGCAACTGTTTTATGAATATATTTCAGAGGCTGGTTTTTGCATTGGTGTGATGAGATGGAGTGGCTCACATGCAGAAATTAATTGTCCAAAATTATCTTCCTTGAAGGTTTGCTCTTTGTTTAAGTAGTAAGGGATGCTTCCTACTTTAGTCAGCAGCAGCAGAATGCAGAGTTCTGTGCCTGAGTCCAATCTTTGGTGCTTGACAGGACTGAGCATCCTTCACAGCTTGCACCCCACTGCACCCCACAGCCTCTTGCTAGTTTAAAGCATAAGGTAGGCTTATTCCTGCACTTCAAAAATAGATATATCATGCACTTAGACTGATGGTAAGGCATGACCACGGGTGAGGAATGAATTCCTTATGATTTTTTGTTCTGCTCTGAAGAACTGGGAGCTCAAGAAATTAAATCTGCAGAAAGCTGTCAGGATCATTCAGCTGAACCAAACAAGGTGATAGAATTGAAATATGAATTTGACATGTAGTTCTAGCCAAATCTTCAGGCAGAGTTATGCCAGGAATTTGACTGCATTACATATTAGGCCCTGTCTACGAGTATTTATAAAAGGCACCTTTGCACACATATATAAAACAGATACTCAAAGATTGAATTCTGGCTTTCCAATTGTTTTTGATAAGAGAAATTTTTCAATTTTATATAGTGAATCTGTTAGATTTGTCATTCAAAGAGCTTTGAAATGGAAAAGGCAAGTTAAGCCAACATGCTGACCTGTACATCAATTTAGAATTTTGCTTTCGTTCCCTGTTGAGTTCCAGGGAAGTGTTCAGAGGAAGCAGAAGATATTGCAGATAGCTCATCCATGAAGACTGTTGTTTCCTATTTGAAGGAAGCTCTGTGGGCACAGCTCACAAGCTTGTGGCTGAGGGTGAAGAATTCCTTTAGAGTACATAATCATGAATGGTTCTCCACTATATTGAGAAAATGAGTAATTCCACATGCCATGTTCCATGGCATTCAGGAGAGTTATCCTAGATCCCATGCTGATGTGAAAGCAAAACCAGTCCCTTGATGTGACTTGCTGCAGGATGTCTTCTTTACAAGGATTCATACTTGGGAAATTGCTTTGCTGGGGCAACCCACCAGTGACTGGGCAACAGAGATTTTCAGGACACACCAGAATGTTCTCCTCATCTGCTTGCCATCTGATTCTGTTTTACTTTGTTTTTAATTACAGAGTTTTTTCCCTCAACATTGTTGTTTTGAGATTTACACTACTGTGTCTAATAGAGCCATGGCAACAGGTGTTGTAGAGATTAATCAGATAAAAGATACATTTAGTGTTCATTCTTATGTGCAATGCCATTAAAATGAATAACTCTAATAAGCACCTGGCAGGCATATTTCAGTATTTGGATAATATGCCAGAAGTACAGTGTTCTGCTAGAAGATAGTGTATTTCAAGCCCAGGTGATTAATTCCCTTTTTTTCCTCTTTGAAAGAATTAACTGTTGCTCTGCCATTTGTCTTTAAGAAGGCTCCAAAAAAAGAGACTTTAAATGCAGTTTTACAGAAGTTCTTCTGCAGCCTTTCCTCTGGTAATTTGAGTACTTTGCAGTTGTCCATCACCTCAGCTATCATGGGAGATTCAACCCTCTTATATTCCATTCACTTCAGGAGAAGGAAGTGCACAGCGAGGATTTTGCCTGGGTTTAGATAAGTGATTGTTTTGGGTTTTTTTTATTGGACGGTATTTTCACAGAAGTGTCCATTTGTGTTGCCAAGGCACAGTGGAAGCAGTATTTTGTCCTCTGATTTTCAGGGTTGTGTTTACGGTCAGGTAATTGCATCAGCTGGCTTCTTTGGATGGTCTCATTGCCAGTTTGGATCTGCAAACACACATGAACACTTTTACTTTTAAGGCTTCAGTATTAAGTCCTCTATTTTTATTACTATTTGTGAATAGGTGATTAATATAGAGCTCTAAAATACTTTATGGAAGAAAGAACACCTATCACCAATGTATCCATAATAAAAAAATATTCCTGCAGCCTCTCTTCTATTTTTTTATGCATGAGTGTTTCCTCCTCCTCCAGTTGATACTAATTTTATTTCAATTGGCTAAGAAAATGAAGATTGACATTTATGTTTCTTCATGCAATTATTCTGTGATTACTGAGACTCTGAAGGAGGGACGGAAGCTCCTGCCAATGCACTTTATAGCTTTATTTCACAGCATATAACACTATAACCTTGATGCTAATATTCAGCTTATGCTTTGTAGCATTCAACCTTTCAAGTTTCTCACAACAGAATAACTTTGATTTCATTTAATAAAGACAAACACATCTTTCATTAGCCTTTGAGGTACATGCACTTGTTGACTGTTTTTCTTAAATCATTGGATTTTGTGACTTTCTTGTCCTTTCATCTTTCCTTTTTTAATTTTATTGATATGAAGTTTGAGTATTTTTTTAAAAATTGTATCTTGTGAGCCCTACACTTACTCTAGAGCAAGAAAAAACCCCAGTTTTTATAACATTAGACATTCTGAGGACATTTGGGAGACATTTGATTCTGAATATGTATGTGCATGCATGAACACTCAGTTTTAACTGAGTTATTAACTGAAATCATCAATTGATCCTGAACGTAGAGATAGGCTTTTGACAAGGTGCAGTTCTTGCTCTAATGTAGCATTGCATTTGGGCATAGAAAAGGTAATTGTTATATGCTAGATTCTTGGTAGTAATCTGAAGTTCTAAACCTAAATTTCTTAAGGAAGAAAGAGGAAAACATGACCAGATTTTAAAAGAAAAACACCAAATAGAAAAACCTCTGTGTTTCTCAGGGAAGCGAATCTTTTCATGACAATATTCATTTGGTACAATTAATGTTAATTAGATGTTCCATACAGGCCAGAGGATGGTCTCGTCCTTTGTTTCCTTCTAGAGGCGTAATGGCCAATATGGTTTCTGGGGAGAGAAATGCAATGGTATGTTCATTTATGGAAAAAAAATACTCTTAAAGGGGCATCGTCATGTGTCTTGCCACCTCTTGCCTCCTTTCTCTGTTAGGATCGTGACTCTAAAAATGAGTTTGCTGCCTGTCATATGCATGTATGTCACCTTGCACAACCAGAGGCTCTTTCCTTATATCTCCCAGGCACTGATGGGGGATCTTCATGCAACAAAACTTCATTGTTTGACAAAAATGGGAAGATATCAAAAGAGACTGTTCAATTCAGTGTTCACATCAGGCCAGTGTCTGAAACCACTAAAACAAACCAACAAACCAACAAAAAAAGTTATGTTTCAGATGCTCATGTTGTTCTTTGATGTGGTTAAAGAGTTAATTTTTTGACAGGGAGAGTAACTAAGCATTGACATGAATTGTCATGGGAAAAGAAGTTAAGTCAAGACTTTATGTCTGAGTAGAAGATATTTCAATTTTCAGACATTGACTAGGATACTGGTTTGGAAATTTGGAAAGAATAGAGATGTTGTGGATTGAAGAAGTGGCAAGTTACACATGGACACTCCTAGTACAACTATCAGTACATGTGGCTAAAGCTGGTGGTGGTAGAAGGGGCTTATTAGAGTTTTCCACAGCTTTCACTTCCCAACACACTTTGGTCATGAATCACAAACTGTCCCATTAACTCAGAAGTCCCAGGAGATGCGTAACAGCCTTTTAATAAAACAATATATTTTTTAGCTGCTTTTGTAGAGGTGCAGCCTGTAGTGCAGCACTTTGTTATGTATAGATCTCAAGGAAGTCCTCCTTTCTGTAATACTGTGTGAATTTGAGGCAGGTTTGGGATTGCTTTTGTTTCATTTTGTTGTTAGAGTTGGCAGGGGAGAATCCTGTTTCTGTAGGTCTCTGAAGTCAAGAACATTATGCAAAATACAGGGAATTAATAATATTTACGTTTAATGAATCTGTCTCTACGAGGTCACTGAATATATAAAACTTTGTTTTTCAGCCTGATTTGGCAACTTAACCTTTAATACACAGAGCCAAAGACCTACAAGTCAGCCTAACTGAAGAGGAGTTGCATGTTTCTGTCCATCTTTCAGATGCTTTTATTCATGCAAGCTGGGGTGACTTTCACTGTGTTTCAATTACATAACTGGAAATGTTTGCAAGTAGACATACTGTTGGAGTGATCAGCTAATGAGGTAAAACCAAATTCTGACCAAATTTTCATGTATTCATTTATTTTCTGCAGCTAAGTGCTCTCCATCTATTCCTTATTATTTATAAAACCTACCCATGGCTTAAGCAGCTCAATGAAGAGTAAAGTGCTGCAGAGGCCCAGGCTATGAAATTGATAATATAAATTAGCAGTAGATATTTCATATCATGACATGTTTGTTATGGGATACGAGGTTTGACTTAATTCACATAAAAGTCATGAATATCCATGCTTTTGCAGAAGGCTAGGATTAGGGACTGCAATGTGCCTTAGACCTGTGGGGGTCTGAGAGTTTTTCTAGATAGTGTTAATAAACTGTGTCACTTGGGGGACAGTGAATGCAGTGAAACACTGTCCTTAATGGTGGCAGTTTTGAGCCTTACAAGATGTGAAAAGCCTCATGTCTCTTAAGTAAAATGCAAAAGTCATTCTTGTTAAAATCCTACCTTATTGCTAAGAATAATGTATTGTGGAAATGGAAATCTGCATGTGGATTAGACAGATGATTGCTACAATGCAATGAATCTATTGGAGAATTTAGAGAGGATTTCATGCTACTCACAGAATATGAAGGGTACTTGATGGAATTTGGCTCTGGTTTCTATAGTTTGCACAATTATTGGTATGTTAAGCACTGTGCTCTTTCTCTAGTGCAATATAATCTGGTTTTTAAACATTTGACTGCATATACTTGTGTCTTTTACATATAATTTCCTCTCCTTTCTTGCTTAGCAAAATTAATTTAATTCAAATAGAACAAATATACTGCAGATTCTTCTAGTATATGATTCATGATATTTTAAAGGGAAACATAGTTTCCCTCCACCCTTACAAGAATACTTCAAAATAAAATTTATAAAAAAATATAGAAATCACCTTCAAGCCAAGCATTGATTCATTTAGCTGCAGCCAGCCTCTGCAAGGTATATGGGTACTATTGATACCACTCCCAAACTATATAAGAAGTGAGCTTTGTAGCCTGTCTTCCTATAATAGTTTGGTTTTTTTTTTTCAAAGCCTTTCTTCCTACCAGATACTATTTAGGCTAAACTCAAGAACAGACTCTCTGCTTAGATGCCACCATGTCCTATACTGCTGGTGGCATACCCTTTTTAATAGATGTTTGCCAACACTGAGTACATTAATATGATGCAGAGCCCTTATTTGTGGCAGTGAGTACACCTCCGAGAAACCAGTTTTCACTGAAACTGGCAAATATAGAATAAGTGTATTTTGGGAAGAAGAAATAATTAGTTTTTGGTCTAAATCTGCAGTTAGCAATATGGATTATAGCAAAGCCTAGTCAGAAGTGTACTGCTGGTTTGAGTGAGTGTTAAAGCTCAAAAATATGCACATTTTCAAATGAGAGTTCTCTTCCCCCACAGATATTAGGAGTCTGGGAGGTAAGAAGATAAAGAAGATGATTTACATTTATTTTTATGTCAAAATTTGCTAGAAGTCTTCCCTTTATTCTTACAGATCAGGAAAGACTTAGGAGGAGATTTGATATGAAAACTGCAAGTGCCACCTTCCAGCCCTGCAGCACTTATCTATATCTTAATTACAGTTACTTTATTTGAGATTATTTTTGCTGTTTCCATAATGTTTCAGTCACGCAATTTTAGATGCAGTAACTGACTAAAAGCCAGAGACGTGAATTCCAAGTATCTCATGAGCTAGAGACTTTCAGGGATTTTACACTGAAACAACCTTGTAGTTACAGCTAAATTGATTAGATAAGAATGGACTTATGGGCAATAGAGCTGAAAAAAAACTACATGCTGAGTCACCCTGTGGTCCCCTTAAAAAGATGTGGAAAGCATGCTCTAAATGCTAATAAAAATTGCAGTAAAAGCATTCCAAGCACAGAATGAATGACTTTTTAAACAGGTTTATAGCGTAACTGGAATTTCCAGGCCATAAAATCAACACTTAACAAACCTTTTTTAAACTTGTTAGGTGCAAACACCTTGGGTAGAATTCCATGGCACAAAATTATATTTTCTTCTGAAGTTGCTCATCCTTTTAGTACCCACATGAGCAGTCTCCATCTATCTTAATATTTTTTTTCACAGAATAGTTTACTTTCACTATTCATTTTTCATTTACAACTCCCTAGAGTTGCTCAGTGCCTCTGGCATGCCTGATGCTAATGAGAAGCACCACAAGGGATAAGGTAGAAATGAGTTCATGAACACTGAATTTAAGGAAATTGTCATGTGCAGTGTAGAAAAATGCAGGTTAACTTGGCAGTATGATGGCCTTTTTTGTGCCTTATAAGAGCATCTTGCATGCCATCAGCTAGTGCTGTAACTTGTCCTGTCTCCCTGGTTGATGGGACTAGCTAGAGATGATGAAAAGATGGTCAATATTTGATTTTTTGATTTTGAGGAGTTTTTAATTTCCAGGTCCGTGAAGGCACTTGGAGTGAAGCACAGCATGTAAAGAAGACTATAGCTAGCAATATTTTGATAACAAGCACTATTAGATATGTGGCAAGATATGGATGGTTGTTAGAGTGTTTGGCTAGAGAAATAAAAGAATGGGATTTATTAACATCATACATCAAGAAATAGTAAGAGCTGGAGCAAGGGAAGCACAAGCGAGGAACCTGAGGAAGGAGAGTCATGGAGTAACAATGCACAAAAGGATGACTTTTTGGCACAAGTGGTAGAGATGAGGAGAAGTTGTTTTTGAGCTTGAGGTGGTCTGAGATGTTGGGGGGTATGTAGATAGAAAGGAAAAGGTGAAATGTGAAGCTGTGGGCTGGAATTTCAGAGGTAGGTTTAGCTCTGAGAGAGGAGGTACAACATTCACAAGCAGAGCAAGGGAGAGAAAGCAGATGGTTTGGGAGAAGGGTGATGATAACTGGAAAAGGGCATGGAAAAGCAGCTGCTGAAGGAAATTATGTATTGGTGTTTTTCCTGGCTTTGAGATGATTTGGCTTGGAAATAGTACAACTACTACTAACCACATTTTTCAGTGTTTCCTCTCTATAGGAAGCACAATTAAAAGTTAGTGATAGGCCTGTGTATTTTGTATCATTACTTGAAGGTCAGTAACTAAAAAACAAACAAACAAAATCAAACCAAAACCCACCCAAGCTTTTAGGTAAAAAACAGTGTCTGCCTTTTTAAGAAAAAGAAGTAAAACCTGGTAGTGGTCTCTTGGAAGAAAAATACTTCTTATAAACAAAGAGACTTAATGTGTCATGAAGGCTGAGCTTTGCTTATTGAGGGGTTCTGTTTTGTTTAAAGCTTGCTGACCCATAAATGGACAGGTCTGAGCATAGAGTTCAACAGAATCATGAGAACAAAATTTCACTCAGTGGGTGCTCTGTTACAGACTCATCCAACATTTTTAAAACCCTTTCTCATTGTTCCTTGCTTCCCACAAGTAAGAGTAGGGCCACACAGGGAAGGAATATTTAGTACCTACTGAATGAAGGAATTTTTTTTCATATTTGTAAATCTCTGAGACACCTGAAATGCTTTGATTTGGTTAGGCAGCAGTCACAGAATTTTGCTCTGATTCATCTGTTTTATATGGTCTTCCAAGTTATTAATGACAACTATTTAATTATCTTCACTTGTTTCTAATGCAGTGACATCACCCTGATGGAGAGATGCTCTACCTGCGCAAAACCAGAATGTTTTATTTGCTTCTAGTTCTTTTATAACTACAATGCACATAGACAATCATAGAATCATCGAGGCCAGAAAAGACCTTTAAGGCCATCAAATCCAACCGTCAACCCAGCACTGTCACTGTGACCCCTAAAATACAAAACCACATCACTCAGCACCAGATTCAGACAACTCTTAAACACCTCCAGGGGTGCTGACTTCACCATCTCCCTGGGCAACCTGTTCCAGTGCCTGACTGCCATAACAGTGACTTTTTTTTTTTTTCTTTTTTTTGATAATACCTAAATTGAATCTGCTCTGTCTCAGCTTAAGGCCATTTCCTCTTGTCCTCTCTCTGCAGGTCCAGTAGAGGAGATCAGACCCCACCTCACTTCAACCTCCTTTCAGGTAGTTGTAGAGAGCAATGAGGTTCTCCCTGAACCTTCTTTTCTCGAGACTAAACAAACACAGCTGTCTCAGCCATTCCTTATAAGATATGTTCTCCAGTTCTTTTGTAAGGCTTGCTGCTCTTCAGTGGACACACTCCAGCATCTCAATGTCCTTTTTAAAGTGAGGGGCCCAGACCTGAACACAGTATTCAGTGTGGTCTATCCTGAGTGCAGGGGAACAATCATTTCCCTGGTCCTGCTGGCTACCCTATTCTTGATACAGCCAAGATGCCGTTGGCCTTCCTGGGACCTGGGCATACTGATGGCTCATATTGAGCTGCTGTCAACCAGCACCCCCAGGTCCATTTCTGTCAAACAGCTCTTGAGTCACTCCTCCCTAAGCCTTTATCACTGCATGGGGTTGTTGCAATCCAGGTGCTAGACGCAACACTTCACCTTCTTGAAACTAATGCATTAGTCCTTAGCCCATCGATCAAGTCTATCCAGGTCTCACTGTAGAACCTTCCTATCCTTGAGCAGATCAACACTCCCTCCCAGCTTGGTGTTGTCTTCAAATTTACTGAGGGTGTACTTAATCTCCACATCCAGATTGTCATTAAAGATGTTAAGTAGGACCAGTCCCAAAATTGAGCCCTGGGAAACACCGCTAACTACCAGATGCTGATTGTATTTAGCTCCATTCAACACAATTCTCTGGGCCCAGCCATCCAGCCAGTTTTTTACCCACCAAAGAGTCCACCTACCCAAGCCACAAGCAGACAGTTTTTCTAGGAGGATGCTGTGGGAGATGGAGTCAAAGGCTTTACTGAAATCCAGATAGACCACATCCTCATCCACCAACTGGGTCATCTTGTTATAGAAGGAGATCAGGTTGGTCAAGCAGGACCTGCTTTTCATAAATCCTGTTGACTGGGCTTGATCCCCTGGTTTTCCTGCATGTGCCATGTAATAGCATTCAGGATGCTATTAACCTTGCCCAATAACCCTCCTTAACCTTGCCCAGAACCGAGGTAAGGCTGACAGGCTTACAGTTCCACAGGTCATCCTTTCGACACTTCTTTTAGGTGGACGTTACATTTGCCAATATCCAGTCAGCTGGAACTTCATCAATTAACCAGGATTGCTGGCAGGTGATTGGAGTGGTTTGGCAAGTTCATTTGCCAGTTCCCTCGGTTCTCTATGTTGTGATGCTATTTTCATAGCTTTCAGATGAATTCATTCTCAAATTCCTGGTTTCATGAGTATAAAAGTGCTTGCAGTAAACAGTGAATTAGTAGATTTGTCTAGCCACATTATCATTCACAGATCATGGTAATGTTGCTGTGTGTTAGGTCTATCGCATAATTGCTTCAATAATTCTTCGTCACAAAATCAAATGCTTTAGATATCAATAGCAGTGTCTAATCAGTTATTTGACTTCAGTTACCAGAGACAAGTGATCTCTAAATCTTAGTGGTTTGGAAAAAACTTGATTGATTGATTGATTGATTGAAGCTTTGGTTACTATTTGGGCTTCCTTTATTCATCTGCAGAATCTCTTTCTAAACCCCAGTTTAAGGTATTAGCAATTCAATAATGTTAAAAATAAATTTAAATTCTTTTGATAAAATATACTTTACAAATATAGATTCTCTAATTGTTTTGAATATCTTGTTTCTAAATCCCTAATTGTGATAGGAATGTGATTAGGTAAAGCAAATTCAAACATCACTGCAAATGTTTTGTTAGTATTTTGCGCTTAGTATGAATCTGTGAAATAAGCTCATAATTGTTGCATTTCCTATATTTGTTCCTGGCTTCCAAATAAAGAGATCTAAAAGCATGCCTAAGAGGTCCTGGCAAGTTACCATTCATGGAGACAGTATTGTGTAGTGTAGTACATAGAATATTGAAGCCAAATTATTTTTGCTTCAACCTGAGTTAATGTTGGTCACTGTAGCATAAGCTAATTCAATTAAATTCTACCAGACTGATAAAGAAATGCCAGTGTTTTACCAAATTAAGCATACATTATTGCTAGGGCTTCCACTGTATCACTAAGCTTTCAAAAGTTCTCTTTTATGTAGTGTTTAGGAAAACCCTCTAGTAGAAATGCTGTCCATCAGGATATTGCTAAGAAGATTAATTACCGCACAGTGCAGTTATGTTAACTGCAGGCATTAATTATTAATAGAGAAAATATTAACTGTTTTGCTATTTAACACTTAAAATAAACATCCCAACTTCCTGTGGTTTAAGGCACTTTTTAAGTATGATAATTAATTGCACCGTCACCATGTGATAAATAGACACTAAATGAATATTTCTGCTTTTAAAGTCACATATGCAGACATATTCCTTCTTGACATCATCAGAGAAGGTCAATTAACAGTAACAGATGCTCTTTTGTGAAGACTCACTAAAAGGAACCTTGAGAAGTAAAGATATGCTCACACAGTTCACAATAAAACTAAATCTAAGTGTATATCTACAAATCAATTACCCAATGTAATGCTACTGTTCCTTTGGCTTCAATACTCAACCAGTACATGGGGCTTCTGAAAAATCTTTTTTGTTCTCTTAATGAGTACCTTTTTTTTTCTTTTCTTTTTCCCCTGCCAGGTCACAGAAGGGAAGAGTTGCAGTCAGTCTGCAATACCCAGATATCTTACATTTCCACAGTGACTGTCTCAATTTTGCTTCAGCATCATGATGGTTCTTCATGGCTCCCTGGTAAGTTAGTTTCTGACACACATGCAAGCTATAAGAACCTTTCACATCTTGCAGCTGGGTTGCTTATATCTCACCTGGATCTACAGTGGGGTAGACTGGGGAATGAGAGGCTGAAGAGCAGTGCTGCAGAAAGGGACCTGAGGTTCCTGGCTGATGGCAAGTTGAATGAGTCAGCAGTGTCCTGGCATCCAGGAGGGCCAGCCGTGTCCTGGGGACATCAGGCAAAGCATCGCCAGCTGGTCAAGGGAGGGGATTGTCTCGCTCTGCTCTGCACTGGGGCAGCCTCACCTTGGATATTGTGGCAGTTTTGGGCACCACAATATAAGAAAGATATTAAGCTCTTAGTGAGTGTCCAAAGGAGGGCAGTGAAGATGGTGA
>JAWWMO010000083.1:84503716-84534624 GCA_035047845.1 Dendrocincla fuliginosa | reverse complement strand
TAAAACGGTTGTTATAACCTCATTCCTACATAACTTACAAAGGTCTGTGGTATCTTAGGCTTAGAGTCACTAGGTGGCAGGCATGGCAGGCATTGCCATCTTCCAACACAACTGTGAGCACTAAAATCACCCCGTTCCTCACTACTTTTCCTCACTGCTCAGCCTCTTTCCTCATCTCTTTTCAGTAGTGACAGTTGTGAGATTTCAGCACCATCCCTATCCCCATGATCTCTCTGCCTCTAGCAGTGGGTCAAGCTTCACACCGGCCAGCTTCAGTCTTTTCTGATACTCGATGTCAGGAGTGTCTGAATGCTTCTGCTTCTTGCCTCTCTTAGTCTCTAGTAACCTCATTCCTTGTCTTTCTGTAGTTCATTGTGATACCAGGAGAAGGACATGCTAGTGACACTCCAACTTTGTCATGGCCAACTGGAATGTCAGTCATGTTGTCCTACCAATGTTAAATAGGACTCTGTGGCATTTCTTTCTTTTTCTTCTCTTATGGGTAGCTCACTAAGGCCTGAACCAAACACTGCCACCTGCTTGTCCCTTCACTCCTCTCAACATCTTGCCCACTTCACCAACATATTTAGACTCGTGTATTAGAGGCATTTCCCCTGAATGCTTTATAAGCTTGGGGCTAATGGAAGAGGTTGCTTCCTACACTTTATGTTTAGGCTTGCTACACTTTATGTTTCTTAAGTTTAGGAAAGAATAGGAATAATCCTTATTCTTTCACACTATTTTTTTTTCACCAGTGTTGCCTGAGTTTTAAATCAGTGTGTTTAGGTCAAAACAATCTAAAGACCCAAATGACACTAATTTCTAGATATGGATCCCAGCTGCTAAGGTAAAGTTAAGACATGCAGATTTGGTTCATCTATCTAACATCTATCTATCTATTTGGTTCATCTGTTATTCAATGTGAGAACAAAGCCTTCTTCATATTAATTTCTTCAACCATGACTGCCACCCAGTCTCATAGTTGTTTTCACATTGCTGCACCTCTTCTGCATCTTACCCTTTGTGCACTTTTTCATGTTCACCATGTCCTTCAGTTCTATTATTTCAGCACAGTACTCATCAGAGAAGTTTTTTAGCATATTCATTTAACATTGTCCTCTTTCAGTAGGTTTTCAACTTTGCATCTTGCTGAATCACCATGGTATGTGACAGTGTTGGCTACTGAAAATGTCATTCATCACAAGTCACTGGAGTGGAGCTGATGCAAGGCAGGGTGCCATTTTTTTCTGACAAAGTCTAGGCCTTCTCTGGTGATTGAAATACTGCCACAACAATCATTTTGACTTGTAGGCAACACTGATGATCTCAGAAATTTCTGTATCTTTTGAAAAACATTTCTCAAAGAAACAAAAATGTTCAGTGCATACCCATTTTTTCCCTACCTAGCATTTTCCTGTAATATTTTAGTGTTCTGAAAATAGCAAACACTTTGTGTTGCCAGCAGCTCACTGCTATGATTGGACTTTTAGCATATAAATGCAACATTTACTTCAAGGTCTCTTTTCTTTTGGGATGTGAGTGAGCACACTGCATGGAGTTGCAGTTTTATTCTGGTGTGGGCAGGGATCACACAACAACCACAGCAGTAAAATACAGAAATTTGCTTGTGATATTAAGCTGACTGTCTCCTTGGCAGTGTATTTTCATTAGGACTTCCTAATCTTTGGTATAAGAAAAAATATTAGACTGCAAAAACTGCAACCATACCACTCTCTAAGGTAACCACAAAACACTTATTTGAAGGCCTGTTCAATTATTGACTGTATTCACATAAGAATTTTATATTTGTGCTTACTGGTGTTGACAACTAGAGAAGGCCTCACATTTTTTACATAATTGACTTTTGTTGGGTTTTTGGGGTTTGGTGTTTGTTTGTTTGTTTGTTTGTTTGTTTGTTTTAATGGGGGATTGAAATGGGCATGACTGGAAGGGTTTGGATAGAAATATACTGGTTAGTATTTTAATTTGTTTTAGGTAAATATTTTGCAAAGAGGAAGTTTAAGGTTATTATTGCATCAAGCAAGCAGCTGAATACATCTTCTCTGTAAGGCTTCAAAATTGCACTGTCAGAGCTGCTGGTTTTGGTTTATTTCTGGGGGAAGAGAAGGAGAGAATGGAGGTGTCCTACCCTTCCTGTAGTTTGCAGATGGCATTGCTGCTGCTTCCTAGTGTCATATGAGAAAAAGGGATTCTAAAAGTACTGGTTTGTTGCCAGTAACGTGACTGATGCACCCTATACTTTTCACCACTTCCCTAATTTGTAGCCTGCTGGAATGACTAAGCAAAATGTAGGGATTTTTTTATTTTATTTTTTTCCTTGAGTACTGTAATTTCAGGAGGGCTAATGCATTTCTGTGTCAGAAGTGGTGGCAGATCTCAAGTCTCAAGAGGAATAGTATTTCATGGTCTGTGTGGTTTGCAAAACAGTTGCCAATAAAAGCATTATTGTTTGTATGTGACCTGCACATGAAACAAGAGACTCTGTCACACAACATCTTCAGCCCAAGCAGACAAAGGACAGTAGAATAAAGAGGCACAAAATATATTATGTGACCAAAATCTCCCAGAGTCTGGAAGAGACAGACCATCTAGGTTCCAGATTATTAACTTGTCTGTAAAACGGTCCTTTAATTGCAGAGAAATCCATAGAGAAAATAAAGGAAAAAAATCTATGCAAGACACAACCACAACTCGCTTGGTAATTGCAGCTCTCGTTCTGCTACAGAAAGGATAGGCTGGTTCAGAAAGAGGTTTGTTGGCAGTGCCCTTTGTGGATTAGCCTTAGATGGATGTGTTGTTTTTGTTAACAAGTGGGGGTTCTGTGAGTGAAGAAGTGGTGTCTGTTTTGTATATTGCTTTGTAAAACCCTTTGTGACATAGCAAAGGGAAAATGGGAAAGTGATAGGCAAGGTAAGGTGCCACCAGTTAAATATAATGCTTCTCTAGCACAATAAAAACCATAAAGGAAAGGTGTTAAAATTAGGTGGAATCTCCTGAGGTTATTTCATCCTTATCTCTGAAGCAATCTTCACTATATCATTTCCCTAATTGCTTCTTTTGGCAGAAGACTATATCCTCTGTGTATTCTAGTTCAAGGAGATTTTTCTGTCCTCAGGATGGGTTTAGGTTTTATTTCTTTCAAACCGAACACATAGTCCTAAAGGAAAATGAAATTGGACATACTTTTTGCTCTCAGCCCTTTGTTATTGGCAAAGTGAAGGAATGGTATGTTCCAGCAACATTTTGTTTGGCTGAAGACTGGAAAGGTGAGTAGCATTTCTGTAGCAGAAACAATAATTCCCTTTGCCTTGTGTGTTTATGCCAGCAGTAACTGCTGAGTCCACAAACATCCATTCTTCATTGTCAAATATAATATAATTACCAAAATGAGCAAGAATTAGGTGATCTGGACCTTATTTCAGCAAATGATTTTGCAATTTATTTTGTCCCTTATTTAGGAATTGATGCTTTTCAAAAATTTAGCACAATTTTCTGCCGTTAAGATTCCTTCCAGAGCAGAAAGCTACTGTTTTTGAGAGGACAACATCCTTAAGATTATTTCCAGCAACTAACCTAAAGGAGGCAACAATGATCTCTCTTGAAGGTAGCAGGTGACACTAAATTTTGGCACAGCTGAAGTGATTGATAATAGGCCTGCCATTCAGAAGAACCTAGACAACTTGGAAGAACAGGCTGGTGTGGTCCTCAAAAATTCAACAAGAACAGGTTCAAAGTCCTGCTCCTGGAAAGAAAGAACTTGGTGCAACAGCACAGGCTGGAATCTCTGGTGTAAAGGGTTTGGAGTAGTAAGCAGACAGGAAGCTGAATGAGAGTCAGCAGAGTGCCATGGCAGACGAGAAGGACAACAGCACCTGGAGCTTCAGCCAGAAGTCTGAAGGAATGGATTACTCCCCCTTTCCTAAGCTCTTTTTAGTTCACATCTACAGCATCAGAATTCCTTTTTGGGTCATTTAGCACAAGTAAGACTAAAACTGAAATAAGTTTAACAGAGGATCATCAGATAGCCAAAGGGCTGGAGGACATGCCCTTTCAGGAAAGGCTCAGTGAACCTGTGGAAGAGTTCTTCTTCTGAACAAGAAGTTGTTGGAGGGACCTGGTAATAGCTTTCCTCAATGTGTATGAGATCACTGAGGAGATGAATCCTGCCTCTTTATTGTGATGCTTGGTTGGAAGTTGAGAAGCAAGAGAAATAAGTAGAAGCATGAGAGAGTCCAGCTGGATAGAAGGAAATGTTCTTTCAATGTGACGATGACAGTGGACCAGACTACCCAGTGAGTTTGTGTAGTCTCTACCCTCTGAGATTGTTGAGACTGGACAGAGCTCTAAGCAGCCTTGCCTGATCCAAGAGCTGGACCTGCTTTAAACAGCAGGTTGAACTGAATGACCTCCTTAGGGGCCTTCCCACCTAAATTATTTTGTGATTCCATTATGTATTTCAGCATTGACCGTATTGGAAGAAACTGTCTATGTACTTGAAACAACCTCAACAGGAAATGGAGTCAGGGTGTCTAGCACCAATGAATGGGATACGGCTTGGAAAAAAGGAATGCGCAGTAATTTCTGTGGTTGGTTTTCCAAATGCTATTCATCTTGGTGTAAGCTTTTCACTCAAACCTGATCCAAAAGGGGTGAAATACTGCTTGGCATTTTTCCTTATTAGGCCTGCCAGTTTTTGAAAACCTAGCTGAGGAAAAAAAAAACAACTCAATAATAAATTATCAGATCACCATCTCTAAATTTAAGAAATTAAAAGCTTTTGAGGCAGTAAATACAAGACCACAGAAATGATTGCTAAAATAATTTCCATTCATCATAAAATGAGGTTGGTAATGATAGTAGAACTCCATCAAGTCTGAGAGATAATAGAATGTAACAGAGAAGGTCTAAGTTGATTACATTAGATGAAAAGGCTTGATCTGGAACTGTGCGCTGACACCAGCAGGCATGTCTAGAGCACATGACAAACTTTTGTGTAGCTGGAAGTGATAAAATGAAAGCAACCTAAAAAACGTTGCTTCTACCAAATGGACCTTAGATTTCATGGTGTGCAAATGTTTCCTCCATTATGAAAAAAATCTTTCCCAAGATTTGCATTCCACAGCTGATTGTCTTTGAGGAGAGACAACTGTACTTGGAAGAAACACACTTGTGTCTTTTAATTTTGGATCTCAATTTGGTCATGAAAAGAATTTTGTGGATTTCGGGGGGAAGGTCAGGAGGGAGGAAGAATGAACAGAGGCATGTACAACCCTGTGAAAGACACAGCACCTCTTATAATTACCTCAATGAAATATTTGCAATTTTTGCATCTTCAAGAATTAGTATCTTAATTTAAGCCATTTTTAGTCCTAACCAGTCCTTAGCTGGAGGGAAGTACATTTCAAAACATATTAGCTAGTTTTTTTGTTATAAGATCAGAACATCATCTTTTTTTAGCAGACAGTTATATGGCCATTGGGCAAATACCTCTTTAAAATTCATGTGTGCAACTTCAGAACAATTAACCTTACTTTACTTGCATTGAAAGTAGAAAAAAGATATTTCTTGGAATCCAGGAAGACATAGGGAAGCTACTGCTGCATTTTAATCCTTAAGTACTAAATTTCAAATCTTTCCTGCATGTGTTCAGTTTAGAATGGTTTGACTTTCTCTTGATGCAGTCAACTGATATTTAAATAGCATCACATGGCAAAAGAGCTTTCCCCAATGTGCTTCCTTCGAAGATAAATAAGAATATTTTGATAAGTGATAGCATAGATCACATTTCTGTGCAGTTTTAGATTTTTCTTATCAGTGGGTTCTTGCTCTTATCAAGGAGAAAAACAGGAAGATGTGGCACAGCTTTTACACATTTTGAGTTTTCCTCTGAAGCCTGTTGATGGCATTGATTGACTTTGTGGTAATGTAAATACCCGTATATCAGACCAATATTTGTGTTTCTCAGAATGAGGTGCCATAATCTAAGATAGCTGCATGAAATGGAGATGTTTGTTGTGTTGAGAAGTTTAATCAATATTTTGCTCTCTAAGCCAAGAGCAAAGAGTATTGAAAAGGCAGAAGTTTTACCCACTAGAAACTTTGAATGAAAAAACTGATTTCTTGATTTCCCAAGGAAAGCATTGCTTTGTTCTGATAGAATGTTCTGATAGAAACAGTTAATGTCACTTTGAACTGTGAGTTCAAAACTGAGGAGTAAATAAAATTTAGAAGGAAGAAGAAATAAGGAAAGTGAAGTAAAAGTGTTACTGTAACAGGAGTTGTGTTTTCAGATATGAAAGCTGTTTTTGCAGAAGGATGTGGATGGCTCCTAACTGACTGGTAAACAAGCACTTCTGATTTGCTATATTTTGTTACTTAAGAACTAATTAACTAATAAAAGAAAATACTGATGGTTTAAAATATTTTGTGGCCTACTATGGTGCTACCTGTTTGCCTGCAGGTCTGCAGTTTGCTGCTGCTGTCCCAACTAGGACAGTCCTTAGTGGGCTGTGTTCCAGCAGAGGTATGCTATGGGCTGAAACTCAGAGTAGATTAAGAGATTGAAAGGCTGGCCTGTCTCTGGCAGGCTGTGAACCTGAGCCAAATCTGCAGTTTTGCCTTTGGAGTCAGCTCGTGTCCAGAGCAATACTTGTACAGATACTGGTGTATTCACTCACACTCACATCACCTGACACGTTTTAAGCACTGCAGTGCTGAGGACAAGGTACCAGTGAAACCAGGGCTAATGCACTAACTTGTGAGACTTGACATAAAGAGAGAGAGATTGAAGAACTTTCTAACTTTCAGCTCTGCCTGTCAATAAAACAGCTGAACACAAAGGTGAGCTGCCATGGAAGAGCCCAATTTACACTGATAAACTGTCTGCTAATATGGACGTTCATCTTTTTAGGCACTGCTTATTTACAGCATTTTGTTTGTGATCCTAGTCTATCATTCCAGTGTGACTGTTGATTGAGCTGAATGCTGATGACAAATCCTCTGTCATTTTCAGCTCCTATTCATCTGGTTTTAATTAGGGTAACTCCAGGATTTATTATCTTATAGTGGCAGTAGTTTGCAGGGAAAATTGTTGTGTTGTGTTACTGTGAGACAATGCCATTCAAATGGAGTTGACTTTTATTCAATTCCACTTCCTTGTTTCCTCCAACAGTAATGAATTTAAGGGTGATAGGGATCCCTCTAGAAGCTTCATTAGCATTTAAAAATTACAGAGGAAAAATAAAAAGGGACAAAATAAGTCTTCCATAACTGATTATTTTCCTGTGGCTTCCCTGTTTGTTCCCTTTGCTATATTGTTGCTATTTTTTCCTCCTTTTTTTTGCTTTTTTTGTTTGTTTGGGGTTTTTTAGCATATGAGTTGCTTAATCTAATCCAGTTAAATTCTCTTCACATTGGGTTTGGAATAATTTAAAGTTATTGCCACCTTTTTTCCTAAAAAGTACCAATAATCTCAGTCTTCCATCTGTGGTCACTGATAGAGTTTTTTAACCACTAAGCAGTTCTTCAGATGCAAGGAATTTTTCTGATGTGGTTCTGCAAGTGAGAAATCACCTTGAAAATACAAGTAGCATAGCAAACTAAGAGATGTGGTTCAAAACATGCTGATAGTCTGTTATAAATATTTATGCGTACTGAAAATTTAACCACAAATCTAACTTCTGAGGTAAAGAGCAAGGGTGGAATTTTGTACAGGGTCACTAACATGAGTTCCTGTTTGCTTACCTGTCCAGTATTACATCACTTCAGCATAAATACATAGTAACTCCAAGACAGCTGAAAGAGTGGAGAGCATTCCAGCTACAACAATGTCGTTTGAAACAGAATTAGGGGTTTCAGGGTATCATTTGTAGTGGTACAGAGCTGGGTGTATTGAGAATTTGGTTGCATAGGTCTAGACTGTCTGAAGACCATCCGTGATTGTAGCTGTGGAAGAGAAAATCCCTGTTGTACTCCTTTCTCCTAAATTATCATCTTTGTCTTTGTCTACATCTTGCCTGCATTCTGGGCTTCAAGGTCTTGTGAAGTGCAAAGTAGCATGATCTTGAGGATATGCCTATAGAAATGTGAGCTACAGCCCCAAGGAGTTTGAGCACTGGTGCATGCATCAGAAAGAGGCTGAGAATCAGGTTCCCTGGCTACTCTGATTCTGGGAAGCTCACTTGTAGCATTAAGTACAAATGAAATTGTTTGTAATTTTTGCCCTGCGTAACAGGGATGCTTTTGTTTACTTCTCCAGCTACTGCTTCAGGAAGAGCCACGTCTTCACCTGGCTAGACATGATGGGAGTCACACCTTGGATCTCAAGCATCATAGGGAAATTTCTGAGTTTTTGTTTTGTGAGTACATAATTTTCCCTCCAGTCCTCACAGACTGGCTCAAATTGCTTTTTACTTCCCAGGTCTCGCAAATGTGATCCTGGGAGAACAAATTACTTGTCTGATGGAGACAAATAGCCAGTAGGTTGTGCTGTTAGATGATTTTAGCATATAATCATGCCAGGTACAATAAAAAAAGAAAATATTAACACTGCACCGGAGTATAGTGCTCTAGGTGTGATGTCTTCCCCAGGGAAATCTTCATTTCTAGGTCCATTTTCCTCCATCAACCTGGATTAGATGGATGTAGAACAGCACAGCTGCACTCAGTCATCTGTAAAAATTCTGGGTTAGAAAAAAGGGAACAGAACTCTTAATCATGCTGAATGGTGTTTGGCCTGTTTGCTTCTGTGCCAGGTGGGAGTGAAGTCCCCTCACTTCCTACTGGGGCTGAAAAGTTAACAACATTAAGTGAGGGTGGAATCCTCTGCCGAGTGAAGTGGGAGACCACCTGAGGGTGAGCGCAGCAGGGGTGGATGTGTTATCTTCCATAGAAACTGCAAAGGCTTTTACAGGATTAATTCTGAAGAGTGTGGGATGGAGACTGTCTCATGTAACATTTGTCAGCTACCCAGTGTTGAGACCTAAACTCAAAAGCAGTACATATACCCTAAGAATTCAGAACTGGCTTGACATCTATTTCAGAGACGATACTGATCACACTTGGTATGTTTAAACCAAGAACCCTTCCCAAGTGCTGCTGCTAGCCCTGAAAACTCATGACTGCTGAGGTGAGCTGTGCACACAGCATTTTCTGATGTGCCTGGGTTTTTTGTTTGGTTGGTTTGGGTTTTTTTTGGGGGGGGAGGGGGGGATGGAAGTGGGTTTATTATATGGACATGTAGAGGATCAAAACTGTTGGACACATTGCAAGACCCCAGCTCTTATATATGGCTGCAGTAGCTATCTGTGCTTATGCAAAAGGGGATAGTGTCCCCCTACTTCAGAGCACCATTATAAAAATAAACATATTACAAATTTCTAAGAATCAATATTCTTTGGTAATAGGAACAGTGAATTCTCTGTCCAGTTACACACAATTGCTATTGCAAAGTCTCCCATAATGCAAATAACTAAATTTTCTAGAATCACAGCAAGGTTCTTCACAAAAGGATGGGAAAGCAACTTCCACAGACGAATGGAATGGGAAAAGGGAAAAGTTCTGTCTTTAAATGAAAGAGTACAGGTATGGGAATCAATGAAAATTGTTTCTGGAGAAGAAAAACAGATTCTGAGGTCCTTGTCACAGAAAGGTTGGGAATGTGTCGGTCACCATGTGAGATGCAGAGTATATCCAGCTCTGTTACGTACTTCAGTGGGATGCTCTCCAAGAGACATTTTCTTAGATTATTTAATCAAATTTGAGAAACATTAATAAACTAGATGAGAGGAGACAGCCTACTCTGACAGGGAGATATACTGTCAGGTCGTACCAACGCTTTCTAAATTGAGTCATTCTGCCTAGATGCCTGAAGTTTAGACCATCCCACCAGGGAAGCTGGAGAGGTCTGTATATAGTTCAGTGAAGCCCCCTGTACTGTTAACTGATAACTCATTTTCCTGTAGGTAGATCATGATAGACAAGGTACATTCACCATCTTCTGGATGTTCCCCTTTATTCCTCACAGATATCCTTTAGGTCCTAGTCCCTAGTGGAGCACCCAGTAAAGTAAGCCCAAAATGCATCGGGAACTGAAGAGGAACCGAAAATGGACCAGCTGGCTGTGATGACAAAAGACAGAGGCAGGGGAAATAGTGCCTCTGAAGGAAGGTGGTGAAACTGACTGGGAGTCAGAGATGATGTGGAATGAAGTGGGTGTTGGAGTGTTGTTTCTGTGAGGATTTAAAGCTTTGAGCTGATGAAAAGTTGTTCACACGATTTTTTTCCTGTTGGTTTGTCAGTTGTGATTATAAGCCAAAACAGACAGACCTGTTCTGAATTTGGTTTCCTTGGCCAGAAAGTCTAAATTTATCACTAAGACACCTAAGTTGAATGTGTGAACATAAACAGTGTGATTTTTCCCTGTGGACAACCGTAACTGTATAAAGGTGTAAATAGCAACACATGTAAGAAGTTATATTAGTTGTCTCATCACTCCACCCCTCCATTTCCCCCACTTGGAGAGCTTTGGCTGAACACTTCCATATGGGAGGTGGATATTGCACAAATCCAGCAAAGCTGTTTCCTATGACCCTGTAAGTGTGAATCGTTGTCTTCAGCTGTGTCCTAGCTGTGAAATCTAGCCTTCCTTGGTTAGCTGTGGGACTGTCAATGTCTCTGCTACATAGACAAAGAAACCTAATAGTGGGCCACATCACAGCCTCTGGCCTTAATTTCTCTTAGTGAAAATCAGGAATGACCTACACCACAGTGTGCATGGCAGGGGAAGGCAAGAAATGTGCCAAATCTCCCATGCATCTCTGCTCTTTCACATGCCTAGCATACAAGTCATATTTTCCCTGCAAAGGATAGATATTGAAGGGAAACCACAAGCCTCCTGCAACATCTGTTCTGCCATGCTAATGATTATTCTTCATCACCGCTCTATCACCACCTCCAATCAGCTGCAGGGCCACTAGTATCATTTCCCTTTCTCTTGCTCTCAGATATGTGACATGGTACTGACAACCAAATGCAACATATTCATTTTGGGCTGCTTACAATTTCTGGCATTTAGGCTAGCTTACTTCTGCAGAGGCACTTACTTTGTGTCACCAGGAGAAAAATCTTCCAAGTTTTTGTGGGTTTTTGAATTTATTTTTTTTTGTTTGGTTTTTGTTTGTTTGTTTGACTACTGAGCAATTTAAGCATGATCCTGAGAGAAAATTCAGATTATAAACCCTAAAATTTATGCTATTACCTTTCACATGTGTAGGACTGTTATCCATTTACTTGAAAAATTGTTTCGTTTGCATCAAATGGCCTTGCTAAAGAATAACTAGCATATGGAAAATAGATGGCATTTTACCAGGCTAGAGCTGTGCAGGAGAGTCAAACCTACTCTTGTAAAATATCTGTTACTAGTGTTTAAAGAGAAAACACGCTAAACTGGGACTAGGCGAAACCCTTGGTTCTTAGGTGTTCTTATTCTGAAGGCTAATACATTTAAATGAGCAGGCTATTTTCAAAGCAGGTAAGGCATCCTTTTCATAGATGATTATGTTGAATTTTGTCCAGATGCAATGCATTGTGTGTTTCAAACAACTGTGCAGAAACTGAATTGCTGATTACATCAATATTCAGCAGTCTCTGGTCTGAATTCCTGGCTCTGATCACTAAATGACTTAATTTACTGATTTGTTGGTGTGACAGTTTCGCAGTTGCAGAGAGTAATTTATAAATACCATGTGCTGAACAAGTTTTTGTTTGCTGCACATAGTATTAATTAGCTAATGATTTTGCCAGAAAATGCATTCAGGATAGCAAGCATTCATCCTGACATTCACATCTTCTGACAAACAGCAATGACAAATTCAGCCATCAACGGGCTCTGGGTGGGAAATATTCCTCAGAATGGCTTGGCCACCCTGGCTGTGACTGAAGAAAGCTAAGGTGTCTTGGAGAGTTTCAAAGACATTGAACTCTTCAGAAAAGGTTAAGTAAAAGGGAAGAGGTGGCAGAATCTCACAGGGATCTGTTTCCACTGGGTCCAGTGGATGGGAAAGAATGTAAGCAAGGATAAGCCCAACTGAGCTTCTGGGCAATACAGATAAAAGCAGCTCTTCTGTGGATTCAAAACTTCTCATGCTCTGTTGGTTCTTATTGTTATGCTAATGCAATATATTTTATGTAGGCTAATTCACATCAAGACATAGAATGGTATGTTATGAGGGGCTAGGCTGTCCTAATAGCACTTAGTCACTAAAAGAGATGGACCTGATACCTGCTCTTTCCAGATCTTGGCTGCAGGCCTCCCTGCCAGTTTGCAGCAGGCCTTTCTAATTTTTTGGCAGTTTTGAATTTGTCCATTGAGCTCTTTTAACTGCATAGTGAAATGATTCATTGCAGACCTTGTCCCATGTAAGAGGGGGGGACAAATGACTGGGAATGGGACTGCTCCTTTCCATACTGGCTCCTGTCAGCCATCCCATGAAATCTATTCTGATTCCCAGTGCCTATTCCTTGGGATGTGTGGTGAACAGCAGCTGGGTACCACATGGATTTGCTGATGAGCTGCAACTGGAGGATCATGTTTGAGCACAGTCAACATCAGGCTGGCTGGTTTTACTTATACATGAGTACAAATCAGTCCTGCGAGACCTTCTGTTGGCTAAGCAGTTATGGTAGGAATCTGTTGCAGTTGGAAAGGATGGATAGAATATGTTTTCAGTCATCACATCTCTCTGGCTTCACTAGTGGTGCAAGCTTTTAGCTTCAGGATGGATTTTAAAATTTTGTGGGGGAATAATGAAATCACAGAATCACAGAATGGGTAAGGTTGGAAGGGACCACAGTGGGTCATCTTGTCACACCTCTCTGCTCAGGCAGGGTCATCCTAGAGCACATGGCACAAAATTGTGTCCTGACAGTTCTTGAGTATCTCCCGTGAGGGAGACTCTACAAGACCTCTGGGCAATCTGTTCCAGTGCATGGCCCCCCTCACAGTAAAAAGTCCTTGTCTTATATTGTGTAGCTTTTCTATGGAAGAGCAACAAAAATGTATTATTGTAATATTAACCACTAAATGGGTGCCTATTAGTGGAGCCATTTACTTGTGTTCTTATCATAAAGACGTTGGTCTTCATCTGTATTTTCCAGCCAAAGTTTTTACTCCCTGTGGCATGGATGGAGTGCCATTTGCTTTGTGGAGTTTGTAGGTGGCACGGTTTTTCATCTTGCACTGGAAATATATGAATGAATGACTCCTAATTCGGTTTGTATTTTTTATTATGTTGGCTTTTATCTGCTGGTTGCTTGCTCACTTTTACTGTAGCATTCTTATTTTCTGTACTTTCTAGTGAGAGATGTGAAAACAAATTCAGATGGTCTTCTCATGACAAGGAGATATGAAAGAACTTCAGCCTATGTCTGTTGCTGAACAACCCATCTAATTTCCTGAGCAGATGTTAATGTCATGTCTACTCCTGGAACTGGAGGGGCCAGAAAGGGCAAAATGCAGAGGAAAAAATTTCTGGGCCCTGTTGATGTCCCAAGAACTGATCTTTTCTATTGGCTTGAGAAAGAGTCACTCTGTTTTCCTTTGTTTCAGTTTAACTTCTGTTATGGCGAGAATACCGTTAGGAAGCTGAAACTTAATTTCTGTGTACATTGTCAAGACTGATAAGCAGTGTTTTTCCAAGGCACTGAAGAATACAATTGAATTTCTTTGGAAAGGAGGGGATTTTGTCCTGAGCAAGAGTTACCAGACAGATCTGCTCTACAGCTTTTCAAAAGCTTAGGTGAAATTGTAGGAAACGATCTCGATTTTGAATGCTCTGAAGAATACACAGCTTGGGCACAAAACTTGACTGTAACCTGTGCCACTGCTGACCTTTTGCCTGGTTGTGAATCTAGGCTGGTGCTAGTCAATAATAAATCAATTTATTTTGTTTCATGTTGCCATCCACAATAATTTTAAATGAAAAATAATAATGTAATTTTGGTATATAATCAAGAAGTATTAAACAGTCTGGAATTTCCCCCCTCCTTTTCCAGGTATGGCCAAACTCTCCACAAAACTAAGATACAAAAGAGCATTGTTTTATTTTTGAATGAAAGGTACCCCTTCCACTTGATTCTGCTTTCTAGAAGCCAGGTTTTAAAACAAACTGCTCAGGATCTGACATGAATAACAATAGATAAAATTTTGCTGCCTATTAATACATAGTTGAATCAGCTTTTTGGTGTTCTTACACTGGCGTATGTTAGAGAAAGCTTTAAAAGAGGTAATTCTACTGTATCTGTGGAGAAAATGGAATAAAAGTGTAAACTTAAAGGAATAGTAACATTACAAAACTTCCTGTGGGACTTCTAAAAATCAGTGAAGACTTTCCAAATGCTTGATTGATGCAGACACTGGTCAGAATAGGCAAGTGATACTTGGACACAAACTTACTATGTGGCTCAGTTTAGTTCAGTCATGGCCTTTCTTTAGTGATGAGACTAAAGTTTTCATACTGAGTTTTATTTGTTCCTTTTCATGTTTTCCCTTTTAGTGTAAACTGAATATTTTGTGTGAAAATTTTGAAAGTCTCTTTATTCCTTTTTGGTACATGAACCTGAATTTCTTTCTAGAAGGAAAGAACTGGTACCTGGTTCTTTTAGTCTTGTTCTTGGATAAAAGCCTATCCAAAAAGCAGCCATCATTTTATTTGCTGGCAGTGGGTAGCTATTGCAGTTATTATGTAGTGCAGGATTGCCTGACCATTTAAGGAAGTTCATTCCCTTTTTTTAGCCCTCCTCCCCCTGTTCTCCAGCTCCTGTTTTTGGCCGTGCTGCTGAAATGGTCTTTACAAACACATAGAAAGGAACCTGATAGGTTTGTTGAGAGAAAGGAAGATATTAGAGTCATAGAATCACCTAGATTGGAAAAGACCCCTGAGATCAAGTTCAACCATTAACCAAACACTGCCAAGTCCACAACTAGCCCATGTCCTCAGTGCCACACCTACACATCTTTTAAATACTTCAGAGACTGGTGACTCAAAGACTTCCTTGGGCAGCCTCTTTCAGTTCTTAACAACCCTATCAATGAAGAAATTGTTCTTAATATCCAATCTAGACCTTACCTGATGCAAAGTGAAGTCATTTCCTCTCATCTTGTCTCTTGTTAGTTTGGAAAAGTGGTTGTCCCCTGCCTGGCTACAGCCTCATTCTGGTAGTTGTAGAGAGCCATAAGGTCTCCTTTGAACCTCCTTTTCTCAAGGCTAAGCAACCCCAACTCCCTCAGCCCCTTCTCATGGGACTTGTTCTCTGGATCCTTCACAAGCCTTTTCTTTTTTCCACGGCAGTGATAACTGTAGAGAAACCTAGGAAACAAGAAACTGAGGCAACAGCAAAATCTCATGTTAAATAACATAAAATGTTTTGTGTAGAATGTACCAAACTATGAATTGATGTGCTTTTATTTGAGACCTTGTGACAAACTGTTCTGGTCCTCCATTGTAATCAGTGGTTTTGGAAGGAATTGCCACAGAAAGAGTGAATGAATATCGCCAGCCAACCTTGTTTGTTGAAATTACATTAATCCATGTTGTTTAACCAGAAAAGCCTCCACCTGAAGTGCAGGCATCACCCATTTTAAAAACTGGGGTTTTTGGAGGTGAATGATATAAGTACTTTTGGATTTTACCAGCAGTCTGAATGCGAGTGTTTTGGATTCCAAGTAGCAGGGTGACTGAAATGAGAGCACCTTAAACATTTCTGTGTAAGCTGTATCTATCTGTCTCATTTAGAGAGGTTTTTGTAGGTGACATATGGAAGAACTGTGAGAAACAAACTGACATATGTACTTTGCTTGAGCCAAAGTCCTAGAAATAAAAGACGGATATGAGTTGGTTTATGTGATTCATGGAAGGCTAGGAATACAAATTGCCAGCTTTGCTGTTACTGTTCCAAATAACTTTTTTCCATAGTTCAAAGCGAAAAGCTAAAATAGCTTAAAATTAATTACGTTTCTTCTTCCTCTTTTCTTCTTTTTTGTTTTGTTTAGTTTTTTGTTTTTAAATTTTTGTGTGAGGAGATTTACACTGTTGGGAGGGAGGAAATCTTAGTGTTCCAAAGATTAAAGACCGCCATCTGAAAATTAATGAAGTAACCTCATAGAAATATCTAGTATATAGATTAAATTAGTTTAATTCGTTATAGTCAAAGTTTATCTGTTTTTTAGAGAAAAAAAGGACATAAATATTCTAAAGGGACTAGCATTCAAATTATACCCTACATTTATGAGACAAATGAATTGTGGTGGTAGAGTGAAGAAAGGAAACTTTTTTTGTGCTTTTGACTATTTTAGATTGTGTAGGGGGTGTCAAGTTTTCCTTAAAAGTCTGAACAACAAAAATATATTGATGAGTGCTGTACTAAGTCATATTACTATGGTAAAAAACCCTCTATGGATACTCCAAAAGCCTGAATGGGATTGCATTGTTTTGTAATGTCTTTCTCTTGAAACTGGTGAATAGTACTCCTTTCACATTTCAGTTTCAGAGAGATCAAGCTGCCATTTTTATATACATTGTATTATGAAAAATTATTTTTAGGCTTTGTCTGAGGAATAGTTACTTGTGGAAAAAATGAGAATGGAGTTGTACATTTGAATCCTATTTCCAAGGTTAGAGCTCTGGTTGGATGGCAGTGCTTTATGCCTCACCTCTCCTGTGAACTCACTCTCAAAACAGCTGTAATGTGGTGGGACATAGGTATTGTTGAGGAATACTCAGTGAGCTCTCAGTTTTGTGACAAGAGTGAGCACTCAAGGATTAAGGCAAAAGAATGTGTCATTTCTCATTTGTGCTGACACATGAACAATTTTTTCTATACTTTTTGGATGTGCAGAAATAAGTCTCATGTATCTAAATATTGTCAAGGCTTGCAGAGTTCTTACATATCTATAGTTCTGAGTGTCAGCTGAGCAAGGGATTTTAGAATCCTCATTTACTGACTTGGAACTCAGTCTAAGTAGAACTGTGGTGGTGACCAGCATTGCAGTAAGCTTCTGTACCATTCCTTTCACATGAGAGTCTTCACTACAACATTATGTATGTATAGCATTATCAACCACACAAGCAGGAAAACCCCCCTTTCCAGTCCTGCTTTATGTTGTTTTCTCAAAAATAAGTCTTCAAGGACAGAAAAAAAAAAATTCTCTCTTATAGGCCCATATATATTCCTTTCCTGCCACTTTTTATTTCTAGATAATTTCTCTAAAGTAAAACTGTGGTTAAATTAGTGTAAAACCTTCATAAGGCAGGCGAGTTAAATATGAAGGTTCGAACACATTCTTTTAACATTATAGTGAGTGTACCTCTTTTTGCTTTTTCTTTTGTTGGCTGTGAATCTTTTCCCCTTGGAGATATAATCAGATCTTGGTTCTAATCTGAAGATACAAGGTGCTTTTCAGAAATGGATTCTAAATTGTTATTTTCTTTCTTTTTAACTTTTCTCCTCAAGAGTGAGGGGTTTTCCTGAAGTTCAGAGATTAGGTAAATGGGTCAATCAGTATTGGAAAACATGTGTTTGGACAAGGAGCCTTTTCTGTGCCTGTTTAGTCAGTGTAGAAGCAAACTATAAGCAGTCCAAGTTGTACCACAAGCCCAAAATAATTTTTGTGTACCTGCTTCTTTTAGGCAGACAAATATTAGTAATTTTACTATTTGGAGTTGCATGTTTTTGCTTGGGTTGGATTTCTTGTTTGATTTGTTGGGGTTTTTTTTTGTTTGCTTTTAAACACTCTACTCTTGTTGTTATGTGGAAATACGTGTTATTTAGAGGGAAACTTTGAAATCCAATAATATGTTATTCCCAAAACTAAGATGGTTACTTAACCAACTTCGGGAGAGCTGTGTCCTGCAAAATGTTGAGGCAGTACTGTAGAACAATTCTGGAAAGGGTAGTGTTGCAGAATGTGCAACCAGGGAATAAAAATTTGACCACATCTGTCTTGCAGTATATCTTAGTATTTTGAAAGGAAAAGGGCAGAAAAGCAAGAGATGTGGAATTAATAGTGATTTTTCTAAAACAATATGGATCTTGAAACTTTTCTAGTTACAAGAACCTTTCAGTATCTTACTAAAAATCTGTCTCACCTGAGCCCAAAAGCAAATTGTTCCTGTTGTTAATCCCAGCTAGATCTATGTTCTGCTATTCACATGTACATAAATGCAAGGCTGAAAGAGTGTTATGCACATGATGACTATATTGTTTTAAAGTAAAAGGAGCATAGTTAGAAAAAACAGTCCAGCTTTGAAATGTTCTTGATCATTAACATTCAGGAAGCATATAGTAAAGCTGAGACCGTGGCTTCTACCATACCAAAGAGAGTAGGGATGCAAGCTAGGGGGAAATCAAGCTCTATTTGTTCTTGACACAAGCCATTTCTTGTTTTGAACACCAAAACTAGTAATAGTGAAGCGCATGTGGGAGTTAAAAAGAATTATTTTCAACACAGCATTGGGTGAGGAAAACAATATCACATCTAGAAGATCAATATAGAAACAGTTATTTAAGATAGTGGTTCTGTAGGGCATATCTTGCCCTGTTTGCAGTCTGGTCAGAAATAATGGAGGACTTTGAATTAAATTCCTATATTGTGCTTTTCAGAAAACACATTTCTGTAATGAAAGAGACAACAAAATTTCATCACAAGTTGGTAGAACTGCTGTGGGAATGGCTAGGGGTAGCGTTAGCAAAAAAATTCTGCAAATATCCTGAAGTGGGAGGAAGTAAGATGTAACTGTTGTGATGCTACTGCAGTTTTAAAGGACTTGAAGGGGAGCAAAGAGTTACCTGCTGCAGCCCAGGAGATTAAATTCTCTCTCCTCCTTTGAAAGGAAATGTGTTTGACCAAGTCAGAAGCAAGGCAAAATGCCAGCAGCTCATATAAACCAGTGAGAGTCACTGAGAGGAACAAACCAGATCAATAAACTGTGAAATAATGCTTTCCCTCAATTCCCGAGAGTAAGGTGTGTCCTCAAGCCTCCCAGCTCCCAAGCCTACTAGCAGTGTCTGTGGTATGAAGCATTGCCTACAGAAGGTTAGGCTGGGAGTGGGTAAGCCAAATGCACATGCACAAAGCCAAGTGATGAAAGGGAACTGCATTCCAGGCTGTTGATGGAGTTGGTGGAAGTCACTGTGAGGACTGCTGGCTGTCGCATTAAAGGTCATAACAATGAAGAAAAGTTCATAAGCACTAGAAAAAGGCAGACATTGGGCCCATCTTTGAGACAGGCAAATATGAGGATCCCAGAAGCAACTAACTCGTCATCTTCCCTTCATTCTCTGGGAAGACTAGGGATAACATCTGCCAGAAGATGGCTTGGAGGCACATGAAGGACAAGGTGACAGCAGCGACCAGACAGTACAACTTCACCACGTTGTGCTGGAAATAACATTAGCCTTGCTTTGAGGAGGTGACTGTCCCAGTGGGACAAGGGGAGAGCAGTGACTGCCATTTACTCTGACTTCATCAAGGCTTGTGGCAACCTCCTGCAGTAACCAGAGTGTGGTTGGGCAGGAGAAGGGGACTGCTCTATCAGGGGAGGAGCACTGCAGGAGTGTGCTCAGCAGGACAAATTCCAGCTGTGGGGATGCTGCTAGTGGTGGTGTGACTCGGGGCAGTGGTGGGGCTGATACTGGTGATGGTCTGGAGTAAGAGCTTGGGTGGTGGTGGGACAGGTCATCTTCTGCAAGGTTGTGGGTGTTCCCATCTGGGGAAGGCAGAACAGCTGATGGGGGTGTCCCTTGCTGCCTGGGGAAGGCAGCAGCTTGATGGAAGCCAGAATCTTTTGCTCCCCAGTCCCTCAGGCCTCAGTGCTGAAGAGATGGCACCTCTTCGTGGTGGTGGAGGGTGGGAAAGAAGGGCCCACGCGATCCTTGCTAGTCAGCAAAGATCAGTTGTGTTTGTTGGTGGGAGATACTGCAGTGAGCCTGCAATGAGCCACGGTTTGTGTTTTCCCAGCTAATGCTGGGTGCCTAGGCTGTGTTGTTGGTAAAGACCCAGTCAGTCACTCCTGTGATGCCATTGGTTTAACCTCACAGATGGAGCCAGGGTGCGCTGGTGTAGCACCAGGTCATCCCTGTGGCAGGTATACCCACTTCCATTGGTTCTTCATTGACTTGAAGTGCCAAGCCTTACCAGTAGAAAGTCAGAGACTCTTTCAGTGCTTTTTATTATTTCTGTGCATGCTTGAGCTTTTATTACATGTTGTAGTAATGCATTTTCCTTTGTTGTCAGTTGCAGACCCTCTCAGTATCTCACAGGCTGATTTTGGTCTGCATGCCTTGCTTCTCTAGGCAAGTATGTAAGACATGTTTGATCTCTGTCAGGGGTTCTCAAGGTGAGCACTTCAGGTGAAGGGACACAGATGCTTGCATACCTCTGCCCTGGTGGCTAATTCCCATGTACCTCATGCAGTATAAAAGCCATTCAGAGGATAACATCAGCTAAAGAGTAAAGGGAGGAGCTTCTCTTGCTTCTGTGAAGTGATAGAATGACAATCCTGACACCCCTTTACCCCGTGCAGCTCCATAGCTCCAATCCTTGCTCTCATGATCCATACTGAAATGCAAGGTAATACCCCTTAATAAGCTGTCTGCTGGACTAATAAGGAAAAGCATCATCTTTCAGCTATTTAATAGTTTCTTTTCTCCCTGTGGCTTGTGCTTTTCTCTCAAGATTGCTGTGAAGACCACATCCTTAGAGGACTGATTGTCATTTCTTTCAGTTATATTCTGACTAGCTTTTAGGTGACAGAGAGAGAGGTGGTGCAAGTTAGGAGAAGATGCTGACAAGCAGTGTTGATTTCATGTCATAATAAAGCATTCTGGATGATGGAAATCTCAGAGCATATTTTCCATATTCATACTGAAGCTCTTGTCACGGTGTCGTGTGATCAGAAATAAAACATAAGCTAGGTTCAGCCTGCAATGGTCAGAGGGCAGATTGTCTCTAGAACATTTCCTTGGCATGGTTTGATAGGCAGGTTATCTTTCTGTTAAGATTTTCTCCTATGAATATATTTGTGAGGCTGCCCTAGTTGTGAATCTCTCAAGAGCATGCAGTGGGGTTTTCAGCACACTTGCTGCATATCTAGAGTGAGATAGCCCACTGACAGGAGGATGTTCTGTACAAGGGTAAGAGGTGCTGTGTGGTTTGCCTCTGGTGCTTTCAGAGTGAGCAGTTAGAAAGACTGTTTACTACTTTTTGTTTAATAGAACTGTTGAAATTACAGAAGAAGCAAGTTATTTAATTTTGCTCAGAGTTGTGTTGCAGAGTTCTGGAGAAAAAATAAAATATTTTTGAAACTTCTTTCCATCTGAAATTAAGGTCAAGTAGAGTGTTGCTGCTCTGGCTAGCAGGGCTGTTATGACTTCATTCATCGTTTTATGGTATTAGAAGTCCTGACTACAATTCAAAGACAAAATAATAAAAAATAATAATAATAATAAAAAAGATAACAAAAAAGATGCAGCACCAGAAGGGAGAAAACTTCAATGTGAGGGAGAAAGTAATCAACCCTCAATTTTGTTGCCTATTACAAGAAAGACATTTTACTGCTTGAGAGACAAGTAGTTGTCATGCCCCTGCTTTCTAAAATGAGAAAGGCACAGCCACTGGAACTGGAGGTCTGATATGTTCTATATACTTTATGCAGATAGGTAGGTATCTGCGATTGTTGCACTAGATACCAGGCCTTCTAACCAGATAGTTGTTAGAGAGCTGGAATTAAAGGGTTTGAGGATAGAAATTTTCAAAAGTGCCTTGCTGTTTGCTTGTAGAGCTGAGCAGAAGAGAAAGGTAGCCATTTGACAGCACGATGCTAGCTTTGAAAGAGCATAGAAGGATTACAGACACAGGCTGTGCAGACACTAGCTGTGACAGCAAGTTAGCTATGGACACAGCTGTAGCTGTAGAAATATGTTCCTAGGAAAATTATTTGCCAAGTGTTTGGTATATCAATAACACAGCTAGAGGGATTTGTGGCACAAAGAGCAGAAAATGCAAAGCTACAGAAAGGGATCTTTAATTTACAGCATGAGCAGTCCTGTGGTTAATCTAAGTAGCACAATCCATTCCAGGCTGATCTAGCACTAGAGGAAAAAATAACACTGCAGAGGGCAGGCAGCCCTGAGTTTTGGCAGCAGCAAGTGCTAGAGAATTCATTAGTCTCTGAGTTATAGCAGGATTTGCTTTTGCCAGTTTTCTTGGACTAGGCAGGAACTAACAGATGCTTGGCTCCAAGGCCCTGTCAAGCATGCTAGTCCTGGGAGGGAGAACCCACTGGAGGCTGAAATGCTATTTTGTCTTCATCTTTATGATTTCTGACTGCTGTTTCCTTCACACCCTCCCCCTCATGTCAACAGGGCTGCTCCATGCAGTGGGCTGAGCAGGGATCTGGAGTGACCCCATTTCAGGCCATGCCCTCACTGATGGGGTGCTGTCCCCTGGGGTCTGAGCTAGGTTGGCAAGTGACAGGCTTCAGTGGCAGTTCTGACATGGCCAGGAATGAGTCAGCTCTGTGATCTGGCCAGGGTCCATCTGGGAGCAGCAGGAGAGGGGACTGGAGGCAGGGCTGGACTTGGACCTTCCAGCACTGTGCCCAAGCTTTGTTGAGGGGAAAGGCCCAAAGGACAGGCTGGAGAGAAGCTGCCTGCACTGAGTGTGACGTAGGGTTGGGTTGGAAGGTGTACCCTAACCTGAGCTGGAGCCTCCTGCCCCACAGCAAGGGTGGGTGGAAGTCCCCATTCAAGTTGCCCAGGGCCCTTAAGTCCCTGCATGAGGTTGGGGCACATTTGAGCAGGGCAGTCACACAAACTCTGGGCCTCCCACACTGTGGTTTTACAGCCTGTGGAAGTGATGAAGCATTGAGTCAAAGCCTCATGTCCTGAGGGAGAATGAAACTGATGTTTCCTGCTAACAGGGGGAATAGAGAGGCAATAGAAGTGAGAGTAACAGGAAGTGGGGGTGAGACACAGTTCTTGGGTCCCTAATCTTCACTGATGCTTTATTCTGGTGCTGCACTGCTGTGGGAGTGCTAAGTGGGTGGTTAGCTAGCCGATAGCATTGCAATTTCTTCTGTATGTCCAGATGTAGCCTGCACCTCTTTCTCTTGCTGAGGAGTAAGAAGGGGAGCATGGAAGAAGATGCCATTGGAGTACTGAACATGTTTTGCATTTGTGCAGAAGTGGTTGGTTTGTTTTACTTGGCAAAGTTAGTTTTTTGACAATTCTTGCAGGTGTAACTATCTGGAACACATTTTTAATTATTGCATTCTTGTAGATTCAAATCCAGTTGTGCTACATTAATAGAGGTGCTGGAGAGTAGTAGGGGGAAAAATATTTTGACAGACTAGTCTGTCCTTATATGATGAAGGTCCCCTTATATGATGAAGGCTTGGAAACAGCACACTGGAAAGAAAATGTCAAACACTTCCCATTTCTGAGACAAAGTAGCAGCTGGGTTCTGTGATACTGAGAACAAAAAATATAAGTTTTTACAGATGAAGTAGGAGATGTGTTGTGAAAACAAAATGGGTCATCAGTATGAGCCAGAGTGGTATATGCACTGCTTTCATATGCTCAGGGCTTATATCAGAGACGTAGGCAAAAAGTCACAATAAATATTGCACTCTGATTGTTGGGTAGACTTGAAAAAAATCACCATTAGCCTCAAGAAAGAGGTGAATAACTTTTCAAGAACTGAAACAGTCATAGTAGTGGAAAAATAATGACTGTGGCTAGGATGGGAGAGGTATTGTTAATGTTTCTACCTGAAAAGTGACATTAACAGCAGCAGAGGGAAACTGTTAAATGCATATTGTATCAGAAGAAACTCAAATTCCTTTTTTTTGTTATGTAGTGGCCCAGATATATTTGGAAAAGTTTCAGTTTCCATTTAGTACAAGGACTTGGGGCTGATGTCTTGTTTGGGTAAGGTCACATTTAATGAAAGACTTTTTCTTTCTCTGCCTCCATCAGGGAGATCTCTTAAAGATCATAAAATCATTAAGGTTGGAAAAGACCTCTAAGATCATTGAATCCAGCCACTAAGGATCTTGGATTCTTATCTCTGGGTTCACTCTTTGCTGGATGTTAGTGACCTTGTGGAAGTTACTCAAACTTTCCTTTCTTGGTTTCCTTCTGTGGACTCTCTGACAGTACCAAGGATTTGCTGGTGATTCAGAATCTGACAATCTGTATCTTTGTTTTCCTGTAAGGAAAGTAGAAGTGGAATGACAGGATAGTTCAGGTTAGTTCTGACTGATCACTAATCTTTACAGTGACCTTTCAAGTGCCTTGCTCTAACCAACTGCTACTTGCCTAGTTGTGTTGAGGGGCTGAGAGTTCCCTGGTTGGGTGAAAGATCCAGCAGTAGCTGGCCCAAAGGACTGTCGTGGCTTTGTAGGCATAGCTTTGCAACCCTGGCATTTTTCTGAGAGAAGAGGGGGCAATGTGTAGCTGGGAGACACAGTTTTAATAGAATAGTAGTGTAGCTGCACTGAGGGATGGGATTTAGATATCAGATTGCGAGTGCAGAGCACATGTTTAGCCAAAAACTGCAGAAAGTGAGAGGTGGAGAGGAAGAGGTGAGTGGGATATTGAATATTTCCTAAGATATGCACAGAGAACCAGAGCTAAAATGGAACACAGAGGGTGTGCTCTCAACTGCAGATCCATCACAGTGTTGGCACTTTTATTTTTATGGAACAACCGTTGTCTCATCATGGATGAAAATTGCACAGTCCTCATCTTTTCAACACTGGTAGAGTTATGACTCTAACAGTCATATGGTCTATGAAAAAAATCACTTTAGTCAGACTGAAGGAGTATTTGATACTGTATAACAGCGAGCTCTATATCACTTCCATTTTCTTTAAGCTTAGATCCAGGAGACCAACAGATTCTACAGTGGTGCTCATTTATTTATTTACCGAGAATTTGTTCTCTGAAAAGGGGAAAATTGAGGAAGGAGTTTTACTGGGGGATACCATCATCCCAGAAGAAAAACAAGGGGTCTTGTTGAGGAGCTTTTTGGGGGGGTTAGAACATGCAAGGTATTCTGGGTCTCTTGACTTATTTCTGGCGTGTTAGAAATCTACTATATGAAGACGGATTTCCAGAAACAGTTTGTGGGCAGAGAGGCATGGTGTTTGGTGTTTTAGTTTTTGGGGTTTTTTTGGGGGGGTGGGGGTTTATATATGCTTTCTCTGAGCATTCTGAAAGAAAGAAAACTTTATCTTTTGCTGAGGACTACATGTGGCTATCAGTATGGGAATTACTATTGTGTATCACTAAACCCAGAATGCTGCATTTGGAAAGTCAGCCCTGTAAGGGAAGCAGCAGCAGTGCCAGTCTGATGTTTTCTATTGTATATGTTGAAATGGAGTAATGCTGAGAGAAATGTACCTGGAGCTTCTTCCATCTCTCTGGGGATCTAATCCTTTTGACTACAGGAACTGCATGAGAATGAGCAGGGCAAGGCACAATAGGTATCACACAGAGGGAGAAGAAACAGTTTTTAGGATCCTCTATTACAAGGGAACAGGAGATGGGAAACAAGAATTTGCAATTGAATTGTCTTTTTCAGTGCAACTTTTGAGTGTGTTTTAAACAATAAGAGATCAGCACGCTACTCAAATTCCAGTTGAAACTCTGAACTTGTAGAGGATTTGAGACAAATTCCATAGCTGTGGAAACCAAGAGTGAGTGAGGGAAGAGCATCTACCTGTTCTATGATTCTCTGATCCATGAATTACTGTTGTCATGCTATTTACATGAGCCGTCATACATACAGGCCTATTTAGAGTAAATATAGCTAACAGTCTACTGCATTATAGCATAATAATGCAGCACATACAGATGTGGTTGCCAAGCAGATAACAGTAGAAGATGATTAGTTTCACCCTCTGAAAATACACATGAAAATGAGCACAGACTATCTCTGCTCAGTAGAAACAACATGGGACACAAACTGACATGTCAAGCACAGTGAGGTAACCATGCTAACACCAAGCACAGCATGTTAGCACGACCACTAGTTTATCACACTTTTGTCTTCCTGGACTTGTCAGGAGTCAGTGAAAGACAGCTATAGATGATTGTGGATTGGGGGATTGGAGTGGAAAGGAGAAGGGGAAAATGTCAAAAAGCTTTAACTCTTCCTCTTATTTTCTTTAGATTCATGAATAAACTACTTTATACATAGGTTTTAAAAATTGCCTGGTCATTTATCTCCATGGCATATTTAGGGAACCTTATTCTGCTTGTAAGTTCACTTGCATCCCTGTGACTCTGGTGCTGTTACCTGAGCTATTGCACAATGCTTCTAAATGATACTGTCTGATTACCATGCTTGATGCCAAGCTGTGCACACACTCTGATCTTTCAGCCTATTTCTTTGCATGTCTTTGTTGCCCAACAGACACAAAACAAGTGCCACCTTCTGTGCTAAAAAGAGAGAGCTGAATGCATTAAGTAACACACAACTCATTTAGGTCACCTAGCCAATTACTTAAATTATTAGTTCTTCCAAGGATCAGAAAGTCTAGTATTCAGACTTTCTTCTGCATTTGTTGCTTGAGTGAATTCCTGGTTAAAGACTGCTCAACAGCATAAACTGGAAAACAGATCTGGGTATCTCAGTTCACCTGGTCAGCAATGCAAAGGAAGTTCAGAGATTGAATGGGCAGAAAAAGATAAGAAGCTAGCCAAAGACAGCAGCTAATGCTGGATATATTAACTTTTCGTAGACATAGTGACTCCTGGAGCTGTGATCCGTTATCTCTTTTACAGCAGATGATAATAAGCAGCTGATGTATTGAAGTACTGTTATTATTGTAGATGGAAAGACGAAATCAGCTGCAATGTCTAACTGGCTTGAGAGAGAATTAAATAAGAAGCCAAACGACATACCAGAAGTTGAATGGGTTTTTTTTGGAAACATTGAAAAATGAGTATATGAACTCTTTAAATGATAAATGTTCTTTGGGATTGTCATGGTTTAACCTCAGTCAGACACCAAGCAACATGGAGGAGCTTGTTCAGTCCCCCAGCAGCAGAACTGGGGAGAGAATTGGAAGGGTAAAAGGAAGAAAATCCATGGGTTGAAATAAAAATAAAAGCAAAAAAGCAAAAGCTGTGCACACAAGCAAAACAAAACAAGGAGTAAATTATTTGCTTCCTATGGGCAGGTAGATCTTCAGCCATCTCCAGGAGAGCAGGGCCCCATCACACAAAATGGTGACTTGAGAAGACAAGCCCTATCCTTCCAAATGTCTCCCCCTTCATCCTTCTTCCCCTCACTTTATATACTGAACATGATGTCACACGGTGTGGAATATTCTTTTGGTCAGTTTAGGTCACCTGTCCTGGCTGTGTTTCCTCCCAACATCCCACACAGCCCCAACTTTCTCACCACTGTGGCAGCGCAAAAAGCACTAAAAGCCTTGGTTCTGTGTAAGCCCTGCTCAATAATAACAAAAACATCTCTATGTTATCAACCCTGTGTCCAGCACAAATATAAAACATAGCCCTGTACTAGCCACATTGAAGAAAATTAACCCTACCCAAAACAAAACCAGCACGGGATCCCAAATGCTTCTGACTAAAAGAGTTTCTTTGACAGTTTCAGTGCTGCTTTCTCTAAAACTCAGGGGTAGCACAGGACTGATAGAGCTGTGCTGGCAACAGTGAGACTGGGAATTATCCTGAGTTCAGATAGATGCTACTGTCTGCGTTCTCAAAACCATTTTGCTTTGGAAAAAAACCCACCACTTTCTGTATTTACTAAAGGAAATGACTGTTGTCATGATCTTTGAGAGAATTGTGTCTGGATTTTAGGGTTTTTTTTGGGAATTTGCCTCTTCGTACACTTTGGTGTCAATTTGATTTTTATTTTCATTTATAATGATTACACTTGGGTTATGAGTGGTTTATGAAAGCTTTGCTTTCACTGAAGGAATAACGCGAGCATGCTGGTTTCTGTGAGAAACAAAGTGCAAACAACAGTGCTCTGGAGAGGCCTTGCAAACCATTTTGGGAACCGTACCTGTGTCTGAAGACTCCTTTATCTGAGCACAAGTAGAGGGAGCACTGTATTTACAAACACATTTAGTTCATGTGCAATGAGAAGTGTTTTCACTTGATAAATTCTCCAGTGTATTGGTACTGGAGGCTGGTACTGTTTGGTTTAACTCCCAGACTGCTCTACCTTGTGTTGGTAAGTGGACAGCGAACTGAGGAGTATAACCCTGACATTCCAGCTTTTTAGGAAGCCAAAGTACATTATCTAGGTAGAGTAAGGTAATAGAAGAAATATTACGAGATAAGAGAAAGAGCTATATGGGTGACAGCTTATCAAATATGAATAATAATTGTAGACAGCTTAAAGCCACTGAACGAGGTAATTCTATTAGGGATAACTGAAAAATTTTTAAAAATATCTCGTTTCTGTGGTAGTGCATTTCTGTTTTTACAGTTGTCCCCATCTGCAGATGTCCTAAACACTTCTTTGGTTTTAAACTAAGAGTTTAAAGTAACAGTTTCAAACTAAAGAACTTTCAGTCTGAATTTAGGAAGATTTCTTTTTCCTTGGCTACCTGCTAGTATCCTTCAAATAAACATATTTGTTTAAAAATAAGAATTTATTTTCTGCAATGCTTTTTCCCCCACACCTTAAAATCAGAAATTTGTGCATTCATTGTTCCTGTAATACATGAATGTCTTGCATCCTAATTATTTTTTGCATATTTTTACTCACATACTCTATGGTAAAATTTTAATTAACATTGTCTTCCCTCTGTAGTGAGAGGCTTGTTTCTCTGGGGCTGGTTCCGTGAACACTCTATTCATGCCCCTCTTGGATCTGACAGGAAAAAGGATTCATAATTAATAGCATGACCAGATTCATGCTCTCCGGCTCAGAGTAATTGCGCAGAACTTGCCCTTTATTTCTTGATTTTCTACCCATCTTGTGACAATGCATCTTTCCAGATGCAGTTAGCTACAGCCATTATGGCCTGTAAAGGGACTAGGAAGAGAAATGTCCATTCTTGTCACGCAGCAGGGACCTGGTGAGATTATTTTCTTGCCATCTGGGTTTATTTTAGTATCCCAGTAAAGTACTGAAAGTTTGATGATAAAGTTTGTTATGCAGTGACCTCAGCAGTATTGCTTAAGGTGTATGATGTGATCTGCTACCAGCAGGTGTTATTTAATAGGACGAGAGTGTCTTTCAGATCACACTTTGCTGAGCTCCTTTGTTATATACTCAGATGAAGACATCTGTGTCTGCCTGGCTACTTTCTCCCTGGTTAGAAAAGTGGAAATAACCAGAAAGGGCCACCTGGGCATCCCCACTGGTGAGCCTTAACATGGAGACCCCTCTTTGGATGGGTCAGGCTGTGTAATTCCACAGCAGACCCCTTTGGATAGCTGCACTTTCCTGCTGTTGCCTCTGCCTTTTTTACAATATTTTAATTCTAGTTACTTAGGCAACAAGTCCTGAACTCCTGTGGGAAAGCATCCACAATTCACAGTAAGCACTCCTCGTATGCTACGGTACTGCAAAATAACCAGGTGTTGTAATTCCCTACTTTTCCCCAGTGTTTCAGGTGCTCCGGAACATTTTGCTGAGTGGACAGCTCTGTATGTCTCTGCATTTTCCTTCCGCTATACTCCAACTGAATCACCTTCAAGACTGCAGTTTTCTGTGGCTCTATTGCAATATGACTGCCCTTCACCATTCACCTGTAGTCATAGTCATGCGCTGCTCATACCAAAGCATGAGACCTAGGTGCACATCACCCTCTTGCATGGCCATACTTATTTTTTAAGCAAATAGAGCAGGTGGTTACTCAGAGCATTGGCAAAGCAGACCTGTGAGGTGCACCCAAAGCTTAGCTGCTTTCAGATGGACATGTCCTTCTGTGTGTTCTCTTTCATGCATTGTGAGAGAAAGCCACCTCTGCTGGCTGATGTTCCCATGACTTGCATGGGAAAGATGTTACAGGACACATTGTGGAGCATACATAATATACACATAATATACAGGTGTATTATTATGTATATATACAGGACACATAATACACAGAGGAAGTTAATTTGACCTTAGATGAACTTAATTCTAGCCAAAAGGTTGCAGAGTTCTGCTCCTGTTCTCTACTGTTTCCATTTTCAAATGACTCCTCTTACTGTGCTGGCTTCATTGAGTCACTGTATGTGTCTGCTTTTCATAACCCAATGCAGACATACCTGGGCTAGCTCAGTGCGCACCTAAGGGGAATCCAGCACAGCTTGTTAGCTCTCCGCCACATTGTGTGGAAGGTGCTGTACTGTTCCTCACCAGAGCTGGTTCCAAGAGTAGTGTGAGTGTGTGCAGTCCTGGACAACTGAACTGCAGATACTGGGGAGCTGGTCTGAGTGTCACCATGAGTTTTTGTGATGCTTGCCAGAGGATGTTAGAGACAGTATTGGCAGCATCGCTCTAGCTCGCTGCTGATGTGATTAGCCCTGCTGTATTTCTAGCCAAATTCAAAGCCTCTGTGCTCACACCTTTTAGTTTTCTGACTAATTTTGCTTTCTGTTGTAAGGTCCTGACATAAAACGTCTCCTGCCATATTGCAACTGATCAAAGTTATCATTCAAAGGCTTGGAGTGTCCCAGAAAGAGAACTGTAGTCTGCAAGTGTTGGCCTTTGGGGATCCTGAGCTGTTGCCATAAGGAAAGGGGAAAAAAAACTTTCCAAGACAACTTTACGTGGGTAAAGCAGAGAAGAGTTCTTTTACTTATAGGGTTTTGGGGTACAGAATATAAAGGAGTATAAGAGAGTATAT
>JAWWMO010000083.1:84480358-84494989 GCA_035047845.1 Dendrocincla fuliginosa | reverse complement strand
CTCTTCCGATCTTTCCTTCCTGATTTTCTTTGTTTCTTAGATAAAATATACCATCTTTTTTAATGTCCTTCTCCGCCCATACTTCTATCCAGCTATTTACCCAGTGAAGTCCCACAGTCACAGCTTTGATTGTCCACAGAATTATTATGTTTTCCTGGTTTACTCTCAATATTTCTGGTATTTATGTGCAATATTTAAAGACTTTAATCAAATTGTCCAGTTGTTCTCTTGCATATATCCTTCACCCTATTGTAATTTATCTTTCTGTCTTACCTCAGATTCCAGTGTGTTATCAAGATCACATTACCCTTTTGACTTCTCTCTAGGCATCTTTTCCTGGAGTCCAGCAGATATTCAAGTTAATTCTTGTGCTAATTACAGAGGAAATAGATCTAACAAATAAAAAAAGGAGATCCTTTAAGGGTTAATATTTTACTGGGAAATGAATAGGGTGAGAGATATACAAATGCATTTCTGGCATAAGTTTCTTAAAACAGAGGGGAATTTGTCAGGGGAAGATGTATACATATTAGTGTATAATCAATCAGTGGATGTAACAAGAATTTATTTTTTTCACTTCCTTGAAAAGTGACCAGTAGATTTCAGCCAGCTAGGACAGATTGCTTTGATAAATCATTGGGAATTTTGGTATTTTTAATCCCAGTTGTATTCTCTGGCAAGCACACAAAAGAGATGTCCCCTCTAACACCGAGCAGCTCAGCTTGCCTTTTGTATGTGGTGGATACGATTCTCCTTTCTGAATCTCCAAAACCTCTAAAATCTCCATTAAAATGCACTGTAAACCTACTCTCTTTGGGAGTACTATGGAGCTGTGAAAGGATGACTATAAAAGTAAAGCCAGGATAAATAAACCTTATTCCAAATGAGTGTGAATTGGCAAGCTTAAGAATCATTAATTTTGCCTTAGTGAAAAAGGAGGAAGATGGAAATCCACGGGAGAGGATTAGGTTGGTTCAAGCAATACACCAGTGCTGTAACCCTACTCTAGACCTGTGTGCAATACGCCCATAGAAAAATAAGGGTTTAGAGCATGAAGGTTTTATCAGCCTGGATTTCTGTGACAGAGTGCTTGTGAGTGGATGAAGCCAGAGGGAATTACTGCTGTTGTTCCGAATGACTGGCACTAAGATCTTCGTGCCCTACCTATCTGTGCCACTTATAACAAATGTGTATCCATGAAAGAGGTGTCTGTATTTTGGTTTCGAAACCTTCTGCTAGCAAAGCCAGAGCATCATGGCTCCTGTCATGAGCTCCTGTGGTGAGAATAACAAAAATTAAAAGCTGGGTTTGGCCCTTTTCACCCCATCTGTAAGGAGAAAAAGAAGATCCACTGTCTCTATGCCTCTCTTCTACTGCCAGTGCCTGGTCTTGATGAGGGAAGGTGAAGAGAACTCAGAACTCTCAGAACTCCAGGGATCTTTATTTAGTTAGTTAGTTAGTTTACTTAGCATTTAACAGAAATATCTGTTCAGTGGTACTGGAGCAGTGTTAAGTAAAGACATGCATTTTTCAGTTTGAAAAGGACTAAGAATCCTTTTGTAAATCAGTGCTATCTGAAGTTAAGTCCCAAGGATTGGCTAATTAGTAGGCAAGAGATGATTGCACAGACACTTGCACTCCATAGCCTTCTACCCAGGACACATCCTCCTCCACATCTGCAGCAACAGCTCGGGGATGGGCAGGACAGGCTGTGGTCCCACAAGGCAAAAAAGCATCTTGCTAGTTTCCTACTTTTCATGGAAGTGTTGCCGGTTTAAGTTATGTCTAGCTGGTACACGAACAGGTTTATAAATTCCAAATGGGCTTGCTTTTGTAAAAACAAAGAGACTTTGAATTAGAAACTCTCAGGACTCTCCTTAGTCAAAACCATGTTTTTTCTTATCCCAGGAGAAAACTGAAAGTTTCTGTCTTCCATTATTCTTAAAAGCTTCCACTTCCACCCCTGAACTAAACTCAAATTCAGGACTCTGGATTGTTGCAGATCCAGGAAAAATGGTTTTCTGGTCTTGACTTCTGGCTAGTGAAGGAGTTTGCTTGCTTAATCATATTGGGAGTAGATCTACTGGGAAGATTTGTATTTAGTCATAAGTTTTTGACCAGTGAATCTTCTAATATGTTTCTGTAGGAAAACAAGTTGCATTCAGCCTCATAAGGGACACAGATTTTTCTATCCCAGTCTTCTCTGTCTCAGGTTCACTTTGCTGTGATGTGCCTGACACTGTTAGTTTTTCTCATTGTTTGTGAGAGTCTGTTTTTGAAGGGTCTTTATTTACCAGCCTTTAAAATCCAAATCTTGTCTACAGATCCCTCTGGGATATCATCTTTCATACAACTCAACAGATGATCCTAAACAATCCATGTATGTGTGTGTGTGTGTGTAATAAGTGGTTAAAAGAGGACCAAAATTAGAAATGCATTTGAGACTTTGGGGAAGCAGCAGAATCCCTGTATCTCTTTTCTAATGATGTTTCTTTGTTTGACTCTCACTGACTTTAATGAAATGCTGCTTGTTATCTTTCACAGTCTATAGTCTCTCGCCTCTCTTAGAAATATTGATAATATAGTATTTCTATCCTCATGTGATTTTAAATACATTATTTAAAATTTTTAATAGACTGGTTTTGTTTTTAATCTGGTGCAGTTGAGAAATTAAAATTGCCAAGTGTTTCATTTTCTTTTTTTTTACATACCAGCATACCAGCTGTAAAAGACCAGAAAAAAATATAAGCAATGTTCTTTCTCATTTTGGGAACTCTTCTGTTTTGTTTCTTACAAGATGTTCCTTTAAAAAGCCAATAATTTGCTTTCTGGCATGATGTAAGTGCTTTGAAGTCTGAAATTAACAAGAAATAATGGATTTTTTTCCTAAACTGGTGTTCAATATGTAATATAAGTTTACAATAGGGAAAAGAACTTGGGGGGAAAGAAAAACAGAGAACAATAATCCCATATTAGATGCCTAGGAGAAATTCAGGTAGCACAGTACATTGTCATGTAAGCACATCATTGCATCTGTGATGGCAGAGGCTGCTGGAAGGGGATGTGCACATCACCTGAAGGGAACACAGCACTTGCCATGAGCTACGTGGCTGCCTGGGAACAGACCTGGGAAAGCTTTCTTCCACTCTGCTGAGCTTGGCCCCGAGGCATCAATGGTGGCTTCCAGCTCTCTTGCCTTTTGTAGCTGCAGGTCCAGATGCAGGCTGATAAGCACCTTGCTCTTGCTTGGTGATCAGAGAAGCTGTTTCCATGCTATCCATACTGCCGGGAGTAGGGGGAGGCACTGTGCAAGTGTGGAAATGCAGTGATTCACAAAGGTAGCACTTAGATATGTGCATAGGGGAAGCTGTGGAACTGAGGCAGAGTCTGCCAATGGTGCTGAACTCTTTCCTGTGGTCTTTTATCAGGTCAGCAATTTCTAGATGTGTATTTTGTTTGAGGCCTAGACCATTTGGCAGACTTATTTCTGCTTAATTAGCTTCATGATTTAAAACTATTTGTGGCCTCCTAATGAACTGGGAAAAACTGAGCAGTTGTTAGCAGCTGGCTGGGATTTTAACAGCAGCCATGTGCGTTTAGCAGAAGAGCAATAAAGTAGTGAGAAAAAAAGTCTGGCAGTACTGCCAGGGGTCAGGACATCCAAGGGGTATCTTCAGCCCTGTTAATGATCACCATGAGCACAGAACAGAATTTCAGCTAGACATAAACAGCCTTGTTAAGTGACGGTGACAGGGAAGGCTTTAACAGAAGGCTTGGGTTTGCACAGAGCCCCATACCCTGTGCAAGAGGATTTGAACTAAGATGCTGGATGTGGACTGGAGTGGCTGAGGGTATGTTCCCATTAGATTTTACACAACTCCCCAACCCTGCCAAAATTTTTGAGGGAAAATCTGTCAAAACTCTTAGGCACTGAGTTGCCCAGCTCTATTACACAGCCCTGTGGGGTTTCACTGAGAGGTGGATGTGACCACTACCTGATGGCGGTAAATGTGCTTGTTCTAGTTGTTCCTCTGGCTTAGGGCTTGGCCCTCTGAACAGGTTTTGTTCATCACCAATTTGATTCTTTCTCAGACAAAACAAATGAGCCTATATCCTGATTTCCCTGTGATCTGGAGAAGGTGTCCAGCAATCTTTAACAGTATGTTGCCATCCAGGTGACAACCTCCCACAGTCTGTTTCTTCTGATATTCCTCCTTCATATAGTGGTTCTCAGTTATTTCTGTGATGTAGATTTTCAGAGAATTATTTTGTCCCCTTCTGAAACTCCAGATGGGAAATCTGTTCCATTTATCATGAAGATTTTTAACACTAGTCTGTCAAAAGATATAATATATCCTTATCATTAAGATAGGTATATTGAGATGTGGTCTATAAGAATTAATGCTCCATTTTAGCCAATCTGCAATATGAGCACAGTCAGCATGCCTACTTTTTGTAGCTGACTCTCCTGTTTGGACTATATATTCCTAAATTTAGGATAATGGGGAACAGTTACAATATTGCTGATCTTTTGCTTCAGTGTTGACTACTTTAGGAAAAGGAGTAGTATGTATGAAAGAAACTATATGTAGTCCAGTGAAAATGCTGTTCAGATGCATAAAACACTTGGCTGGCTGAGGTATCTGTAGGAAGGCCGACAGCAGGGACTAAGAGCATTCTCTTAACATTCTAGCTCTTTAAGAAGCTCTCCCCATCTTTGCTTTGGAGAAAGATTTTTGTTCCCTGTACCACAAACATGAATTCTTTTGTGAGAGTCAGATTACATTTCGGATGTACACGATAAAAGGTGAAGAGTTGCCTTACTGTCAGTGACCTTTGAGGCCAGAGTACAATTGACTCTGGTTTTAGGTTTTTCAATCCCTAAATGATCTTCACGTGTCCTCTTAACCCATATTTGTGGGACATTTTTGTGTCTTTGAACTAAATTCACTCTGGAGAGCTGTACACACTTCCTTTTTCTTTCTCAGGTGCTAATTACATTATGTGGAGTCTTCTCCAAGGATTAGAGCTGATATTTTATTTTTATGGATGGATGGATTTCTTATATTTTGCTTTAATCAGGTTGATATGCATGTAATACAATGACCTTTACATTACTGTGGTTTTTTTCAAGTGGTCTGAAAAAATATGTCTGCAGCCACTAAATAATACCCTAGTGTGGTTTTGTTATGAAAATGGTACTTAAAGCAAAGAGAAATAGCAAAGTATAATTGCATTACTGTGGGAATTTAAATGTATCTGTTCTTGGTAGGCTTTCATATTTCAGGCCAGGGTTTCTTAGGTCTGCTTCCTAAGTAATTTTCTGGGGCCTCACAGCAGCAGAGCCCCTTGCTATACCAAGGAAAATATCATAAGAAAACAAAGCAATGTGTAGTGTTTTTAACATCTGAGCTACTTTAGGCAAAGACCTGTGGAAATAGAGAATTTGTCAGTCCCTTTGACTCACTGACAATGTGACTGGGGATGCACTTGTCACCCACAGGCACTGAAGGTCTCTAAGGTAAGGGAGATGTAGTCTCTGCACTCTGAGGCTGCCCCCATGACCTCCAGGTGTGACAGTGGCTGCTGCTGTTTCGGTAACAGAAGATTTGCATTCTAGTATCAAAACTAAGACACTAGTAATCTGCTTTTTCTCACTGCAACCAGAAATACCCTTGCCTGAACTAGTTACCTATCTTTTATTCATATGAGGTCCATGTGTCTTGAGAGGCATGCCAGGAAAGCTGACCTGAAACTCATAACCTCTTTTAGATGCTCACTTTGTATTGCTAAATAGCCCTGCTGAAAGGATTGACAGATTTTTCATGCATTTAAGGATTTTTTGCCTCTTTTGCTCCCATAGTTTGTATCTTTCCCCATTTATTTATCTGGCTAGTTTGGAAACAGACTTCTTTAATGAGTGGAGGACTTTACCACCAGAGGTTCTTCTCCACCTTTTACTGACTGTGGTTTTATTTTTAATTTTGCTGCCTTCCCCCATGCTTTAGTATACAACTTTCTGACAGTTCTTGACTTAGATATCTACATTTTGAAAGTAAGTTGAACTTTAAGAATTGTCTTTTGGCTTTCAGTGGTAATAGTCTAATCAACCTTGACTGCAGTTTCAACCACTGTCCTGCAAGTCAGTTGGGTTGTCTTTATCTTTTTATCCATGGTGTGTACTTTTGGTTTTTGCAAAGTCTTCATCCTTTTCAGATTATTGGCAACTGCCAAACAATTTGACTGAGCTTCTTCTGAGATAGACAGCAGCAATGGAGAGCATATCTTATGGAAATATATTTTCACAACCATTTTTGTTGGAGTGGGATAAACCAGCTACAGCAAAAGCTTTTTTCTTCTAGGGCGTAAGTATCTTCCCCAGCTCATTCTGAAGCCCTTCCTTTGGGAAGTGGTTCTTTGGCCTGCCTTTGGCCAAATGTGTACCCCAACTCTTTTCACCACTTTTTTGTCTGTTTTCCTTCTAGAGAGAACTCTTATATAAAAAGGAAATCTGTGACACTGTATGGAGTGCAAGGCTCCTCGGCTTTCTGTAATGCAGCTTCATAGTCAGCCTTTGAGGAAGCTGAAAGAGTTTTAAAAGTCCTCCTACAAGTGCTGTTGTCAAAAATTACCTTACCTTCAAACGACATTGTGTGTGTGTTTATATCATCCCTTATAAATCCAAAATGTCTATTTTTAAATTCCTCTTGTCCCCACTCTGAGAGTATTTCAGCCTGGTGGAGCTTTGAACCACTCTGAGTTTTTTAGTCCACTTTAGTCTAACTAATTTGTGTCAGCCTGTAATCTCTCAAAGTCTAAGAGAGGTCAGCTTCATTTCTGCACGGTACAGCTGCTTGCTCCAACTGAAATTTATGTCAGCCATCAAAAGTACAGATTCTTGCAAATGTTACTTTTTGCTCTTTTATTTTTACTTGCCTGACAGTGAAGTCACCATAACAACTCTTTTTTCCTGAAAATCACAGACAGAAATGGGATTTTAAAACATAGTTAATACTTGTCCTGAAGGCGGGTGTTTTTCATCTATTGTTGATAGACATTCATAGCTGTTAAATCTGGAAGACCATTATGGTTCTAGAATGTGACTTAATAATTCCTATATTAGTATCAATATCTTGTGGTGAGATGCAGATATATGATTGTGAGTCAGCTTAATTCTTTTTGTAGCCAGTAGCTGAGCTGATGTCCTTCTGTGATACTCAAAAGTGTAATGAACAGTGGGTGTTCTCCATTGGAAAAAACTGTTGAAACTTTAAAAACTTTTATAGAAAGCACAAGCATATATCATTGCTTGCACAAATGTATATGTGTGTATAGACTGGGGAATGAGAGGCTGCAGAGCAGCGCTGTAGAAAGGGACCTGGGGGTCCTGGTCAGTCGCAAGTTGAATATGAGTCAGCAGTGCCCTGGCAGCCAGGAGGGCCAACCGTGTCCTGGAGGGTATCAGGCAAAACATCGCCAGCTGGTCAAGGGAGGGGATTGTCCTGCTCTGCTCTGCACTGGGGCAGCCTCACCTTGGATATTGTGTGCAGTTTTGGGCACCACAATATAAGAAAGATATTAAGCTCTTAGAGAGTGTCCAAAGGAGGGCAGTGAAGATGGTGAAGGGCCTTGAGGGGAAGCCATATGAGGAGCAGCTGAGGGTGTGTTCAGCCTGGAGAAGAGGAGATTGAGGGGAGACCTCATTGCGAGTTCCAAATTCCTCATGAGGGAAAGAGGAGGGGCAGGCACTGATCTCTACTCTGTGGTGGCCAGTGACAGGACCCAAGGGAATGGCCGGAGGCTGAGTTAGGGAAGGTTTGGCTTGGATATTAGAAGGAGGTCCTTCATCCAGAGGGTGGTTAAGTACCAGAACAGGCTCCACAGGGAAGTGGTCACAGCACCAAGCCTGTCTGAGTTCAAGAAGCGTTTGGACACATGGTGCGATTATTGGGGTGTACTGCACAGGGCCGGGAGTCAGATTTTGGTGATCCTGATGGGTCCTTTCCAACTCAGTACATTCTGTGATTCTATGATTATATTTGTTTGTGTCACCATGAAAAAGAAGCAATTATAACTGCAGACTACTGGACAGAAGAGAAGCAAGAAGTCAAGCAAAGCAATCATTAAGTGAAAACCCTGAGAGATGAATGGAAAACTTACAAGAGAGGGATTTGAGTTCATTGTCAGCTAGATGAAAGTCGAACACAGTGAGCAAATAAGCTATCACCTACTGTGTTCAGGGAAATAGATTTTCTAATACACTCATTGTAAATAACAAGAATGTGTAAGAGGTGTGCATCCTCTATATCAGCTTCTTGTTTAGAATAAAATGACATTTTGACCCTGAATTTCTGTCAAGTTCTTGGGTCAAAAGGGAGTAACAATATTTGTGCTCAAACAATCTGGTCCTGATCTTAAATGTATTTACTGCTAGAAAATCTGACACCTTGTGATAAACTGTTCAAATCATTACATATCCCCACTGTTTAAAAACATGTACTGTAGTTATAGGATTTCAAAGGGAATTGAGAATGGCCTGAGGGAAGAGCTGATGAGAAGTCTGTAATTATCTGTATTTGGAAACAAATGATCTTTGGAAGCCTTTTACAGGTACTCTTTGCTTTTTATGCGTGCGTATTTTGTTTTTCTTTAGGTTGCAATCTTTTTCTTGGAAAATCTCATCTCTTTATTTGACAGGCTACCCCTCACACACCTTCCCCCTAAAAGCCAATCATTGACTCTGTCTCTTTCATTCTTACTTGTAGACAAAAATGTTTGGATGAAGATTTTGACAGTAGTCAAGAAATTTTGAAGATGGTAGACACTTTCTGTGAAAGCAGTTATTTCTGTAAACCTGTTTATTTTAGTCTAAGCCTTTCTGAATAGTATCAGAATTCATTTCTATCATTGCCAAAATCTGAATTCTGGAGGTGTCAATAAGCACATCTCTTATTGGAGTTTTATTTCCATGTTATTTGATTTCTGAAGTCATGCCAAACAAGGTAGGGAAAGAACAAGTTGAAAGGTATAAACAGAGTAAGGAGAGCAAAACTGAGAGAAAAAGAAAAAAATGCTTTCTGGAGAATAGTAGAAACAGAGTGGATCTCTTTATCTGCAGAATGGGAGAGTGGTCTTGGTTAGTGGATAGTGAAAGGCTACTTCCTTCTCTTTTTTTTTTTTTTGATAGTTTATTTCTCTTTTGTATTTTTAAATTCTTTTATTCTCTTTTATGTCTTATCTGCTTACTTTTCATTCTCTGTCCCTCGTTTTTGGGGAAGTAATTTTAGATGCAATTGTTCACTGCTGGCTTGACAGACTCTTAGCCCTTTGTCAAGTTCTTCAAAGTCAAATATATATTTATAGCAAGTAGCACAGTGCTGCTGTGTGGAGTGGGTTTGTTGGGGTTTTTTTCTAACTTCCAAATGACAGGTGCAGTTCCTGCCTGTACTTTCCAAACTTGCTGTTCATTTGTGGTTATAAATAAGTGTGCATTAGTTGATTTGTGCTAGCAATTTATCTATTCATTCTCAATTATCTACAAAACTGAAGTTGCAAAGATTTGTCCCCAGGTTTCATCTTGGCTAATGGAATCTTCCATTGCCAGTGAGTAGCTGAAATGGTCCAGAAAAATTTTAAGTTGCCTCTCTATGACAGGACATGCTGTCATGGTTTAACCTCAGGCTGCAGCTAAGCTCCAGGCAGCCACTCACTCACTCCCCTCCCAGTGGGATGGGGGAGAGAATCAGAAGTGTAAAAGTGATAAAAAACTCATGGGTGAAGTGATATAGGTAAGGTAAAACAAGGAATTCATTCACCACTTCCCATGGGCAGGCAGATGTTCAGCCATCCTTAGGACAGCGGGGCTGTATCCCATGGCACAGTGACTTGGGAAGCCAAGTGCCATCACTCTGAACATCCCCTCCTTCTTCCTTCTTCCCCCAGCTCTATAGGCTGAGCATAATGTCATATGGTATGTAATGTCCCTTGGGTTGGTTAAGATCAGCTGTCCTGACTATGTCCCCTCCTGACTTCTTTTGTACCTTCAGACTCCTAGCTGGTGGGAAGGGATGAGAAGCCAAAGAATCCTTGACTCAGCAATATTATTCTCATACTAAATCCAAAGCATAGCGCTATACCAGCTACTGGGAAGAAAATTTACACTATCCCAGTTGAAAATATCAAACATGCTAATGACTTCATGTGCAGTGGAAGTAGTTCCCGTGTTTTCTAGGCCACACTCACACCAGTACCAAGGGTTTATTTTGTTCATTCTTTTGCACCCTCACAATTCACCGTGTGTTTCTTGTTCATCTTTGTCTCTTCCTTGGGCTCTCTGCCATTCCCCAGTCTGTTCCAGAAGCTCTGTGTTATCATGTCATCATGTTTGCTAATCTTTTCTTCTCAGCCATCTGGAAGATAGAAGTTCTTTTGCTGAGTGTCTAAACAAAACCGACTTCTCCTTCTGCTATCCCATCAGTGACATCTCAAGTTAAATCCTTCATTGGTTTGGCTTGGGCTGATCCACCAGAGAATTTTTCATTAAGAATTTGGCACATAGAAGTGAAAATCCACTGAAGTTTGTGTGATGAGAGGGCAATTTCCAAGGGTACTGTGGTAGGATTTTACTTACCCCTTTCCAGTGAGATCCCAGTTGCAGTACTGTGTTTAGTTTTTACCAACACTGTGACAAAATTGTAGATAAATCAGAGAAGCTCCAGAATATGAATGATAAGAGATCTAGAAGTGACTGATGAGGAAAACATGAGGAACTTTCATGGGTTTTTTTACCCTCCTCCAAAAAAGAGAATATGGTCTATACTAATGGCCTCAAGTGTAGCAAGGTCTATTATAAAGAGGTCAACAGTGACTTGTTCTACAGATTTGTGATCATAGGTAAAAAATAAGCAGTGAGTTTGTGGCAGAAATTAACTCCTATATTAGAAAAAGTGTATTTATAAGGGTAGCAAAGTGGTGAAACAGACTGACTAGAAGGATCATGAACTTTCCTCTGGAAGAATGCATGTAAGACAGGCTTGTCATAAATACCCTTGGAAATGTTTTGTCTGCTTTGTGTCAGGGGACCTCTTCCATCTCTGCAGTTCTGTGGGGAGGAGGGACTGGTTACGCTGGAGGCACCACATCAGCAGTTGCCATCTGCAGTTCTTTGATCTGCAGGCAATTCCTGTTCTGGATGAAGTTGATGACAGTACTGACAAGTTGCCATGAGCTCAGAGTGGCCCCATTTCCTGCACCAACATTAACAAGCTGTAGGTCCCTCCTGCCTGGTGTATCCCCTTACATTCTGTGTTGTTCAAGTGTGGCTCTGTTACCACTAAGCAAACAAAGAAGTGATGTTAGGAGAAGAGGAGGCTTGATTTTGTTCCTCCTTCAGTAGTTAGTAGCCATCATCATTACCACAAATCTGGATGTCAACACATAGCTCAATGAGGAACACTGAAATACATTCTGGCCCACATTCAGATGGACAAAACACTACCTTGGTCCTAGAGCCAATCAGTAGGAGTTACAATCCAGTTCAGAAGGGGAGGGTAATCCAGGTTCTTGTTAATAAATACCTTACGGTGGATTAGAGTGAAATGACAATGAGTAATCGGTGTTTGTAAACATGTAGGGTTTATTTTAGAACATTTTTTTTTTCAAAGGTAAACAGGTATGTTGCCATTTTGGGCGTTGTCATCCATAGTTTATTATCTATAATAATACAGCAATATTAAAGCGTAACACTTAAGGGAATGTATCAGTGAGAGAAGGAAAAAGAAAGCATAAGAGTCCTAAGATATATATATAGTCGCCACCCACTGAATCCAGTGATGAAACTCAGTAGTTGCAGCTTTCATGTCTGTTGGTTGAAGTGGTGGTCACAGTCCTGTTGAAGTGATGGTCTTGATCTGCTGGGGCTCAGGGAAGCCCCCCACAAAACTCAAAGACTTCATGAGTCATTATGCACTTCTAACTCAGGTGGGAATGCCTTGTGGCTCCCCTGGAGTGGGGAATTTTACAATAGATAGTGTCATGAGACATGTCCTGGGACATGTCATGTGTCTCTGATGCCTCCTCAGACTCAGCACAGATAATAGCTCAGGCGAGATGAAGGTTTTATAGCAGAGGGGGGACATTGGTATGATAAGAAGGATTACCCCATCTCACAGGATTTGCCTCCTACTGGCCTCTTTCCTTATCTGGAAATCCAGTTTGTAGCTTTAGGTATGCACACCCTTCTGCACCTGGGTCAGCTGGACAATGGCACCCACTTATCTGATATGAAGGTCCCTTCACAGTAGGCATATTCAGGGAAGGGTGGGTTTTGCTGGGTGAGCAGCTATCTATTTTTGGTCTGGTACAGTGGGCAAAAGTCTTTTGATGATCTTAGAATGCGTAAGCCATTAACTATTTCAGTCTCTGGCAGTAGGACAGAAGGACAGTGGTAGCATTCAGGCTGTCTGACTTTGCGCTCCTATGTCTTTGCCAAAGACATCCTGCTATCTTCACCTTAGCAAATCTTGTGGAGTCCCAGGATCACTGATTCAGGAAACGTTCTTTATGAGTTAAAAAAACCCTGATTCTAGCCAGGGTTCATTTCTTCTAGTTATTTTTTTTCTTTCTTATAAACAGTGAGAACTCAGGATTTATACCCCACTGCCATGGTAAATGTTAGCTCTTCAGTTATTGAACATTTGCTCTCTACTCTGTAACACTTCTTTACATGGGAGTGGTGCTGTTTGGATCCCCTTTGGTTTGCTACTGTTAAAACTGTGCTTCTAGTGAAAGTAGGATTTTGGTATCTACAGGCCTGAGGTGCTAATGTTTTATTCCTTTATTTTTCTCATAGAAGGGATTAATGTGCATGTTTTAGTTCCTGGAATTCATTAAAAAGTCTGTACCTGTGTTTTTTTTCATTTTATGCTGCAACTTATTTGGGCAGGATTGCTTTATAGACCCTTTCCCCTGGTGGACCACCAACCATAATGGGAATGGGAAAAGGTAGGAGAGATTCTGTCACCTTACCTAGAGAACCTTAGAGATCAACAGCCAGCCTGCTGGCAACTTAGTTGGTGTCTGCATTACTCTGCATGTGATCATACAATCCTGTCATGGCTAACAGATAAACTGGTCCATTTGTCTTATCTGCAGACATGAGTGAGATCTTCCTGCGGAGCTGTGCAGTTTTGCAGGAGGAACTGCCATTAACCATCCCAAAAAGTCCTGCCTGTCACATCACTCATTGAAGTTTTTTTTATTGGGAAAAGCAGTGGAAACACATGCCCTTCTTAAAACACCTGCTGCTTGTAGAGCATGGCTTCCATGACTGATGACATGAGGATGCACTCCTAGCTCTGCTTTCCATGTCAGAAATATAGACACCAGAGGGACAAAGTAAACCAGAAGAGTGGAGAAATGAATTAAGAGAGTGGAATTGGAAAGTGATGCAAGCATCTGTGGGAAAGGGAAGGTGGTAGAGACACTTGACAGAGGAGAAGAACCTGATTGAAAGCCAGAAATGCTGTGGCAGGATAGTCCACCCTGATAAGGCCTGGAATCCAATCAGAGAATAAATACAGTGCAAGCCATCATTTAAGTTCAGCTGCTGGTGCCAGGGTGCAGTCTTGGTGTTGTTTTATTCTAAAACCAGGCTGGTTCACGAGACTTCAAATACATATCCTACTTTTTGAAGCAGGGTTTGACAGATAAGCTAGTCTGCTAGCCAGTAAATCTATGAGTATCAGTCCATCACTGTACAACTCTAAAAACCCAGTCCAGCTTTCATATGGCTGCTTCTTCCTTGAAGTGTGGAGCTTCTCCCATGAAGCAAGGATGCCTCTTCATGGTTATTCCCCAAGGGTTAAGAGAACTGCCTACTATCTCATATGGTAAGTTATATCAATCGCTAGTTAATGACTGTTTCTTTAGCCAGCTTCGATGCAATTGCTTTAATATAATTGCTTTGTTACAGTGTACATACTACTTTATGTTTATGATATCCTACTAGTAGATTTTTAGCTTTCATACTGTGTCATAAATAATTCTGTTTAAGGTCTTTCGTCTGTTCATTTGTCATAATAAATAATTTATTTTATATAAATAAATCCATTTTGCCATTTTAAAAACCTGCAGGACAAAATGATTTAATCACACCTCTAAAACTTCTTAAATTAAAACCTTTGACACAGTCTGAGGTTAAGATAGGATTTAACTGAACCTAAACCCTTCTCTAAGGAGGAGTTTGGAAAGCAAGGGAGTCCTCTGTGCAACTCGTGACTCAACAAGACTTTCACTCTCCCATGACAGATGTAAGGAATGAAAAACCAAGGGACTGACTGACAGATAGCCAAATGGATACATGGTGAACTCTCAAATAAATTTAAATATTAATATATTGTTTAAATGTTGTGTTTCTGTTTTACCTCTCACAATATTTTCTGTAAATTCAGCTTTTAAGAGCCTTCTTCAGGAAAAGGGGTAAAATAGTTAACCAAAAATTAAGTCATGTTATTAGAAGGAAATAAAATCATCAGCGTTTCATAACTTCTTTCACAACTTCTTTCACAGGTGAAAATGTTTAGAAGGAAGCATATTTTTCATTTTTCTTTTTAGATGCTGTGCTCTCTTTAT
>JAWWMO010000083.1:84430844-84470660 GCA_035047845.1 Dendrocincla fuliginosa | reverse complement strand
AGTCACCCTGCAGTTTACAGTCTTCTCTCCCCTTTCCATGTTCAATTACTTTAAGGGAAGGAGTAATCCTATGTCCTGCTACTTTTAAGTGAACAAAACATTCAAACAGTTTGAAACAAACAAACTAACAAAACAACAAGTTAAACAGAAAAAAACCTTTCATGAATGTATAGCAGCTTCTTCTTTCATTTCTCTCTAAATCTCACCATAGCATTGCTGATCTCTGAGGACACATGGGAGTTCTAGGTAGTGAGATATAGAAAATTGATGTCTGACCTGCATGTTCCTGCCCAGGCTTAGAAGTGGAGACAAAAGAGGCATAAGGAGCTGAGGTCTTTGTCTTGTTAAGAGGCTGAGCTTACTAGTTCAGTGCAGCACAGAAGTCAGTTATTCCAGGTAAACCAGTATGTCAACATCACACTCACTGTATAGACAAAGTGGTTGAGCAGCTTTTACTGAGCAGGATGGTATCTCTGCATCCCTACCTCCTGTGGGCTGGATTAAAAATAAGAATGGATGAACCTTAGGCCAGGTTGCATTTTCAGGTATGTGAGAATAGTGTTGTGTGTAGCTCATACTTGTAGCCCTTACGAGGAAGACATGAACTCTTTTTTGGGCTAGTAAACTAGGCTCTAAATAAAAGCAGAGGTTGGATGATGACCAACTCAAATTTCCCCCCATGTTTCCTGTATTAGCCAACATTTTAATAGCAAGACAACTTGAATTTAAAGGGACCAATGTTCACTTTTTATATTGCTATATGTATAAGCTCTAAGATTTATGGAAAGTTTAAGGTGGTCTCAAGAAGGCACACATTAACAATCTGATAGTAAAAATGAAAATTTTTCACAGCAGCAAGTTCAGGCCAGCACAGCTCACTTTAGAGGCATTTATATTGACATACCTTTATTCGAGCAGAGGGGAAACATGAAACCAGTGTAGTAATGGCGGTGAAAGTGTGTGTGATCTGGAGTACATGAGAACAAGGATAACATGTTGCACCGTAACATAGTCACATGTTTTTATGTATAAATTGTACCATAAGCAGAGTCATATGCCAAAGGCTAGTTTGGCACTTCCATGCCAGATAGGTGCAAACTAAGTTTCAATTAGTTGTGGTCAGAAATGTAGAGGACAATCTTAGCATGTTTGCCTGTAGCATGAAGATTCTGATTTCACTGCCTCACCACCTTGTCTCCATCACTTCTTCAAACCTAATTTGGAGGTTTTGGGAAAAAAAGTGGGATGATCCATTCTCTAGTAACTCATTTAGCTTGTTATAAATTTATGCTTATTAAAAACTAGAAGATTACACCTAAATATGACTCTAGCTTTTGCACAGCTTCTCTTTGTTTCTCTTTGTAAGCAGAGGTGAGCTTGCAGGGTACTGTGAGAAGTCCTGAGATAATGCACTTGTCTCCTCCAGTGCAGTTAGCTACTTCTAGAAGAAGAATTGAGTTAATTTAATATTTGAAGAACTGCTTAACTGCATACTTAGAGCTGAATGTCAGTGTCCTTAAGGTATGAGAATCATGTCAACTATTCCTGATAACAGAGAGCCATGATCCTGGTGTGCAGGGGAGAATAGCCTGGAAAGGTGACAAGGTACAACTAAAAGTCACCTCCTCAGACTGCAACTATAATCTGCTGCAAATGTGTGGAAATGCAAACATAAATCATTCCTGTTGTTCTTGTCTCAGAGAAACGTGAGTGCTGTGCAAAAGGCAATGAACATGCCTGTAACTGAGTGCTTTATATTATGTATACTCTTATCTAATATGTTTACAGTATTGTGCATGTATACAGCTTTCCATATAATTATCTGTGAGAAACCTGCATGTTTAGAGAAATGCTATCATTTTACTGTGATGTGTTGCAGTAAATTAAAAAAATAAAATATGATTTATGTCATGGTAGTACTAATTTTGTTGTTGTTCACTTGCAACAATTCTTCATTACACAGTCAGTCCCTCTGTGGATACCTGAAACAAATCCAATTACAAATTCACAGAAAATCTGAAGAAAATTATATAAGGCATTTGCATTATATGAAAGTTTGAAAATTACATGATTTTTTTCAATGTTTCCCTAGCTTTCTATTTGGCTCATTATAACTACGGAATGGCTTGTCCTAGAAATTTAAATTTATTTAATCTGTTGGTTTTGGCAAAGATTGATGTCTTGACTGGTTGCAGAGGCCTTGTTGGCAGAATTAATTAGTACTAATAGCATTAATAACATGGTTTCTTGCATACCTCAAGGGCATCACAGTGCTGATGAATTCCACATGGTCCTAAAAAGGATTAAAGCACTGGAGCTAATAAAAAGGGGGTATAGAGTCTCATTCTTGCTTATCATTGACATACATGCTTGGAAGCCAAAATCATAAACTATGCTTTCTAGAGCATAGCTCAGTGGGAAATTTATGCTGACAAAATAGCTTTCGTGCATTCAAGGTGGCCATAGGGTGGTATGGGCTATTTAGCTATGATGAATGGATGAACTGAGGATTAGTGGGACAGGAGCAGAATCAAGGATGAGGAAACAACCTTAATCTTGTGTCTTCTTGAGTCATAGTATTTGAGTTCATGAGTAAGTGTGCAGATTAATTGTCACATATAAGATTGCTACATTTTTCTAAGTATTTTCCCCTAAAAGATATTTAAATTGAATGATATTTTTAGTAGCTTTCTTCTCTGTGTTTATGCCCATATGGGTGAAACAGAAAACAGATTAGATGTTAGAATGCAATTCAGTCTCAGTGTGTAACCCAGGGCATGCCCACTTGCTTTTCTGTGCATCTCTTTGTTTCTTTTCTAACTTGCTTTACGATTTGATTGTGAGGATTTATTCACCCACATTCAGACATTTCTTCAATACCCTGAACACCAGGGTACTGTAGCAGAGCAGATCAATGCAGCTTTTTAAATATATTTTCTTAAGCATTTCTGTGACAGGGCTTTAAGCTACTGCAATGCTATGAAGCCTTTAAAAAGGAGAACAACTAGCTAATGATGTTGTGCAACTCAGGTAGTAAGTCTGAAGTGTGATATGAGCAATTAGATGCTTACATTAACAAGTAGGCTGTCTCTGGTTTAGTGAAGGGTTATTAAAGGTCTGCCCAAGGTGCCAGAAGAGTTGTATAGATTTGGAATATCTATGAACTGCTTTTAAAGGAAAAACTGGGAACCAGAACTGATGGTATTGTTAATGACTGGGACATGCTCAGTATGCAGGTGAAGTATCTTCTTGATTAGAAAACTCATAGTAGAGGATAACTGCTGCACAATGTGTTGTGCATGGAACCAATGCAATATTTATAAGGGATAGTCAGAGATGGAAATACTTGAATTCTAGCTGAACTGTTAGACCCTGCAATATGCAGTTTTATTGCAGGCATGCATGGCTGATTCAGGGTTGACCCTAGCTGCATGGCTGGGTGAGCTGACTGAGGCTGCTTCCAGAAGGCAAGAGGACTGGAAACACTCTGGAGCAATCAGTTTTCATGTGTGGATCAGCTGTACCCTGACATGGTTAGTGGAGAGGTCAAAAAGAAGCCCTGGAAGGTGCAGTGAGTGATAGGGATTGGCAGAACACATCTAGCATATACAGTTTTGCAGTACCATCCAGGTTTGGGAGACAAAAAAGGGTCTCTTGATTTGCTTCAATATGTGTTTTTTGTTAAAGAAAGTCTTACTGCTTTCCTGCAAGTGTCTTGCCAGGTCAGGAGTTGACTTCCATATGTGCTAGAAGGGATATTATTTAAGTTCAAAAAAGGGAGTTCTTAAGTTCAAGAGCTACAGAGCTGCATTTGTGCAAAATCAGATCTGAAATAGAAATTCTTTAACTCAAACAATATCTTGATTTTTCTGCTGCTAATTGAGGCATGTCAGATAGAAATTTCTAAAGAATGGCAGAAAGAAAAAGTATAATTTGATCTGTGCTCAAGAAAGTTTTGCAAGCACAGGCTCTGCATCTTGTTTTGAGTCCTGGGCCAAATATAAAACCTGAAATGCCAAGTGTAAAATAACTCAACTCACCTTGAAAACAAACTATCTTTTGATTATGAGACATGGTGGTGACCTGATGAACTATGGAAAACAACGGTCACATGAGACCTCCAAAATATAGTGTTGTAGCCTGTGGATCCCTAAGTTACCAACTGCACAGTTGGAGGAAATTAATAGTCTTTATGCAATGAACTGAAGTCTGTTTATGCTATTTATTAGTGCTTTGTGGGGATGTGTGTTTATTATCTGGCAATGGTCCTAGCTCTTGCTCAACTCCCTCTACTAATAGTGTTTTTCCTACCTACCCATGCAGTCAAGTCAGTGCTAGAGTCAGACAGAAAATCTGTTGTTTCTACCTCATGCATCATTCTGAGTAGCAAAAGAGAGGGCTTCCAGTAAAGCAAACTGATCAGAAGTGTAATCAGCTAGGAAAGTGATATACAAAAACCCTCCACACTCCAAAGCCTTTGCAAAGATGACTCCAAAGTCATCTTTGCACAAGCATCACAGAAAGAGTACTGGACGAAAGCAGTCAGGCTGAGTGTGACCTTCTTATCCCAGCTGAGAGGTGAGCCCACAGGCTCTTATTAATCATAACATTGTCAGCAACACACTTCAGTGCTTTCCATCACAATTGATTAATCAGGTTCTAAGAAAAATTATGTTAAGCCAGAAGGGGGTTTTCTTTGTTTGTTTTGGGGGGTTTTTTTGGTTCATTTGGGGGTTATTTTTTGGTATTATTATTTTAATCTATGTTGGCTGTAGGCTTTCATTAATGAAAACAGCTTTCATATAGTGATGAAAACAAGCACATCATAAGAATATTTGTAAGTATCTAATGAATAGCACATTTCTTCTGACAACATCCTCAGAAGCTCTTAATCAATGCTGGAAGCTGTTCTGCATATCAGCTGTACCTGGCAGGAGAGACCAGCTCCTGTTCCAAAGCACTGTGAATGCTGTCCCCAGCTGGGGGTCCCACTGGCCAGTTCCTGGGCAGAACTGGTGGGGTGGCCAGGTGGAGCCATATTCTTCCTATTCAAAGATCATCCTTGGTTAGGGATGTGCCAAGCCACTGGAAAGAGTGGAGGCCTCTGGCACTCTCTCTGGCTTGCTTTTGTTTAGTATTTTCACTCTTTATATGAGCACCTTTGAATGGAGACTACTTTTGGCGTATCGGATGTGCCTATGGAACAATAGTTTATGCAAACATACCAGGCTCATGCCAGTGTTCTCTAGTCTGTGATGTTGGTAGGGGAAGAGTCAACAGTGTTCTCTGTTATCCTTGAAAGACTCTCAGCTTCTTGGTATTTTTATAAAGATATGTTTCACAAAGGATAATTATCCTCTTAAGTCACAGATCTGTCACTAAGGTAGGATCTTCCACTGGTTGAGAAGAAATGGGATGAGACTGCTGGGAATAGAATAAAAAGGTAGAGAGAAAATTCAGACATCTGAATGCAGTCAGACCTTTGCCAGCTGAGGAATGATCTCCTTGAAAAGCTTTTATTTCAACAGTATGACAGATCCAGAGAAGACAAAAGATTTTTTTTTTTCTTTTGAAACAGTTATAGTTGTTTTCGGTTTTGTTTAGTGTTGATTTTTCCCAGTGATTCCCTCTTTGTCCCCCACCACTGGCCTGTATAATTAACCAGAAAATCAGCAAGTCAGGAGATGGTAAATGTGGTGTAGTTTCTGGAAATACCACAGATTAGAAATTGAGGCTGACAGTGCAGTGTCAGCAAGCTCAAAGGTTACAGACTTAATGACTGATTTTTGTGGATTTTTTAATTTTCAGGATTATTTATAGGGACAAAGATCAGTAACATTTTATTTTTAAGAAAATAAGGGTTTAAACCTTTAAATTTTGCCTAAACTATGCTGATCCATCACATGTCAGGTCTTGTTTACCTGTCTGTTTCCATGAATCTTTCATCAAGAGCTGTGAAGGAACTACTTTTCCTGCTTGAGGATTCTGAAGGTCTGCAAGATGCACTTTGGTCTTCAAGGTTCTTGCTAAGTTATTCACATTGGGCTGAAGTCTACCAGTTTTGTTTTCATTCATATCCAAGGGTTATATGAAAAATTCAATACTAAGTTTGTAAACATTTTTGCTGCACTGCCAAACATGCCATAGACATGTTCAAGTCTATGAAAGACTTCTGAGGAGAACTGGTGAGTCTCTAACCTGTGTGTGGAGGGTGCAGGTACTAGAAATCAGGGATGGTTCTGTTGTGAGATCTGGTGTGGTTTCTCTTCCCCTCTTCTTCCCAGATGCATGATGTTCACTAGTGCTGGTGCACAAATCATGCCACTTACAATGAAGTCCTCTTGGTAGATTTCCTGCACCAACACTTAGGCTCTGAGTTAAGTTAAATACTAGCCATTTATTACTGTGTGGTGCACTTCCAACAGCATTAATCCATATGGGTATGAAACCCAGAAGAGAAAATTCTTTTAGATACACTATTAATAGCTCTAGCATTTACCAGAATAAATATCATAATAAATAAATAAATATTAATTTATTCTTCATCAGATCCTTGATGTGGACTGACAAACTTTGTGGACTGCTCTTGTTTTAATGATGACTCAGTTCTGTGCTGATTTTGTGGCTTCTTGGAGTAGTTGTTATATCAGCTGGTTAAGCATGTGCCCAAAGGCATGTAGAGAGACACAGAGTACAAGCCCCAAGTCATTTGGGGCCAGGTTTCTGAAGGTTTCCATCTATTTAAATGGGAGCCTAAGTACTTAGAACAAAAAAGTCTAGTCCTTACTTCTTAGTGTACCAATCACATATAGCAAACACTCATTTTTCCTAAATCTTGAAAGTGCAAGACAAGCTCTGTGCAGAAAATAATGCCAGTGATGTGTTTGGAACAATAATAAATTACAACTGGCAATTAAGCCACTGCTGGCAAAGACCGTCTAATTGAAGGGACCTCATTTGTTACACAAGCCACACAGGAGCTCATTGCAACAGGCTGTAAACTAATTGCTACCCTCGTGTAAAAATTAGGGGAATAATGAGGGCTTTGTTTTATTTTGGATGCTTCAACTTCTGTGTACCAAATATGAGAGGGACTGCCATGAGAAGGTAAAAAGACTGAGGGAGAAGCAGAGGCTTTGATGGAGGAATCTGTTGTCTAAACTACGCATATGCTGGTGTAAGAGGATCTTGCCAAATCCTTAGATTATATAAGCAGGAATCCATGGTCATATGGTTAGATTTTTTTTTCCCTGTTGTGCTGAGCACTCTGTTGCATTTAAAATGCATTTTATCTTCAACAGAATGGTTGGGGATCCCTGCATAAAAGAATGAAAGGTGGGTAGGTGAGCCTTGTAGATTTGTGTAGTTTTATTGTTCTTGACTTAGAATTGAAATTTCACCTCAGAAAAGTCACAGTCTGAAACCACAGCAGTGGTTCACTGGTTCACTCAAACCAGACCAAATATAGGGACAGGGATTCAACTCTATCTCGTGACAGGTTGCCTGATACAAAGATGCCTTGAGGAAGATAGCAATTGCCTCTTCTGCCACATTTGTCTTGGAAAGTCTCATGTTTAAACACATTCTTGACAGTAGTTTTGCCAGGAGGAAGATATGTGCTTCATATTTGGATAAAACCTTGTAGCTTTTCTCCAGGATTCCTTTTTCTGGATAAATTATATACCTGGGTAAGATAGTTGTTTTGTTGAGTAGATGGGAGGAAGAAGATGACAAACCTCTCAGAGGTACCAGCTGTTCTCCAGGAAAAAGGAAGATGCTGTTGCCAGCTGGCTTCTTAATTCAGGTTTTCTCCAGCCCACTCAGAGCTGGGACCAGCCTGATTCAGCAGTGCTGCTGTTGTTTTACTTGCTACTGTTCAGTGCTGAGGTGCACTTGTCCACTTTGCACGTTTGCCCCTTGGAAGTTCTGGTAATGCTGACTAAGGTGCTGAAAGTTTCTCTCAAGCCTCGGACAGACCAATTGAAATTTGAAGTCTCTTTCAAATATATTTCTGGGTTTTATCAGAGGTTGCTTTGGTACTGAGGAACTGAACTTCCCTTCGAAGTACTTATCTTGGACACTGTAGTTATTCAATTATATAGCCATATCTTTTGATCTGAAATCAAAGAGCTTCTCAGCCCTTCAGTGTTCTGGATACAAGAATAGATCTAGGGAGTGTTGCTTTGGCCATTACATAACCAGCAGCGGGCAAAGATGGCACTTATTTCTGGTGATTACACAGTAATTGCACTTAGATGATTCCAAATAAAAAAATTTAATAGTTCTTTGCAACACTAATGAAAAAGTTAATAGTAATATTGTGTAATTTACTTGTGATGAGAGTGTACACTGAGGGTCAGTTAGTGCTGCTGCTCACTTGGGTTTTGGCTCATAAAATGCAACGAGATGACTATATTATGTCTCATCTGGCTTTTAGGATTCATTGAGTTGGAATCTAGTTTCATTTCCCTTAAAATAATTACTGGGAATTGCATAGTTTGATGGTGTTAGTCAGGATTTATGCTGATGTAACTGAGACCAGTTTCAAACTCAAAGGCTTGCAATTCCAGTGGGAAAAGATGTAGAAGTATTTGTGGGTTGATTACCTACTACATGGTTTGTCGTAGGCCAACAGTGGCAGATTGCGCTGCCTGAGTGAGTTGAAGAGCTTGGGCTTGCAGTGCTGTATTTCTCAAGGAAAAGGCTGGGTGGTAATGGCGAGATTACTGCACCCTATTTCAATTTACGTTCCTATCGGGGAGGGGACATTGAGAGAAACCAACAAAAATACAAGCTGCATTGCATACATGAGGTTTCCTTGACTGTAACTTTGTCTAATTTTACAAATGATGGAATATTTTGAGGACACTTTTTCTTTGCTTTACAAGTGGTGAGAGGTTTGGCAGGAATCATATTCTCCTTATGTATACTTCTAAGCAAAGATATGCCAGAATGTCAGCATCCCAACAGGATGCTGTCTGAACACAACAGAAAAGCAGTATCTGGAAGGGATTGGGATTTTGGGATTTTGATTTTTTTGGGATTAAATTGAATGCAATTTAATGGTAATAGGATGGTGATTAAAATTCCCTTGGCTTCTGAAATGAGAATATAACTTCCTCTTAACCAAAACCATGAGTCTGTTTTTCAAGACAGGAGTTAAGAACAGCTGAGTGAAAATAGCCATTCTTATTCCTGACTAGCCTTGCAAACATTCATACCTGAGCACTAGTGAATCTTCTATCACCTTTCCTCTTGAGAAAAAAAAAAGAAAACAAAACATCAAAACCAAAATACCACCCTTAATATCCATCCAGTGTTTCAGTGTTCTCTTTTTACTCTGATATAAATCTGTAAAGTAGAAGTAAATGTGGATGCCAATATATTTTTAAAAAAATAAAAAGTGAGAAATCTGGTGCTCAGAAAAAGAATTAAGCTGTAAGACGCAACAGGAATTTGTAAGTCTCACAACACAGTATATTTGTACTTCACTACATTGTTTTGTATTAGTTTTATTGAGAAAAAATAACTAAAAATAAGCCATTTTATTTCATGCAGTAAAGCGAGTGAGAAAAGTTTTCACAGTTCTACAGCAATTTCTGATTTAGGGGCCATAATGCTATGAGACATCTGGATACTTTTTTTTCCTCTAAATATGTTGACCCTTCTGCAGTTCTCTTGAGTGAAATTCTGGCTTCATTAAAATCAAAAGCAAAATTCTTATTGACTTCTGTGGTCCAGCATTTTGTCTTGGCACACTTTCCACAAGAACCTTTCGTCTTTCAGACCATGGCTCTGTGGAACACTTAAACATATGGTTACCCCTCAGAATGTCTATTTGTTAGCAGAAAAATGCTCTTGAAAATATGTTCATCATCAAGATAGGTAATACTAACACCACTCAGAGACATCAGCTGGGAGAAAATATATTTCAAAGGAAATGTGCCTGTTTTATTTATTTTATCCTACGAACATTTAGTCTGCTTGTAAGAATCCAATGGGTGCATTTTTTCTTTAGGTTTGCCTAGTAACTTTTCATTCCTGGCTTCCATAGGAGCAGGAGTGCTTTGATGAATATTGCTGTAGAGATAATTAATTCCAGTATTTCATGAACTGTATATTAAAAGTAGAAGAAAGAAGGGAGGCTAAAGAATCAGAAATTTAAGTAGCCAGATTAAAGGAATGTGGCTTGTAAAAAGGTAGTGCTGTTGCTGTAGTTCTCCCAAGGAAGAATTTCATTAGTTGCCTGTTTGCTTCTTGCTTTATTTTGCTGTTCAGATTCATAAGAGAAAAAGGTGAAAATATACATATATTCACTGCTACTTTCAACATTCTGAAAAAAAAAACCCAGAACATTTAGGTCAAAAGTTACTGTTCTGCTGAAGAAAGGGAATTGCATATTGCTGAGGGCATCTCATTAGCATCAGTATCTGCTTCTCTGAATGAGTGGCAATAAGTGAATGTCACAGCTGAATAAAAAAATGAGAACACACTGCACCTCAAGTGAGTCATCCCAAATACCATCTTCCTTGCTGCAGAATTTTACCTCTGCTGAAAGCCCAGTGATTTCTAGAACTTCTTCTCTGACAGGCCACAAACTGCTGTGTTTCAGCCCTTGCAATGGAGCATTTAGAAGAATTCAACACGATGCAAACCCAAGGGCAGTCCCAGACCTCGGTATAAGATCACCAGACAGTGCTCATCTGTGAAAACTGATGGGTTCTAGTCATATGGCTGGGTACTGTCAGTCAGCAATCATCAGTGGAACATGCCTGGCTCAGGAATGCAGTCAAAGCTCACCCCAAGGAGCTGCTGTGGAGAAAGACACTTAATACCATCAAAAGCCTACCACTGGTCACTAAGCTTTTAAATAAAAAACCGTCTGTATGTGAGTATAGTCAAAGTAACTGGTAAATTTTAAATGGTGCATCTCTTGGAAGAAATGTGAATATTTTGTTTAAATCGGGAAAATCTGCAGTTCTGATTTGGAAATAACTTCACATATCCCTACAGCACATACAAGCCTTTGTATTGAGAAGTCTGTGGTAGAAGGAATGACTGCTGTAATTTGCATTCATCTCATTAGTTTGTTTATAGAATGCCCTGAAGAGAGACTTTTTGAGTGAGTATGAGCAGATGGAAATAAGAGACCTAATAATAAAATGTGTGCTTAAGAAAGACATAAAATTTTACATGAAGGCAGAGCAAATTGAACATGCATTCCCGTTACTTTTAAAACAGGAACAGTTGTACCAGTGTGAAAAAGGGAAGAATTTGGCCCAGTGGATATTGGTAATTTGATTTTATGTACAAACACAGAGATGCTGGGAGCATACAGTATTGATAATTAGGGCTTTAGGGTACTGGATATCCTGTGTATCTCCTCAGAGCTATGGAGTGCATACATGTTGAAACCAAAAGTTAAAACAATTCACACAGTGAGAAAATTTGTGCAATCTACTTTTTTCTCAGTTCCCTGTAATAACATGCCATTTAAATTCTGAGAAGACACTCCCCTGATATTTCCATTAACTGAACCCTGTCTCCCAGGAGGAGGTGAAAGGGAGGAGAATGGGTGTTCACTTTTCCTGTCTACAGTGAAGCATTTTCTCATACCTATGACTAAGGGGGGAATTTTACAGCTGAGACTGTTTTTCCTTTCTGTTCACTATGTTTCTTAATACAGTGATAGAACAAAATGTTGCTCAATTTTGGTCACTTGTCCAGGGGAAAAAAGGGGTAAGAGAAGTTTTGCATGTTGGCCCCAGTGTCTGGTGCAGGTATGAGGGGTAGACTTGTGACTCTGCAAAACTTTCCCAAGACTCAACCCAGTTTTGAGTCCTTCTGTATTCACTCTGACTTTTAACTTCCTTTCAGAGCAGCAGTTGTGTGGGGAATTTCTTGTATCTTGGCCTCCTGCTCACCCTTTTCCTGTGATCCTGAGTCAGTGCAGTCTGAGGCAAACTGCTGCTGGTGATGTCCGAGCCTTCTTGGCTGCTGCATTTCTCCTAGACCTTGCCTGGGCTCTTCTTGGGTCTTTCCTACTGCCTGTACTCCCTGTACCTGCATGCAAATCTCTGGATGGGGGACAAGTACAGATCCCTTAAACACTCAGCTTCATTTGAGCGGCCCTTTGAAACCTGTTGAAGTCATCTCTGGTCTTCTAGCATCTCTGATGCTAAAAGTAGTGAACTTACTGTCTCAAACCAGTGATTGTCAGATTGTCTTGGTTTATCCTAACAGTGGCATAGTTACACCAGTAAACTCTAGATCAGATATAGGCTGTTTGAACATAAACTTGAAGGACTTATGTGTATAAGAAGACAAAAAGGAGAGACCAGGCCTTTGGAATGTAGTAAACCTTAAACATTGTGACATAGAGGCTTTATTTAGATCTTGAGCTTTTGATTCTGAACTGGGGCAGGTTGCCCAGCATGGTGAAGTGTCTACCCTTTGGTATAAGTAGATTAGCTGCTATACAGCCTGATATAAAAAAAGGGAACATAGTCTATTCTAAGTGATGGCATCCCCTATAAGAATAAGAAAAATCCTTAACGGTTCATGAGCAACTAAACAAGATCTGCTTACGTGTGGCTCACAGCACAGCTCATGTCTTAATAGACAAATTGTCTCCTGGATACTTTGCAACCCATTCAAGATTATTTATATCCTCTCCCACATGAGATTACAACATTTCCCTGATGGCAATTACAGCAATGGCCTACCTGGAATAGCAGTATGAAAGTCTCTGATCTTTCATTTCACAGGCAGCAGCCAGAGGCATAGAGCAGAGCCAGCTGGCTGGTCCAGGGGATCTGTCTCCACTTGGTCCACAGCACCTGCTTTCAGAGGTTCTGTTTTTCACAGTGGTCTTCTGAACTGTGTGCACGAGCATGAGGGAGGCAAGCCCGTTTGCTCTCAGACTTTGAGCACAGAGAAATAGGAAGACTTTAAAGAAATTGTACTTCTGATGAATTTAAATAAGATAAATATTGCATAAACCTGCTGGGTACCTTAGTTATTTATGAGCTCAAAGGAGTTTAATTCCTGAAGCAGGAATAACTCAAAACTCAAAGCTTTCTGTACCTGGGCCCTCTGACTTAAAGTTATTGAATAATCGACCTATGGATATTTTCCTTTGGCTGCAGAACTTATATGCAAAATTACAGAAGTCTTATCAGAGAGGACTTGAAGATGTGGTATATGTGACTGGGTATTAAGCACAACTTAAATACTGCTGGTGTCAGGTAAGCTTGACAAGTATATATGAAATGTGATTTAATGTCAGCTACAAATTTTTCCTGAATAAATAAGAATGGTAATCAGTTTCTGACAGCACTTTCTGTAACAGCCAACCTATAAATGTACCTTTTGGGCAAAAAAATCTTTGTTTTCCCCACTTCCTCATATATTTCAGAACAGGGAATTTTACGTTGTCTGCTCCAGCTATGGTTAGTCTTGAAGAAAATAATGTGTTCTAAGGGTCTGTAACTCAGAGACAGAAATCATGAAGTAGGCAAAATAAAATTATTTGAAAACCTACCAAGACACAGTTCAGGCCTAAAATCTCAGATTCAAGAATCTTGTTTAACCATAAGACAAGTTCTTCCATATGTTTTAAAAATACTGAAAAGTGCTTTTAAAAAATAACTTCAGATTATTCTGCTTACTCTCTGGAATTCTTTATATGAAATTTGTTTCAAAAATATTGCTGTTTACAGAGACAACCATATGGAAAGAGTTTCACATAGGTTTTTTTTGTACCATAGCTGGAATTGATTAGCATGACTTGGGTTTAAAAAAAAAACAAAGCGAAACTCCAGCTCTTTTACAGCAGTAGTTGCTTCCAAATGAATGGATCTGATTTCCTTTCTAATATTTGCAGGGTAAGAAATGACTGTTCAGTTTCTCTTCCCTTCTGTTGAAGTTTATTAGGTTTTATCATTCCAAAAACAGTGTTTCTCATTCCTTGAGTTACAAATCGTTATTGAACTTTCTAGTAGGGGGTAATAGATTTTTATTCTGCATTCCACACCATGCTTTTATCAGCTCTCAGTTTGGAGCTGTGACTTCTGTTCTGCAAGGTCTTGCCCTTTTTTTAGCCTTCAAGGAGGCACAGGGAGCAGGACTATGACCATCTAAACTCTCACCTTATGTCTCACAGTAGTGTAACACATGACTTCATTATTCTTCCATAAGTTATATACTGCTGTCATCAGAGCCTGACCTCAGGCTGACTTTCAAGTTTACAATATTTATATCTGAAGAAGCTGAATCAAAGGAAGATCAAAACATAAAAGTAGACAAGCTGCCATAACCTAGAATGACTTCTAAATACGCTGACTCACCAGGCAACCCATTAAGAACAACGACTGAGTAGATTTTTCTTGTTCTTAGTTCTGTTTTAGAAAACATTTTCAGAGGTTGTTTTCTTTAAATTTTCTCTTCACAGTCAAGCTCTGTACTTTACTGACTTAAAAAAAGACTCAACCTTCAAACTTAGCCATAATATTATCTCTTTTTTTTTTCCCCCTTAAAATATATAGATACAAAGCTTTGGAAAATAACAAGGCAAACATTTTAAGCCAGCAAAAAATACCAATTGTAAAGTAGTCTAAATCTAGGCCTTGTAATAAAGCTGTTCTTCAAAACAAACTTTAAAAGGTTTAAAAATAAACAAATGCAAAATCCAAATCAATTTACCATGTTCCTAAATTGTTCTGTGCCCTGTTGCCCCTGTTCTGTTTGTCTGAGAAGGGCTTTTGTTGTGCTGTGGGAATCTGATGAGCTGGTATCTGTGAGACTGTGATTCTCTCCAGCATCTGTCTTTGCTCCCCTGCAATGGCTACACAGGGTCTGGTGCAGAATCCCAATGGGGATGCCCAACATTGACTTTTCACACGCACCAGCCAAGAGCTGGTTAAATGGCTCACTGTTTTGGGTTACTTGTTTTCAGTACGTTGCTTTTATGAATCAAAGATGTAGGAGGTGAGGCTAAGCTGACTGACAGAGAACATGGAGGTCCTAATGCAGCATCTGGGATGTGAAAAAGGAAGGTGGTTAATCTCCTGAACTACTGAATAAAGTGTGCCTGTGTTTTGTGCCCAGCAAGGTGTCCCTTGAGATTGTTTACAGGCTGGGATCTATGGATTACAAACTGGGAGCTATGGCCTAGGCTGAGCTCATCTTTAGAGGCACTGGAAATCTATTCTAACCAAACAATTTGTCGGAAGCCATGAGGTTGCTACTCTGTATCTTATGAGATCAGTGCATGCTCAGAAACCTGGTAATGGCAGTTTAGTTTAGAAATTTTAGCTATTTATCGTTGCCACATTCCTGAGTTATCCTTTAAGAGACATTTTGTGACTGCAGGTATCAGAATTTCACTGCGGTCAGAGGTTCAATTAGGAATGGGGAGTCTGAGCTTAATGCAACTCTCAACCAATCTATTTCCATTAACTGAGCAGTTTTCAAATCTCATTATTACATTGTGCATCTAGACAGATTTCCTGGCTCTTGATGAGATTTCATTCTTCAATCTAGATGACACAGATGTCTGAGATATAACTATTGAACTCATGAGAAAACAGTTTTTAAAATTGAAAGCACTTAAGTCAAACAGAGTTAGTGATATGAAAAACGAAAGGCAGTATGCTGCCAAAACCATATTGGTGACTGAGGATTTCAACCACTGTCTAAAAACGATAGTCCTGGTGCTTACAGTGTAAATGTATGTTATAGATATACCCTGCAAGAGTAATACATGCTTAGAAGCAGGATGTAGGTACTTCAGTCATGTAGAATGAAAGCGTGTCATTTGAAACTGCTTCACTTGTCATCCCTACTGATCTATGCTTCTGTAATAAAAAGTGCATACAAAGAAATTCGGTGTACAGCTTGCCCTGTAGTCCAAGCTCGGCAGCTAACAACAGATTAGATTTTTCAGAAAACTATAGGAAAAGTTGTGTTTTAGGTGCAGGAATGTCAGAAATGTTAGACATGTTAGAAATATCTAACTCATGAGTGTAACTTAGAACACTTAAGTCAGCAGCAGAGAAGGAGAAAAGTTCAGAAGCAAATTCAGAATGAATGAGCAGCCAAAATGGAGAGGGAGGCTAAGAAGGGAAGCAATTTAAATAGATCAGGAGGATTATGCCAGAGTAAGGAAGGTATCTTTTAAACAGCAAAACTTTTTTTTCCCCTCCATTATCCTTCTGCACTACAGTATCTCTTGTCAGCTAGTGAGGGAAGGAGGAGATGGTGGTAATGAAAATAGCTATTTTAGATTTCTTTTTACTCTTTGGGTGTTTGATTCCTGCAGCATTGCCTGGCTCATGGAAATTGGTACTGACACGCTGAGCAACACTGAGGGAACAGGAGTTAATCTCTTGAATGACCTCTTAACTCAGGCATTGCCAATATAGAAATTAATTAAAGGTCTTTCAAGTAATTGAGATCCATTACTATTACTTAATAGACCGTAGTGCTCAGAAATCCTTCATTCTTTCTTGAACTAATAAGGTATGTGTTCCTATAAATCACTTATATGGCACCATAAATACATGTTCTGTGTGCCAAGTGGCGCTGGCTAAGGTGCCAGAGGTGTGTTTCCAGGAGGCAATGGGAGTCGGCAGGGACCCAGCAGAGGCGATGGGTGCTGCCTGTCTGCCTGCAGCTGGCACAGGCAGCATGGCACTGGTGCTCTGGGCAGCCTTTTCAGCAGGCTTTCATTAAAGGACTGCCTGGGCAGCCATAAATATACATTAGGCATAGGATGTGACCCTGCCTTTGACTATGTCAGTGAGCCACCATGGTTGCCCCCGTGTGACTGCCCCTCAGTCTACTGTGCTGGAGAACAGGCGCTGCAAACTGCCTTCTGTACCTGTACTTCCTGCCTGGGAAGTTTTAGGAATGGCATAAATGACAGCATTTAGCAGTTAGACAGCACTTCTTACCTACCAAGCTTCGTATGGACATTAAGTAGTAAACATGTTACCATAAACATGAAAAATGGAGATGGAAATAGCACAGTTGGGGTGAAATTGGTAAGTGACTCAGCTTGAAACTTCCAGGAGCAGAGACATGATCTGAGTTCAAGCTGCACTGAGAAAGATGCAAAATGGGATCCATAAGAAGTAGCAGACTGCTACTCTGCAGTTGGATGGTTTCTAATTCAGTGTCAAACTTTGCTCTCAAATGTACCACTGGTAGCTGGGGAGGGTGGGACAGGAATTTAGCTCTTGCTTCTTGCTCGTTCAGTGCTAGTAGATACTCATGCTCCTTACTATGGCAGTGTGGGACTTCCACCACAATGAAGCGTGCCCCAGCATTTGTGACTCTTTACCAATTTTATGTAGCAGTAAGTGGTGGGAGACAAGAGCTGTGTTTGCAGTCAGTCTAACTGCAGCATGGTGCCCACAGGCCTGAGCTGTGATCTGAAAGCAGTGTCACTGTGGCACTGTAGAGCTTCAAAGAAGCTGCAAAACTGACTGGGGAAGCTCTGTGACTAATCAGTGGTCAGATCAGGCTGTGGCTGAATTTCTGTCAGTGCACACACAGCGGGTTTAAAGCTGGCTCTGATGTGTTTGCTTTGCATTGCATTTCTGTCTCAGGGAAGTGATTCACGGCAGACCTGGAGAAGCTGATGGATGTTGGAAATCACAGTTTCCATGTGTTTCAAGAGAACTTGGTGAATACTTGGAAGAGTATTCCACTGTAAACATTTTGGGGTTTAAAGACAGACCAGAGGAAATGTTCTGAACTAGTTAGAGTTGAAATTTGGGAAAATACTCTGGAAGAGGAGTGTATATGCCTACTCTGTTCTCTTCCTTCCCTTGGTGGTCGCTTGGCACCATAAATGTCAGAGTTAGGATGCTGATTTAAAAGGGCTCTCGATCTGAAGTTTTACAGCCATTCTTTTGTTTTAGTGTCAAGGGCCTGGCCAGTCATCAGAGGGCAGCAACTGAGCTGGTGGGGGCTTTTCAGCCATTCTCAGTTGCCAGAGATGAGAAATGACAACCCCTTGTCTCTCCAAACCTAACAACTCTTTTACGCCTAGAACTCGTTTCTAAAAGTGCATTAGAGACATTGTTTTCAAACACTCAACAATGCCTTTGCCCATTGCTGATATCTGTATGTCTGGCACCATTGCATATGTGCCTCTTGAGAAATTAAACTAAGACAGAAGGGTGGGATCCAGAAAGACACTGTTTTTTCCAGAAGGGACACTGATGCACCTGAGGGACCAGAACCAGGGTGAGTGTTAATGTTTGTTCCAGCTTTCAAGAATTTGATTAAAATACTAATTGCTTGCCTAAAATTTTAGAAGGTTGGGGATCCAGTAGCTGGTTTTCCTGGCAACAGGCAGTGTACAGCCAGATTTGGCAATTTATTTGTTGCTGTGGTTTTTTTTTTTCTACAGACAACACGCATGTTTCTCCAGATCATTCATAAAACACATTAAGAAACATACATCCAAGAGTAAAGCTGTGCAGAATCCCCTCTGACATGACTCAGTCTCATGTCTGGATTGCCAGCTAGCTCTCAAGAACTTTACTTAGTTGGCCTTTAATCAAAGCAATGTGTTAATTTTTCTGTATTGTCCTTCAGTGTGCTTAATTTGGCTAATGAACTTACTGAAGAAAGACCATTAGGACTGGATGTATCAGATCTTACAGTTTGTCACTGAGATCTTGGAGCTCAGGAAGTTTACCTGGTGAAGGTAGATATTTTTCATTCAAAGGCCATATTTTGCCACAGGTAAAGTAGATTTATGTTTGTCCCCCATGTCTTAATAACAAGTCCTTAATAATCAGGAAATAAATAATTCCCGACTTCCTTCCTACAATCCCTATGGATGGAGCTGGTCTGTACTATTTTGTTTTGCATGAAATTTCTAAATAGTTGTGGAGACAGAAAGAAATTGAGCAGGGAATACTTTATAACCTGGAATTGAGACATTGCCCTGAGAAAGAAAGGATGTGGGTTGAAGCTTTTCCCAGCAAAGGGGAGATATCCCAAAAGCAGTTGACATTTTTTAAAAGATATAAGAATAACTTCTACATTTATATCACTGGAAATATATTTTTCAAGACTGGAAGTATTTGACAGTGTCAACCTGAATGCACAACTTTGAAACAGCTTTTCTTTTTCCCCAGCAAATTTTCCAAGTTTCTTTCTTTTTTATGTAGTTCTAATGGGGAAATTGGTATAAATGCTGAGTGGGATATTCTTGTTGCTATCCATTAGCATTTGATTTGTACATTTCTAAATAAGTACTGTACACTTACAAACGATTCAGACTAATTAGCAGACATGGAGTTTGAAAAGCAGATGTTATTTACAAAAGGCGATAGACAGGAACTTATGGAGAATAGTTTGGAACCAAAGAATAGAAGCAGAGAGACCAGCAAACAATCTGGTGGTTTTTCCTTCTTCTGCTACTAAATTTAGAAGGCAAAGCTGAATTTTTTCCAGTGCTGCCAAAAGTGAAGTGCCTTATAAAATGGAAGAGATTTAAAGTAACTCACAAATAAATAGCTGCTGTAGCTGGAGGGAAGGAACTACTTAGAAAAAGAAAAAAAAAATCCTGCAGTCTGAAAGAGACTTAGCTGAGTCTAAATATGAACTTTAAGGTCACTGAGATTTTTTTCCTGAAATCCTACATCCAACAAAGTGGATGCCAGAAAAGGGAAATTCACTTCAAATCCACAATGTAGTGAAAGTGTTCCTTTGTCGTTTTAACTATTGATCACCATACTTAGCAAATCTAATTCAGTAAATCAGGTTTCTGCCGTGAACAGAAGCATTGAGTGATATGCCTTAATTCTTCTGAGTAAAAATTAAAACATTGTTGAAAGATCTCTGCAGGAAAGCATGTAGATGAGATTCCAGAGTTATCATTTCTTTATCTGTCACACGCATTGAAACAGTTGTTCTTTCCTTAGGTATTTTTAATTTTACAATTTTAAACGTCATCTTATATTTTTCACTTCTTCTCAATCTCTCAAAATTAGGAAGGTACAATGTAGTCATTACCATGGACGCATCTGCCATAACAAATCCAGGGACAGGACCAAAAGGTTATGAGGCTTTCTGAGCAAGGAAGTGTGCAGATGCCTGATGAGAAAGGGCTTGACTAGCTTAATATTCATTAGGAAGGAGAAAAATTAGAGCTCTTGCAGTGGACCAAAACAAAGTATCCCAAAATTATGATTTTCCTTATTCTATGGAAAATGATTTTTCAAGTTTTACAGAGGCATGAAAATTTCCTTGAACCACTGACATTGCATTTCCCTCTGTCTTTCTTTCCACAGAAGTCAAAGTTTAAACTTAGCAAGGTAGAAGCCAGCCTATATTTTCCCCTGTTGATTGAAATGGGAGCATGAGTGGACCTTCACTTTGCAATTCAGACAAGACTCCACTAATTGAAGCTGCAGACATATATATTTATAGCAAAGGTCAGAAGCTGAATTGTTAATACTCACCCATAATTAAAGAACCTGAGTTAAATTTGGTAAGGGAACATCATCTCCTACCTTGCTGCAGCAGCTAAGCTGTGTTAAAAAGTCTGATGTGTTTTACACCATTACTGAAAATCGTAGCTTGAAGTTTTGATTCATGTCCCAAGCTTTGTCTGCAATTAGCAGTCCTCAGATAATGTACTGCAAATCTTCCTAATAAACAGGCAGAGCTTGTTTTTTTGTTGAAAGCATTGGGTTGATAGAAGGCTGTTTTCCTCTATGCTGGTGCTTTAACAAGCTGTGTATGCCATAAACATGTTGTTAATGTGACAAAATTGTTTACTTGCTCATTAAGGAACTGCATGCTAATTACTGGGAGAACCAGCGGTGTTACAGCTGAGTCAATAACAACAGGGTTCTGGATGTGAACACAGGAGGTTTACAGTACCTTGGGCTAAAGAGGCAGTCCACCCCACAGATCATCAGGCATGGCTGGCTCATGAAAGCCTTCTTTCATGGATTTCTGTAGTAAGTGGGTAGTCAGGTTTAAGAAAATCTAAGAATGAGAGAGCACTACTGGTGCAGACTTGTAGGTCTGTACAAAGCTATTGGAAGGAGAAGTGTCTGGCAATTTTGTAGTTCCTTTAAAGAGAAGTTGAAGTACAAGCAACCCTACTAAGAACATGCCCGAGTGGAAGACCCAAGATGTTTTTTAGCACCTCACCTCTTTCCCTTTGTAAGAAGGAAAGTTTGTTCAGGCACTGGTAGCTACATGGTAGGGATTGTGACTCCTGCTGTCTTCTTAAGAGAACCTGTGCATCTGTCCCACCATCTCTGCCTGTTTGTGGCTGGAGATTTTGCCCTTCAGATTGCAAAAGCAGCATTATGAAATTTTTTTTGATATCAAGGTTGTACCCCTGAAATCTCACCTCCTATCTCCAGCTGTATTAGTCTAGCTTTCAAACCTTCCTTCTGTGAAATCCAGGTCATGGTAATTATTCCAATAATACTGAAGGGAGAAGTGCTTCAGTGAGCAAATTACCAGAAAGATACAGAATCTGATTTGGCAAGTCCCTCTAGAAATTTGTGGATTCCTGAAACTGGCCCTGGCAAGAGTATTTGAAACAAATACTGTCCAATGAAAGAAAAGTATTTTACCTCTAATTTATCATTCTGTGATAATTCCAATCTACTTCCCTGACAGCACAACACTAAAAGTGATTAGCATTTCACACTCTACCAAACAAAAACATGAAATCCTCTATTAGAGCTCTCTACTACACAATAGTACTATTAGACTGGTTTCCTCAGCTTCAGCCAGCCTCCCAGGCACTCATTACATTACCTTCTCACTGATCTGGTCAGAACCCCCAACAAACTTCCTCCCCTGAAACATAAAAATAACAACTCAGCAGAGTAGTGTTTTTAAAGCACGTATCATGGCAAACATTTCACTTGGCATTCAAAACAAACCCCATTCTTTCATTGTTATCAAAATATTTTGGGAAGTTTGGCAGTCCTACCTTGGAACGTACCAATGTTACTTTCTCTTTTGGTGCACTCCTCAAATACTTCCCATATCTGACCCCCAGCCAAAACCAGAAGTATCAGTAATCTCCTGAGAAAATCCCTTCCCATGTGGTCTCCAAACAGATTCCACAGGCCCTTGTGAAAAAAATTGCTTAAACTTTGAAACCTTTCCCTCAGTTCACTCATCCCTGCAGAGCTCTGTGTATCAGATATAGAAAACCTGAGAGAGTATTCCTGTAATATTAGTACTAAAAGTACTATTAATAGTTGGGAAAATGGTTCCGGTGCATTTGTAGAATTTTAGGTGGCCTGAAAACTGCACACAGTGTGTGCTAGGGTAACCACACAAAGGTATCAGAAAAATGCCTTTTAGGATCAGTGGGTCAAGGCCAACAGTATGAAGTTCAATAAAGGGAAGTGCCAGATCCTGCACCTTGGTCACAACAGCCCCAGGCAGCACTGCAGGCTTGGGACAGAGTGGCTGGAAGGCTTCTCAGTGGAAAAGGACCCTGGGGGTGCTGGCTGACAGTGACTGAACTTGAGCCAGCAGTGTGCCCAGGTGGCCAAGAAGGCCAATGGCATCCTGGCCTGTATCAAAAAAGAGTGGCCAGCAGGAGCAGGGCAGTGATTGTTCCTCCATACTCAGCACTGGTGAGGCCGCACCTTGAGTGCTGTGTCCTGTTCTGGGCTCCTCTAATCAGTTACAACCTGGATCGTAAAAATACAGGGTTGTGTGCATTTATGGATAAATGGGATGTTGGCATTCAGGATTTTTTCACCCACCCTGAGCTTGTGTTTTAAGTTTAAGCTTGAGAATAAAGTGGAAGGAAGGAAAGAAATAAATCAAGCCCTTCAAAGCAGTCAAGTCTCAGCTTCAATGAAAGAAGGAATTAATAGTTTATGTGCTCCTGAGAGAACTTTCCACCACTGGAAATGGATGGAGGGATACCACAAAAGCTAGGGAAAACTTCTTGAGAGCTGAGGAACAAGTATTCCCTGCCATCAAGCCTCCAGAGGTGGTGAGGCACATTGATTTTTATGTTCATCACAACAAAAAAGTACTTGGCTCATCCATTTTAGGGAAGCAGCATAAAATTCACAGTCAGAAACAGTATTAATAAAACTTTATTATGCAATGGAGGTGAAAGTTTGGCATAGCAAATAAATAGCACATACCAGGTAAGGTGCAAAATGGAGCCATATCTCCAACAAGTCTCCGGTTCTTATGTGGTCTTTAAGCTTTTTCATGTGAAAAGGAGAAATGAAGCTTTTTTGAAGCTTTGTAAGTTTCAGTTTTCATGAAACCAAATTGGGATAATTCTGAAAATTTTTATAACTTTGAAAGAGCACTTACTAAAATGTTCCTGCCATTCACAGTAATACGGTCAAGTTGTTCCACACGGTGACCTTAACTTTTCTCATATTGCAGCAGATTTTGTACAATCCCAGGAGTGTACGTACAGTCCTGTATATCATTGTCACTCTGCCCCACCACTCTGGTTTCTGACAAAGTGCTACTTTCTGAATACTCTGTGTGGTAATTCTTTCTTTATGTAAGAGCTAGATGAACATACTGTCTAGTTTCTCGTAGAAAACTAATGAATTATGGTCTTGTTTGTATTTGCAGAGACAGCAAAGTCAAAGAAGATAGCAACTTGGTGACTTCAACTGAGATAGTAATTAAGAAAAAATGATGATGCTACTAGCATATTTTAAGAAGCCTGGAGGAATTAGCATAGCTTCCAGGAAACTGAGATGAAAGAGAGATTCTTCAAGAGTAAACATGAAAATATTGTATTTTTACCAAGTATGATGGAGAACTGATACATCTCTCTGTGTTTGGGTGGATAAGTGGGGTGGATGAGTTAAGAGGAGCTGAAAATAGAGTTTGCAGGGTAACTGGGGAATGAATTAATTCCTTTAACCTCTTTTTCAAACAAGCTTTTTACAAAAAATGGGTGTTTCTTTTGTTATCCAAAATTTGAAATACATCCCTTTATTTTAAGTTATTCAATTTTATGGATGGCAACTAACTACAAGGAGAAATATTAGTCTGAATTGTCCTTGGAGCCACTGACTGAAGATTCCTGTCTATTCCCTAAGATACCCTGTATTTATATACTATGTATTAGCACAAGTAAGAGAACAACTAGCTTATTTTATGACACTGACACTCCTTTCCTTCAGCTTGTGCAGGAGGCAGACAGCCCACCTCCTTCTCATCAGTGGTATCCCACCAACTTCCCTGGGAGTTCAGCACTGCATTTGGTGTACCCTACTAGTCTTCCTGAACCCCTCATTTCTGAGCTGCAACATCACCATCCACGAGAAGTCAGGTAAGAACTGAAGTAATATGACATTGCTGAAGTACGAAGCATCAGTTGTTGATTTTAGCTGTTTTGTCTTCCAGTTATTTTTGATAGATGCTGGTTTAATTTTTGGGTTTGTAATATGGTCTTCGTAGAGGTTATTTTAAGCATTCAGTGGAATAATAGAACTGAAGGGAGCAGACCTGTTGAGAAACAGGCACTTTGTGACTAAGAAGCAATTTCCTTATTATTTGAAAAAGTCTGCTTTGAATGGGTATGGAAGAGCTTACAGACAAAATGATTATGCCTATTTTCTATGTGATAATTTCTCACAAGGAGGCCTTGGAGTCAGTGATTTGCTTTCCTCTTGTCTACATGGTTGATTCATAGGTAGTCTATGTGAAGTCCACAGAAATGGGTTCCCAGCAGCATGTTAAGCTTCTAGGTGTGCTCAACTTCATGATACTGGACATGCTGTGGAGAGCAGAGCCAGAGGAGTCTTGTTGCAGGCTCACTCGATGGGAAGAACAATGTTTGGTCTGAGACCAGAAAAACACAGGACACAAACAGTGGGTTAATTCTCTTCCCTATCCCTGTTCCCACATCCTTCCCCCGGTTTGATACCAGTTTGACCCAGAGGTGATTTCTGCAAAAGTGACTGTGAGAAGCTGCCCAAAAAAAGTTTTATTTTGAAAGATGGATATATTGTGAGACTGCAAGAGAAAAACAGTACCTCATGAAGAGTATGTCATTCTGTGGTGATTTGACTCTGGCTGAATGCCAGGTACCCACCAAAGCCACTTTATCACTCCCGTCTGTAACTGGACAGGATAGAGAAATTATAGCAAAAGGTTCATGAGCTCACATAAGGACAAGGAGAGATCACTTACCAATTACCATTGTAAGCAAAGCAGACTCGACTTGGAGATATTGATTGAATTGAATTAATTGATTTTATTACTAAAAAAATCAGAGCAGGATAATGAGAAAAAAAATAAATCATAAAAACACCTTCCCCCCCATCCCTCCCTCCTTTCTGGATTCAACCTCCTCTTCCACCAAGCAGAAAAGGGAGTTGGGGAATGGGGGCTACAGTCAGTTCATCACAGGTTGTTTTTGCTGCTGCTTCCTCCTCCTCAGGGAGAGGCATCCTTCCCCTGCTTCTGCGTGGGGTTTCTCCCATGGGAGACAGCTCTCTGTGAACTTCTTCAACATGAGTCCTTACCACGGGCTGTAGTTCTACACAGATTGCTCCAATGTGATTCATTCTTTGACAGGGTACAATGCTTCAGGCATATCCTGCTCCAGCATGGGCTCCTCTCTCCACAGGTTCACAGGCCAAGACCCTGCTTCAGCACAGGTTTCCCACTGTGCTGGTTTAAAGGTAAACTGGTGGGAGAAATGAACCTGACTCAAGAGATTACAAGTCAGAGTTAAAATATACTTTAAAAGATTACAATAAATATAATGATACACAGAAAAATTGGTTTTAACCCACAAAGAGCAGATGTATAAGGCAGTACCCAGAGGCACAAAAGAATGGTGTTCATTGCCCCTGTGCTGAGCACCACGTGCTCCCCCTGAGTGCAAAGTTAAAAGGAAAGGAAAATTTGTTGATGAGGATGATGGTTGCAGTCTGGTCAAGAGTGGCAGTCACAGTCCTGTTGAGGTTCTGGTCCTCCTCTGGGTCCAGAGAGTGGTACCAGAAGTGCCCAAACCCAAAGATTATATATGCTCAGGTTCAGGTGGGAATGCCCAGTACTTCCCCCAAGGCTGGGGGGTTCCACAATGGATGATTTAACTCATTTGTGGGATATTTTGGAATCTTTGATGGTCTAGGTCATTGCAACTGCCTATTGTGACAGTTCCCTAGAAACCCATTAGCAGACATGACCCCTCAGGCTGGGTGTGAAGGTGCTAATGTCTCCCAAGAGGGGAGTTATCACACATCAGTGTGAAAATAAAGAAGCATTTCCCTGTCTCCCAGGGTTCTCTAACACCCAGCTTGTCGCCTGAGGTGTCAGGTGTGCCCTGGGCAGCTGCTGCAAAAGATCCATTATTAACAGTTCATCAGAAATGACATAGAGGGTGTAGAATACACAGTTTTGGTTATACCCACACAGTGATAAACTGGTCTGGCTGCTGGTCTGACCCCACGGGGTCACTTTTCAGGCATCCACCTGCTCCAGTGTGGGGTCCTCCATGGGCTGCAGGAGGATCTCTGCAGCCCTGTGGAGCTCCATGGACTGCAAGGGAAACTGGCTCTTTTAACATAATCTGCACCATGGGCAGTGGGGGAAAGTCAGCTCCAACACCTGCAGCACCTCCTGCCCCTCCATCTGCACTGACCTTGGTGTCTGTACAGTTGTTCCTCTCACATGTTCTCACTCCTCTCTTCTCTGGCTGCAATTACATCTGCACAGTAATTTTTTTCCCCTTAAATAGATTATCACAGAGGCACTGCCACCATCTCTGGATCAGCCTTGTCCAGCAGTGAGTCTGTCCTGGAGGCACCATTGGCTCTGCAGGGCATGGGGGAAGGTTCCAGCAACTTCTCACAGAAGCCACCCCCATAGCTGCCCCACTACCAAAATCTGACCACACAAAACCAATACACATCCATTACTGTAGCTGCTGCAGGTTTGATTCCTGTCTCACTGAAATTTTTGCTTACAGGATGAATCAATTACTGTTACTGGAAGTTACACTTTCCAGTCTGAATCATGTATTTGCACCACTGAGGTCTCACTGCGCAATCAGGTGGAAAAGCCACTGATGCATTAGCAACAGGAGGAAATCATGGGCAAAACTCTGACCCATTTAGAGAAAATGAACTGTTTATAGCTAAAATAGGCCACCCTGAAAACAAAACATGACACTAAACTACCAGAATAAGTGGTATGCCTCAAACTATTTACTCAAACGCTTCTAACAAGTTGGCCCAGTTCCCATTTATGTTAACTTGCCCCTGATATGATTCCAATAGTCCTTTGCTCTCTACTGCTTCCTGAGCAGGAGACATGGAGACAGAGGTGCTGAGCTCTTCTCCCCAGTACCCAGTGACAGGACATGAGGGAATGGATCAAAGCTGTGCCAGAGGAGATTCAGATTGGACATTAAGAAGCATTTCTGTACTGAGAGAGTGGTCAAACACTCCTAAAGAGGTGGTCAATACCCCAAGTCTGACAGTGATTAAGAGACATTCAGGCAATGCCTTTAATAAAGTGTTTAAATTTCTGGTCAGCTCTGAAGTGGTCAGGCAGTTGAGCTATATGATCATTGTAGGTCGCTTCCTACTGAAACAGTCTATTCTATTCTAGTGTATTCTGTTCTTTACCAGTTAGCAGTAACACAGTTTTTTGTGGAAATGGGCATGAACCAGCAAGTACTGTTAGGTTATGTTAGATCATTCAAAAGAGACGTGGGAAACATTTCTCTGCTTATCCCAGTATCTCATCTATACAGCTTTGAGCTCTCTTATTCAAAAGTTGATGTATGCCTACAATCTGGGCTTTGTGACCTGTTCAAGACTACTTAGATGTGTGAGAAACTACATAATTCTAAGTTGCAGCTGAGCAATTAAGTTTGCCCAGTGAGCAAAGGGTTTTCTGAGCTGATGAAAACCTTTGGCAGCCCAACTTTCCAGCTGAAAATATCTAGTTCCCAGGAAGCTTATAGTGAGATGTTGAGATCATTCATCAAGTAGGCAGCATGTTACCTGAGGTCTGCAGCAATTCCGAGCCCTGGAACAGGATAGCAGCAATACTGAAGGAATTGTGGTGTAGCCTCAGATGTACTGAGAAGAGGCTAAGTCAGACAAAGTTGCAAATCTGTATGGGCTGGAGTGGACAGGAGTGGCAGCAATAAAAAGGTCATGATGACAACCCCAAAGCATGCTGCTGCATAGAGGAGCTGTGTCAGAGAGGCTGTTACCATGACAATTCTTTGGATAAACATCTGGAGTCCCTGGGCTTACTGACGTGGTACTGCTCCAAGAGCCAAAAACTCTGTTGCTGCTTAAATTGAAACCCTACTGCTTAAAGAGCATTCAGCACCACTTCAGTTGTGAAACTACAGCCTTGAATGAGTGTAGCATCTCCAAGAGGAGGCATCCCTCATATGAGGCTCAGTCACATGTAGAAAAGAAAGATGGCCTTGTGGTTTAATCTGAAATGAGGTTCTTTGGCCTTGGCTCCTAGAGACTGTAATTTTGTCCTCTGGCAGGTCACTTTGGAACAAACTGATTTTAGTGGTACATAACCAAAACATCTTCTTTGGCCCCCCAGACTGTGGGTGTGGGTAAGAAACAGAACATATTATGCAGTACACAGAGGGAAGGGCACAAGATTAACTCTCTGTGACTCTATGAACCTGCCTTTTATTTTGCTTTGCACCCTGCGTTGAAAACAAAAACAACAAAACAAGGCATCCTTTGATTTCAGCTCCAGCCTCCAGAAAGTGCACAAACCTTCCTTGTCTGCATTATTTATCTCTCAGAACACCATCTCTAAAATGACCTGTCCCAAATTTATAAGTGCTTGACATTTCTGAATACTTTGTTCTGGAGTCAAATAGTGGTACACATTTAATAGGAGGCACCTAATCTTGGTCTTAAATGAGATCATGAAGCTGAATTAAAAGCTGCTAGTTAGAGTCCATTCGTATACTTAGTGATGTGCCATACAAATATTAATGGCTTTCTGAGAAGGACATGTCTGACAGTGCCACACGTGAACGGCAATTCAGAGCTGTTTGTAGCTTTGTCCCATTTGTGTTCAAATAAGAGGAACACTTTGTGTTTGCCCTAAGTAGATTTAATTCAGGTGCATTGAGTAAAAAGTTGAGGAGTAGGAAAGATCATTCACAATTAAGAGACCAGTTTATCTTTCTCCCAAAATATTTTCTTTATTCAAAAGTACTTTCACACAGAGAGCCCTGTGTTTCCATTACACCTTTTGTATTTGTCTTTGATTTTATAAACTTGCCTCTAAGTTCTCTATCAGGGTTTGGTAAGTTGTAGACCGCTTATTTAACTCAATAACTTTGAAAAGAATTTTTTGAATATTGTGTATGAATCACTATATTGAAGGAAAAAGAATTAAAAAGAGTAAGTGTGGTGGCATTCTTAAATATAAGGGGAGACAGGTACATCCATATACATGCAGCAACCAAAGGGCTCCTGGAATAGAAGATCAATGCTTGGGAGGTGTGCAAAGACAGAGGCCAGTAGAGTCCACTTTGTCACATCTGAATCTGACAGACTCATTTATAGGAGCATCTAGATTTGGCAGCAGGCTTCTTGTCATTAAAGAAAATTGGTCTGATCCGTGAAATGATTTTCAAGAAAAGGGAGAAGAGAAATTCCCCTATAGCCAGCAAGTCTTGCTCACAAGTTCCTACATCTTCAGTGTTCCAAAGCTTGGGAGCCCAGTAGGGCCAGCTGAAGCTTATGAGTATTCATGCTCATATCCCTGAGAAAAGATAAACCAGAGTACTCCAAATTTCCTTTTCCTAAGCAAAACCTCCTTTAAAGTTCCTAGTGAAGGTTTCCTCATCTTTGAAGATGTGGTGTATTGTACGTTGAGGTGCTTAACCACTGCTTGTTTCCAGTTATCTTGCATTCTGACCCATCTGACCAAAGCATGTCTCTGCCTTTCTAGCCTACTATACATGCCCTAACCCTAACCCAGAACCCTAACCCAAACCCTAACCCTGCTCCGATTAACCTCCACCATACCAGTTCCTTTCCTGCTGGGCTAGTCACCAGCACTTTTGTCTCCTTTAACCATAAGAATTTTTTAATATGCATCCACTGGTCAGCATGTTCTTCCCTTTGCAATGATGGTTCTCTTCAGATTCTGACTCTTTCCACTTTCATCTTTTCATTCTTTCTGGGCTTTTAATTTTTATTTTGCTGTGCTACTGGATGCACATCAGTCATATTTATCTTCTGTATTACTGCTTATGTTGCTGTAAGCCACCACCTTACTCTAGGGTGCAAAGTCTGTTGGCATTCAGAAGTAAACTCAGGCAGCAGAAAGCAGCTCAGTTTGTGCTGTGAGTTACATCATCTGGTCACAGTGCCCCATTTAAGTTCTCATAAGCTCTTAGATTTTGTGTATCTGTACAAACTTTTGTGTATCCGTGTTTTTCCAGTTGCGAAATATATTCTCTGTCCAAGCATGATGAAAAATTCCACTCTAAATTCTAAGATCATAAGTAAAGATTTTTTCTCAATTACAGAAAAGGTGGAGAGAGTTACTGCTACCACACAAGAAGTGTGCCTGAGACAGAAGGATTGCACTTGCTTCCATGGACTTTTCCATGGGAAAAAGTAGTTTAAAGACAAATTACAAAACTGAAGAAAAGCTAATTGCCTGAAGCAGTTAAACTAGGATAAAGAGGTGTGTTGTTGAAATTCTCATCCTGAGGAGATTTCACCCAAGGGAAACCTTAGTCCTTAGTATATTGTTAAGAAGGGAAGAAACCTCAAGGGAGGAATCCAAGGAACAATTTGGGAATCTTAATTCTAGTGAACTGCCAGGACCAGATGGTGTTCATCTCAAGCCGTGAGGACTCTCAGCTCCAAAACTGGAAAGCTTCTGACAAACACAAGCAACCTATTCCTTAAAAATAAGAGTTCTTCCCGGTTGCTGTAGAGGTGTCACCAGGGAGCATCACTTTCAAAATGCAATGAAGAGCGACCTTGGGATTCGCAGGTGAACGCGCAATAACCTACATAGAGGGGAAGCATTTCAGGCTACTCAGAATGGAAACATTTACCTAGAAAAATGGAATTACATCATCTGACCAACAACACAGTTTCTGCTGAATGTCCTCAGCTGGTTTATAAAGTTATTTGAAAACTAGAGGAGCACACAAATTCTAGAAAGACTTATTTCATTCCTACTGAATTTATTCACTTCAGTGAACAAAATGGTAGGTAAAATTTAACATAGACTCACATACAATAGGAAGAAAAATCTATTTTGTCCGGACATGACAATGAAACTAAACAAGGCATCAGAGATTAGGAATGGTTATTGACAGCAGTTCAGGCAGCTTAACCCAGGCAAAAAGAGCAATGGCAAAGTCTTGCTTTAGGTTCCCAGAAAGTGAAAACTATAGTCACAAGCAGCACCAATTGGAATATCCCTAAAAGAAATGAAAGGAAATAATTCTGCAAAATTCAGTACTAACAGCATGTCATAAAAAGTAAGGTTTGCAAGATCTAAAGGATTAGATCATCCTGCTACCATTAGCAGCTTTGCAGCAGACAAATTATATGACCAATATCAAATATAAAATTCTGGGTTATAAACTTCACTTCTGTGAAGTGAAATGAAGAATATACCTTCCATAGAATTGTACAGTAAGAGAAGCTTAATTTTAGTTGGACAGAGATTACCTTCCTCTAATACAGAAGAGTGACCTAAACTGGTGAGTTAATATCCAGCTTTGCTGACAGTACTGGTGACCCATCCTAGACTTTCACATTTCTGAGGAAGGCAATGCCTGTCTGTGGACTTGCATCAATTGCACGTGTCCTCTCATTAGACATTAGTATCTTATGAAGAATGGAAGTTCAAATGAAGTCAAATGAAGTTGCTGACAATTTGAAATGTTGCCTACCTCCTTTGCCCTTTTAAGTAGGGAAAAAAAAAAAAAAGAAATTGCACTTTATGGCAATGGTTTCCAAAGCAAATGTAGCCCATTCTGCTAAGCATTCTCACTGATGTCCCAAAAGAAAGCTGTACTTACTTTAGAGTCTGAAGGTCAACTTCAATCTCATAGTTTCACAATTTTCCAAGACACTGAGTTATATTTTAATATGTAATGGAAAATGTAAAAGTATAGAAGTTGTTTTTGAAATGAAGCTGGCGGGGGGAAAAAAATGGAGAATCATTTATTTCAACCACAAACATCACTGATGTAACTGCTATTTGTTATTGGGGGTCTGATTGGCCCTTTACTCAGTGTATTCCCACTTTTCACTAGACTTGAAGAAATAGATCTGGTCTCTTTTTTTCTTTTTTTTTCCTTTTTTTTTTTTTTTAAATTTTAGTCCTTGAAGCAGAATTACAAGGCATTTTACAGCAGAATAGCCTATTGGTGTAGTGCTTAGTCAACACACATTTGCAGATGTGCAACAATTATTATTATTTTCCTGATACTAAATTATACCTGCTCAGATCTGATAAAGACCTACTGAAGCTAAATATTTAAACAGCAGAAAAGATTGCTGAAAGCACTTAAGAGGTTTACAAACACATAATGTGACATTATTCAAACATTGTTGGCATTTAGTCTTAGTTTAAAGTCACCTTTCAGAACTTTTGACTAAAATTTTCAGATGCAGCAACATCTATGTGTGTTTATATATACATATATGTATATGCATGATGCATATACATTATATATACATGTAAATGTAAGTGAAAAATGCATATCTCAAATATCACCTCACATGGTTTAAAGAAGGGACTAGTAGGGGGGCTTACCATTCAGATTTTAGGACTCAAAGAGTCACACTTTGAAAGAGAAATTCAAGCAAAATGCTTTGCATCAGTGACGTGTATTCTGGACCTATACATGCAGTCTGCTCTCTCCCTTAAGAAGCATCATTTCTCCATAAAACCAATGGAATAAAGGCCACAACAGGCTTACAAACCTTTAGTTACATTAGTTATCAGTCAGGTGTTTATATGCGAATAGCTCCTGGGTTGTTCTCTCTGGACAGGTAGGAAGACGGCAGTACTAGGCAGCAGGAGTCCCTGGTGTGATTGTGCATTAACAACTCTCTTGATATCTGGGAAAATAACAAAGTAATCAACAGAGACATAATTGTTCCTGATATTTTTTTCCCAAAATCTTTACCTTCCAGAAATTTAAATTGCTTTCTCTAGGCTGACCTAACACAGTAAGATATCCTTAATATTCAGTCTCCGTAACTAACTTGTCTCAGCGGCTGAATTAGACAGCACTGCAAATAAATCATGTACTATGCTTAGAGCACTTCTGTCTGTCATGATTAAAACTGTTGTGATAAAGGTAATGGATTACTCCTATTCACTGGCTGTAATCACTGGGAGCATCAGCAGCCACAGGAACTTTTGTGACCAGTACAAATGTAAGCCCTGATGTAGTCATGACTCCTCGAGGCTGATTTTCAGGCTTTAAGGAGTAGTCTGTGTGGAGCAGTTGTTTTGAAGTCCTTGCTTTGTTTTGAAATCCACCGTGAAGCATTCAGCATAGCTGACAAACGAGCTCATTTTCTGGGTGTGGTTCTCCAGGGCTGGGGAAGGACAACTGCAAAGTTCTCAGGGAAAGTGTTTTCGGAGTGCTGAGTATTGATAAGCCAGTAAAGTGTTTTGACTAGTTTGTTCTTACCAAGGGTGATTCTGAGTGATGTGCAGACAGAGCTGAGAAGACCTTGCTTGCCATGAACGAATCCATGAGTGGATTTTTTTTACTAAGATTTGCTCTGGGAGGCAGTGGGGTGTTATTGCTGCATGTTACCCTTCCCTCCGTATCTCAGTCAATTGGGGTCATAGAAGAAGCAAAAAAAATGAGAAACAATAAGCAAAATCCAAGAAACCAGTCAGGTAATTAATACATAATTAGGCTTATATCAGGAAAAGGGAGAGAGCCGAGACATACACGTATGGCTCTGGTTTCCTTCCAGAGGTTTCTGAAGACCAGGAGTGCTGTTGTTCACTGATACAGCTGACCTGGCCCTCTGCCAGGGAAGGGGGCAGGCAGAGGAGGGGAGGTGTTTGTCTTTCCCTCCGCAGTATGAAATATGTCTTCTTTCCTCTGCCATTGGCATTGCGTGCAACTGTGTCTGTTTGCAATATCACCATCTCCCCTGTGGAATGACGAGGTTGTTCAAACCCCAAGTTTGAAGGGATGGGCTGCTGCATAACATTTATTTTTGTTTTCCTTTGTGTTTTGATAAGGTTTTGTTTTTCGTTGCTTGTAAGGAAGTGTTCTAAATATGTCTTTTGTTTCTGTAATGGCAATGTCTGAAATGTTCCCTTCTGATTTTCATTTGCATATGGCAATAGAGTGTTTTTGATTTCCTCCATTTGGTAGCCTTTAGCAGGGTCTGATCCGTACTGAAGGACTTTCAAAAATGTTGTGTCATCCTACATATAGTCCCTAATTAGTCTAGTGCCTATTTAAAACTTAATAGTTTACAGTACATTTAATAACTTGTGAAAAGTAACTGGTTTCCTTTGCACTAATTTACCACTGCTTTGCCCACAGGCAGGTTTTTTTAAGGACAGATTAAATGTGTGTGTGTAAATATATAATAGCTAGTTACAAATACACATATTTCAGCAATAATTTTAGAGCATTGAAACATTTAAAGCATTTGAGAAAAAAGAACAACAGGCTTTTCCACACATGAAGCCTTCTTCACACAAGCTGGTATTTTTGAAACTACCTTTTCATCGCTCTTAAGGGGTCTTTAAGTTGTCTCAGCGTTCAGGGCATGGGGGCAGTCTTCTACAAGCAGTGGGATAAGGACCAGGAAGTCTCGCATCTGCCACTGTTTCAATGAGTGTGTGTGTTTTTGTGTCATACTTTATGCCAAATCAGTTGACAAAGGGACAATTTTTGCTTGTAACAGTTCAAAACAGCAGAGCTTCCACTGCTGTCCTGCGCAAGATGAGCTCACCTTACTCTGACATAAATGTTCTTCTCAGCACTCATCAGCTACAGCCTGGAAGGAGCCACTAAAGCCAGGCATGGATGAGCAGCAGTGTGGTGGCTGGCTGGGCTCCAGGGGCCGTGCCTCAGGGAAAGTCACCAGGCTCCCCTGTGCCTTTTGGGAACACGCACGCAGGTTGAGTCAACATGTGGCTCATGCTGAGTCAAATCCCGTCTCCACTCCCAGTCCCCTATGTGAGCCTGTGTGGTGAGGGAGATGACACGCCTTACTTTCTGCCTTTGCTCAGGTGTCAACCCAGTGCTCAGAAAATGGAAGGAAATATTTCTATTAATATCACTGTGCAACTGCTTTGTCCTTCAGGCAGGAATGCCTTGCCTCGTGTACGGACTAGGGAAGCCTGGAGAAGTTCAAAATTGCCTAGGAATACACCATTTCAGGGGAATCAGACTTGATGAACTGTGTTATCCCTTTAAGGTGGCCACAAAGAAAATTTGTGTCTGAATAGTATCTCTTAGTAAGAAAATCAGTCTGGGTGAAGCAGCATTATTGCCCTTGTCCAAGCTCAGTCAGCTGGGCTAAGAGAGGCTGGCTGCTGCTTTTCTACTTGCTTTACATAAGAATAAGAAGAATCACTTCCTCTTTCAATAGCTGTGTCCTACAGTGGTAGGATGTACAATGTTCCTTACTCGTTCCTATCTCTGTAGTAAGGAGGTGAAATAGTCCATAATAGCCTTAATACATACTAAGAGCAAAACTAAACCCAATGTTAATGACAACACTGTGTTGAATGGAGATCTGAGCTGGTCTAGGCCACACTGAAATGTGCCTCAAAAGCTCTGCAGAGACCCTTCTAGAGTCTTTGTTTTAGCAAATGGGGGGGCAGATGGCTTAGATTACTAATGTCACTGAAGCCAGCAAATTTTTTTCTGGCCAGATCACACTGCAGAAACTTGTTTCATTCCTTGCTGCTCAAGTAACTGATTTGATGTTCAGCAACTCTTAGAAAGTAAGCAAGCCTCAAAATGTTGATTCCTAACAAGAGCTAAGCACAACGAGGAACAGCACTAGCAGATATGTGAAAATCACCAGGAAAATTGTTTTCATTAATATTTAGACCTGTGAGAATTATTCCCATACACACAGTCTGTTCCCTCTGCTTACCTTGCTAGACACTGTATTGGAGGCACACCTGGTTGCATCAGCTCCATAGCATGGCTCCAGCTGTGACATGGGAGCAGTGTTCCTCTGTGAGCAAGGAGAGCTGCTTCTGCCATCAGCCACACCTGGTCATTAGTGAGCAATTTTGTAGCCATAACCGTAAGGCACTGGAATTTATTTAGTGACAGCAATGTTTAATTTTATGTAGGATTGCTTCAGAGGCAGGAGTTCAGAGGCACTTCCTAGAATGGAGGTGATACACATATTTTTATATTTCCAGAGAGGAACACCAGTGTGACACTGGAGTGTTAAAGGCATTGAAGAAAGGGGGATTAGAGGAAGAAAGAATTGGGATGAAGAAAAGCGCTTTGAGTTTATTCCCTATATTACAGGCAAAGTTCATAAAATATTTAGCACTTGAACTCTGAGTATGTGGTCAGAATTTCCTCTCACTTCTGAATGACCTACTGAACAAACATTGGCTTGTTGACGTATAATAGCTGCCTTCAAACAGGATATTATTCAAGCACTCTAAAATAATCTAAAACTCATTAGAAATAGCCAGGTTAATCCCTATCACCTGTGAGTGAGGAATAAAAAAAATAAATTATTCACAACCCATTACTTCCCTGGTAAAACACCACAGATTTTTATGACTGTTAATGTGGCTGGAATCAATTAAACCACTGTGCATTCTTTGAGAGTCTTAAAGTATTTTTAAGTTTGGGCTTCAACATGGACAGTGGCATACTTTTCCCAATATGAATTCGCAGCATGTGTTTTAAAGTGTTTTGGACCAGTAAATATTTGTTTAGAAAATAAACCCATTAAAGGCAGAAAGGAGTAATATTTCCATTTCAAGAAGAGGGTTTGGTTACACAGGGTTTGTTTTTTTGTTTAAATCATACCAAGAGAGCTAGTAAGTATGGTGAGATGTGGATAGGTATGCAAAGCTTACTGTAAAGAAATAACTCCATATGGTTAGTTTATATGAGATAAAAGCAACATAAGCTGCAGTTATAGAATACCAAAACCCTTCTGACATGAAGAAATATTAATTGAACTTATTTCAGATTGAAATTTAAATCTTTAAAGAAATGACAAACAGAAATGTGTTACAAAATGAAACAACTATCCCCCTGTATTTCCCCTGCACTGTCATCAGGGCTGGATAACCCACAGCCAGATTTTCCACCTGCCTCTTCCTGTAACCTGCATAAGCCCTTCAAAAGATACGTCCTCATAACCTGTTTTTCAGTTTTTTTATCTGTGTCAAATGGAGGCAGAAGACAGAAGTGTGCTAGAAAAACACTTTCCTGAATACAGAGGGCTGAAAGGTCAATTGTTTCCCCTCAAAAAGGGGTGGAGGGATTTGGGGAAACAGTTTGCTTTGTAGTTAGAGGCAGTAGAATTTCACACTTTATTTTGCTTTAGGATTTTCCTCCCTCTTTGGAGGCAACTGCACAGGCCAACTGACCTCTCTGGCATGACATGTGCTGGAAAACAGGCATACTTGGCTGTTTCAAGCCTCCTCTTGGGCATGTTCACTGGTAGGGTGGACCTCACAATTACTGAGAGGGTCTCAGTTTAGTCAGCTTTTTGTAATGAGGGGAAAATACTTCACAGGCAGCCCAACTTCCAGGTCTCCTACTGGCTTTTCTGTGCCATTCCTGACCTCTCTGCTTCCATCTGTTCTCCAAAATGTGCTTTTGAGAGGTGAAAGGGAATACTTTTTTCTGTGTATCTTGCTGTCAGCCATCACAGTAACAGCTAATCCCACAGCATTTAAACCATGATGATTCCAGTTGTACATTTAACAGCCTTCAAACCAATATAAGGAGATTTCTCTTGCCAATTAAAGGAATATAAATGCCTGTCAGACAGCTTTGGAGTCAGATGTGTAACATGCTGGACTCTGAAAATAAAGCATTTCATTTTCAAGCCTGTCAGCCAACAAAGCCATGCTGTTTTTCCAGTCCTTCATATCCCAAAAGGGTATTACACTGAGCTGGTGACTGCCCTTGGAGAAGGAAGGACTGAAAGAGCAGAGACTGACACTTTGCATGACCCTGACTCAGTGGGACAGGTAGCGTGCATCAGCTTGGCTAATAGCTGCAAGTGGGTTCCTCTGGAGCCAGCTTCTTGATTCTTGCATCTCAAAAGATTATAACCACACCTAAACAAAACTTCAGCAATTTAGGATTTTTGAAACATTTTTGATCCACTCCTTTGCCCTATGAAACCCTATTGCTGTTGATGCTAGAGATATTTTAGCAGTTGTCTGGGCAAGTGCTCTTGCTTATTTTGTTATTCATTCCCAATCATCTTGACTTATTTTTGTTCATTTTGAGAGGGCAGATGAAATTAATGCTAACAGACACCAAAGCACTTCAGTTTCTGGAAGATCAAATAATTTCCATACCCCTTGTTACTCCTCTTAGAGGAGCACAAGCAAGAAGGATTGCTGTGGTGAGAGAGGTTCTGGCCAGGTAGCCCATGTGCTACCAGAATAGACTGCAGACAGCAAGAAGGCAGGAGAACAGTCGCCATCTGTCATGGATGTTGGCCTTTTACGAGGGAGAGTAGTGAACGGGCTGGAAGGGAAGAGCAGTGTGTTTTGTGATGATGGGAGAGGGAGGATGCAGCTGAGCATTAATGTGGTGGCAAGGTGGGACTTTGGGGTAAGTAAGGGAAAGGAATGTGAGGTAGGATTGTCTGGCCAAGAAAAAGTAGTTTTCATTGAAGTTCTTTGTCTTTTAGTGCTATTAGAGACAAGTCATCTTAGTGCATTTTTGCCTTGTAATTTCAAAGCTATTTCACTTGAATCGCCTAAGAAAATTGTCTCACAGAGACACCTAGGCTTCCTGAGTAGTGACACTCACCTGCCAGAAATCCTACCTTCTGCAGAATTTCACTCACTGTGGTGGTTTGCTCATTCAGTGGTCCTTACTTGAGAAGGACTTGATCCTTTTAAACATGTTAACCAAACACATCTAGATTTGGTAATCTCTTATTGACTCCCCTAGATCCATACTGTTTTTCTGTAATGCTTTGTGGTGTGGCACATAATAAAATAATAAGAGTGCTGATCTCTCAAAGTCTTGCCTCAGTCACTTTACCCCAAATAGTCCCTCTTGCATTAGTCTGTTCTGATGGTTTCCATGTAGCAAAAGTCTCTTCATAGATACAGCGACTGCAGAAGCTGAGTGTTAGCCCCTGTCTCCCACTAACAGGGCACAGTTAGAAGAAGGGCACATGTTGGGTGTATGCACAGCTGGAGATACCATCAGCATAAATTTCAAGTCGTACAGATGGATTAAAGTGAAACTTGCCCTCATCTTATGGTGAAATGCCCAAACACAGCTAAATCATGGGCTGCCTGTCTGTATTCTCACAGCTTCTGCTTCAGGGTCCTCCAGAACCTCAGCACTGTTTGTACCACTTCTGTCTGGGTGTTATAAATAACGTGTTCTGGAACCTGTTCAGTTTTGGCACCTTTTTGAAATTTTCCTTTTATTATATATTTTTAACAGATTAGTGTTGCCATTGTTTTTAACCATGACTCCTGAAGGTAAAAAATATGCTTTTATTATATAACATGTAAAATATATATCATTATATATTAAATATTACATACAATATATTACACATAATAAAATAAATAATATATATTTATATA
>JAWWMO010000083.1:84397806-84425160 GCA_035047845.1 Dendrocincla fuliginosa | reverse complement strand
AAAGAAATAAAGAAATAAACAAAGAAAGAAACAAAGAAAGAAAGAAAGAAAGAAAGAAAGAAAGAAAGAAAGAAAGAAAGAAAGAAAGAGAAAGAAGGGAGAAACCATAATTACAACACAAAAAAACCTGAAGGAAATCAAAAGCAGCTGTCAGTTTATTGTGAGTTAACAGTAGTCAAAGCTCATAGACAACAACAACTTGCAATATCTGCTATAGGTAGGATATAAAGCTTTTTATCAGGTGTGCTTTCCTCTGCATTCAGTTAGGTAATGGAAAGGGCTAAAATCATTTATCTTGTTATGGTGAGTTGCAGAGATCTAAGTTGTGTTCAGCATGGGGAAGAGAGCAGAGGAATGGCTGCAGACACCAGAACTGGGAGTTGCCTATGTGGAATGACACAGCTTCTTGAGGTAGTCAGACCTCGGATTTCACTGGTATCTCCTCAACGCTCTCAATTTTTAATTTCTTCTTTTTTATATAGCTCTTTACGTTGCCAAAACAAAACCCATGTCAAACTTTTTATGTGTTACAAAGCTGCTAGAGTAGAGAGAGTCTACCAAATGTATAAGGAAAGAGGAGGGAGAAGAAGAGCAAGGGAGATGTCATCACAAATACATTCTAATCTGTCCATTAATACATAAAATATTGAGAGAGATTTATAGTGAGTGTGCAGATTGAAAACTCAAAACAACTCATTACAAAAACTTTGAAATATTTTGTGAAATATGAGCTTGAGTTTATGAGTGGTGGGAAAGTTAATCTCATGCCAATTTTCAATTGACTGCAGAGCAATGGTGTTACAAAGTCTGTAGATAGAAGTCAACAAGTGATATAGACGTTGCACTAATCAGAACTGTTTTACTCATGAATTATGAGCATAAAACAGATTAGACTGAACACAAAAGCCTTCCGCAACTTCAGTTAGGCAGTAAAACCAGAGATCAATGAAAGGAATGCCTGAGTCCTAGCTACCTTACATCCTGTGCCATTTGCACTGGTGTTAAATCAGAACAAAAGCGTGTCAGTTTGGATTACTCTGTCCGCTTCTCAGAACTGCAGCAAGCAATGCAAGGTGTGATAAACCAGCAGTTTTTACACCAGACTTTTAGATTCATTGCACCTTTCCTGTGAACTCTGCTTAATCTTGGAAATGGGATCCCTGATTTTTGATCCCTGTTTCCAGAGTAGTGAGATGCCCTAGGAAATAAAATTAGAACTCCTTACTCATCAGTTTTGTACCATTCAGTTATGGGTAACAAGAGAAGGCAAAGTGAAATGGCTTTCTTTTGGCATATGCTGCAAAGCCCAATCAGACATGCAAGGAAATCAAAGCCCCTCACTAGCAAAATCTTTGCTGGCCTTACTGGCAGGAGGGGCAGAGGAGAGGCACTCCATGCAAGTGGCATTGTGTTGTCTGACATCAGTGAGATCTGGGGTCACTGGAGAAATTTACTGAACTGAAAGTCATCACATCCTCCCCACTGTACCATGGGACTTATGTGTGGGGGAATGACAGTGTCTGTACATACAGACTGATATACTGAGTTTACTTGCCAGGTATCTGAAGATTTTGTAAAACTCAAGTTTCTGGGTTTCATTCCAAATTACCTTTCACGTATCTCGGGTCACAATTTACACATATCTCAGGTCACACTTTACATTTATTGACAGACTCTGCTAGGGAGAGCTGAGTAGAAACTGGAAGTGACCTGCAAAGACAAAAGCAGTTTCTCCTCACAGGAGCCCAGGCCACAGGCAAGGCACAGGAGCAGATGCAGGCAGACACAGCCTGGCCAGCCCTGCCTGCTCCTGAGTGACCAGACAACCAGCATCCAGTTCCCTCCCAGATGCTTCTTCCTCTTTCATCACTCTGTGTTCCACGGAAAAATAATTTCATACAAATTGTAGAGGAACATCCAGTTAATCAAAACACAGCAGGCTGCCAGCACAGCCTGAGCAGAACGGTGCTATCACACACCATGGCACTTTCAATTCTGCTGCTTCATTCTCTTGACAGAGATATTAACAAAAAGAGGAAACAGGCTATTACTGTGACAAAGGCTTTGACAGCACAGGGAAAATGGCATGTTAACTCAGCATCAGGCAGGCTGAAACTGGCTGGTAATAATCATGCTCCACTCATGGCACTCAAAACCTTCCTCACTGCTGTGTGGGTGGGTTTGTCTGCTGTGGAGCAGGGCACATTTTCCCCTGCAGCAATACTCACCTAAGTGCTTAGAAAGAGCAGCCAAGGGCCTCACTTTTAATAGCACAGGATATTAAAAGATCATCTTTAGTCTGTTTTATTCCAGATCTCAAACCCTCTAAGTTACGTCCACTGACACCTGGACGAAACAAGTCAAAAGTTACACTCTTTTTAATGGACAGAGGGGTGTTTTATTTTAATGCGGAGTCATCTTGCACTGTATGTGTACAAGTACTGTCACCTGCTTTTATTGCAAGTAGATGTTGGTCTGTGTTTAACTTGGAAAAATCCATGAGACCCAGAATTCACTACACTAATAGAGGTCATTTGGTAAACAGTATATTTCAGTTATTTCAAGATCCAATTCAGATTGCAACAAGCAAGGATCAGTTTTCTCTGGGGTTCTAGGAAAACTCTGGCCATTTCCCCATTAATTTCTCCCTGTTCGAGACCTGCTAATGACCAATGTTTGGGAAGCCACTTTGTTTGCTCTTTGTTAGTTCCATGCTGTGGGTTCCTGTGGCAGTAGCACACCACAGTTATCCCTGACATAGAGCATTTAGCTAAAGGTGCACTGGGCAGCAATTCTGCACCCGTGATCTGTCTGTAAAACCCCTGCCATTAAACTTGTCAAAAGATGAGCAATTACAGCTTCGGATGGTACTCAGGCCATTTTTAAGCTATGACTTTAATTGCTGTTGCTGTTCTCTGGAGTCTGGTACCCAAAATAATTTTCGTGGCCTCGTCTCTTACAGTCTATTTAGGTCCTGAATTCCTTAAGCCAGGAACTACTTTCTGTCCACAGGAATAACTGCACTGTGTTCTTCATCAGTGTGAATAGTAACATAGAGACTACCTTTACATGAAAGTGTAGCATCTTCTGTTACATCAGGTAATATAAATGGGAAAGGTAGACAAGCCTTGGGATGTTTATCAGGTCTGACAAAGCAACAGCAAAAAAACACCCAAAGGTTTAAAAGGTCATGTTTGTTGGAGGGTGTCCAGCTACCCAATCTTTTTAAGTGATTTTTCTTAAAAACAATGAATGTGAGTTACTGCTCTTTTTTGTTATTTTTCCTTAGTAATTGATGTTGGTTTCATTAAGTCAATCCAAGCTCAGGCTGTTCCATATTCCTGCTCCCCGTCCCATATTTCTGCTTCTTCCACTGTGCAGGCACTGGGGCAGTCACAGACATCTTAAGATCTGGTTCAAGGAGCTGATCTGTCTTGAAACAAGTCACTGACACCCAGCTGCTTGTTTCTGTCCTCAGAGTAGCCCCATGCTCATGGTAGCAGAAGTATTTCTGTGGCCATCCAGTGGACCAGGTCCAGAAACTGATCCAGTAGAAAAATAACAAGGAAAACATAATGTGTTTTTCCCCCAGCTGAACCAGTTTCCTAATCTGATGTGCTGATCTGCTGAGAAAATACAGCTACAGGCAGAACAGAGGACAGGGGCAAAAACGAGATCCTTGGAGAAAAGGACAAAGTGAACCTGAAGACGTGCAGGTTGAACTGTGTCCTTCGCACTAGAAGCAGATCTAGGCTGCAGGGGAAAGTAGGGCATTGCGACAGCTCTGGTTCATCCTGGGACGAGAGGGGACTCTCCTGCAGCAGCATTGTGAGCAGACACATATCTCACTGGGAGACCCAAGAACAAATAGTTACATGCTCAGACACGAGGTCTTCAGAACAGCTCTGGATATAAACAGAGAGTTCGTGATCTCAATTAGGAGCTCCAAATAACACCTCCTTTTTTCTCTGTCACCGTCTGGGAATTGCAGGTGTGGACTTGGGGAACGAGATGTATTAGGACTCCTTCAAAGGGGAAAGCTGTGCCGTGGCTCCCAGCTGTGACCAGTCCGTGGCTTTTCTGCTCTCCCCTGAATGTGATGGGCAGTTGCTGTTTCTTCCTTGGGCACACAGCTGTTGGTTTCAGTGTGTTTTCTTAAACTGCAAAACAGATCAGAGAGAGAGGGAACATGATCAGAGAAAGGTTTAGAAAATGTAAGGAAGGAATAGGAACAGTCTTTGCTACAGACAGGAGCTTTGATCGAGAGAGGAGTTTGTCTGTAGCATTAAGGTCTGATGTAGTGCCACCACCTCCCCTCTGCCCCCAGGATTCTGTGGAGCAGCACTGGCTCCTCGTACCCTCAGCTCCCCAGGGAACTCACAAGGTTTCCATCAACCCTTGCAAGGATCTGGGGCTTGCAACATTTTTGAAAAAGCAGCCAAATGGCTTAAAACTGCGTATCGCCTTCTTTTGGCAGCTGAGCTGGGTCCTGGTTGTCTTCTTAATGTCACCCTACTCCACCCCAGCACAACATCCAACCTAACAACCAGGAAGCTCCAGCTCCAGGTTTTGTAAAAAAAAAACACAAAAAAAAAACCAACAAAAAACCCACCTTCCCTACCCTCAAAAAACCCCACCCACAACCAACCAACCAACCAAACAAACAAAACTCCACCAACAGAAAAGATAAATCTGGCTTTTAAAGATTTTTTTGAATGCCACTCCTTAGTAGAAAAAGTTTAACTCAGAGGTAGATAAAGTGAATGACTGCACAATTACAAGAATAACAAAGTAGGAGCCCATAAGATGTATTATAAGGTGAATGTTTATCTGGAAAGTAAGTCAGGGTATTTTCCCAGACTGGTAAAATTCAAAAGAAAACTAATCTCATTTTCATTTTATCTAGTGTTTACTTATACCACAAAAATAAAATATAGCACAGACCATACTGACTGTTCAGAAATATAACTGCAGCCATAGATATAGGAAGAAAGATTGGGAGGAAACTTCTTTCTTGAAAGTGAGTTTTGAGTGGCTGCAAAATATTTAATGATGCTGACATTCAGATCGTCACAGTGAAGCTTCAGTGCAAATATCTTCTGGAGATGAATGAAGCTACTTATGACTCAGAAATATTATTTCAGCATATGATAGGTGCTGTTTTCAGACACCACATCAATTACATCTTTTTTCATGGCAGATTTTTCTCACAAGTAAAAGCATAAAGGTTATACAAACCACCCAAAAGAAAAAAAAGTCTTTATCATCGGAAAAAGAAATAATGATGTCAAATGAAAAAAAAAAGTTTACTGAGGAATTTTATTTTACTCTGGATGGAACTCGTGGTTAGCTGTAATAATTGCTCTGCTAGCAAATATATTCTCCCTGCTTTCCTGCTGACATTTTCTCCCCTATTTTACTTCTCTGACCTTCAAACTCAGACTTTGTATGGTTTTGCTTTATGCTCTGGTTTTTCCAGGTTGTTGCAGAAATTATATGCCTGCCCATTTCTGGTTAGTAATCCTGTGCCATATGGAGCATGCCTACTCTTTTTTTTTTTTTTAACATCTCTTATTGTCCGTTTCTTTATGAAAAAGAAACAATTTACAAGTTAGTTATACAAAACATGAACACTGAGTGATCCCATAGAATGGCCAGGAAAATGATCAGAGGGATGGAGCACATCTCCTATGAGGACAGGCTGAGAGGGTTGGGAGTTGTTCAGCCTGAAGAAGAGAAGCTTCCAGCAAGACATTATAGAACCTTCCAGTACCTAAGGGGAGGCTACAAGAGAGCTGGAGAAGGACTTTGTACAAGGGCATGGAGTGAGAGGACAAGGGAGAATGGCTTCAAACTGAAGGAGGGTACATTTAGATTAGATATTAGCAAGAAATTCTTTACTATGAGAGTGGTAAAACACTGGAACAGGTTGCCCAGAGAAATGGTGGATGCATCATCCCTGCAAGTGTTCAAAGGAACACTTGGATGCTGGATGGGGTCAATCTGGGTGGCATCCCTGCTAGTGGCAGGGGGGATGGAAGATGGTCTTTAAGGTTCCTTACAGCCCAAACCACTCTTTGATTCTTATTCTGTGACTGTAGATTCTTATTCTATGACTCTAAACTTGAAAGAAATTGCCCTGGCAGCAGCAAGTATTCATTGTCCTGCTCTGCTGACTCAGGGTTACTCACTGGTGCTGAAGGATGTGAGGTTCTCAGAAGTAAAGGGAACATGCTGCCTGCAACCTCCACCCCAGCAGTCACTGCCAGAGGGTTTTGAGAGGCTCATTGTAGGTGTGTGGAGGAAAGTTAGTCTCCAAACCTCTAACACACACTGTAAATGTAGTTTGAATATGTCCCTGTTACAATGGGAAAGCATTAGTTTGCTGAGACACAAAGGCTGTACAGAATTTCTAGAGGTGGCACCTACAAGAAATGTCACTGAGGTATACTGTGAAAACCTAAACTAAGCAGCTAGCCTATATGCACATCAGAGAATAAGGAATTAAGGTGCATTTTGTTTTGATTTGTCTTTTTCTGAATATTTTGTTTGCCTTTTTTTACACAGGTATTATATGCTGATGGTCAGAGAAACCAAATTTCCATGATTACTGAAATTACTTATTCAAAAGAAAGGTGATCTAACCAATTCATTGTTGTTTAAATTTTAATTCAGTGACAATGTAACCTCTGCAAAACACTGTTCACATCTATAATTAATAGATTGTTATGCTCTGTAGTTTAAAATTTGATATACTTTCCTCAAACTCCATGAAGAAGTGCTTAATGTGATCTCTTTCTGAATTCACAACAGATGAAATTGGCCTGGTTGGTTTAGTACAAGGAGGTTCATTTGCAGGGAGATGCAGATCTAGTTTGCTGTTTGCTGTCTAACACAATTTAGTCAGAGCAGCACAGCACTCCCTTTTTCTCCTGACAGTGATTCTCCCTCCAAAATGAGGTTCTGGCAATCTACTTGCGTACAAAGTAGACTCAAATGTAATTATGCTGCTATGACAACTTAGTCTTATAACACGCACAGTCCCTTCTCATCTTTGTAGTGCTGCTACAGGTAGAAACTGATTCTTTCTTCTTCCAGTATAAATAGAAATACACATCAGTGAAGTCTAAGTTACCCTGGTATAAGGTTGAGGCCAGTCCCATGGTATTAAACATTTCTTTCTCAAAAATCATGTAGTAAAAAGAAGAAAACATGTAAGGAGTTCTGTCCCCTAGTCCTCCCTTAATGAAAGCCGTGTTAACCACCCCTATCCACACATATGCATTGTGAAGGAAACCTTCTCTATTTGAGAAAGAGAGCAGCCACAGCCACATCTCTCCCCTCCTCACCTTCCCTCCGGAATAAGCCACATCATTTCTTCAGAGCCCCTGGTTGCATTGTTTAGTCCTTGCAAAGGGGTCCTGTCCGTGCTCCCATGCAGGCTGCTCTTGGGCCTGGGGTGACTTACAGCTCAACAGTGAGTCACTGCCATGCAGGGAGGCCAGCAAGGAAATAAAACAACACCCAGAGAAACTTCTCTAGACACTGCACAGTCCCTCTGAAGGAAGGCAGACCAAGGGCTTGGACGACGCATGGGAAGAGCCAGTGAGGGAAAGCTGGATGGAAGGACCACACTAGTCACCCCAGTTGCTGGAGGGATTAATTGTTCCAGTAGGAGATTAACAGGGAAAATGTTCAATAGCTGAGGACTGTGTTACAGAGAATGTACACATGCTTTCTGTTCCCTCCTGCCTGTGCCCAGTCCTTGTATGGTGTTTGAGCATGCTATCTCCTGCTATGAATGCAGAACCTCTGTTGTAACAGGTTTCAGCTTCCTCTTAGACCACCTCATCCAGCCTTTGAGGCAGGCAGTAGAAAGTGTCTTTGGAGGGCCATCTTAAAATTTGGAATGCGGCGCAGGCACACTAAGGCAGAATGCTTAAGACCAGCCCTGAGGGAACATGTGGCTTCATCCTCAAGGTATCTCCCTTAATTGCTTCCAAAGCCAGATGTTTTCCGTATGTTTACCTTTCATGAATTATGTCCAACAAAAAGTTGTAAGTGTAGCCAACATAAGTTAATTCACAATGACACCTGGGGAGCTGTGGCGGGGTGCTGGAGGTGTGATGGAGAGCATTTTAGTTTCATGTGGCTTCCTGAAGCTCCCCAGAGCACACTGAAAGCAGTCCAGCCATTTTTTTCTTTTTATGTAAGGTAAAAAATATTCCCTTTCCAGCTGTGAAAGCAACTGCATAGGCCAGAACAGAAGGTGTTTGAGGTAAAAAGACACGCAGGCTTAGCCAGACTATGTTGGTCTTTTTTTTCCTCCCTGAATTCTCCAGGGAGGAGAGGTGCCAACATCAGAGAGCAGGAGAGAGCCAAGGATTCTACTTATTCTTCTGACCCAAGTCCTAGAAGAAGTAGGAACTTCTGTCACTTGATGTTCTCTCTGTCACTTAGGCTGAGACCCGAGGCCAGAAAAAGGCTGTTTCTAGTCAATGTTGCTGAGACAATGACCAGACCCAGTGAGGGGCAGGAGGAAGTTCGTGGGTCACTGCTTCTGAAACAGACCCTTGTCTCGAATCAATGACCCACACCATACTTGTTTGAGAGTCCCTGAAGCCCCGTAGCCCTCACCCCCATGTGCTTTTTCCTTTCCACCATGCAACCACTTTTCAGTGAAGATGCAATTCCCCAGCATCTCCTTTCCTAAAGCACTCACCCAGAAGTTGCCATGTCAGAGCTGGGGTCAAGCAGGGTGAGTATTCAGGGTCTTACAGAGGAAGCCACCCCTACAGCCACCTGAGGTGCAGCAATAAAGCCTCAAAACCAAGCTAAAGAATAGTAAGCATTAATTTCTGTGCCTGTGTAAAACATGGATTGCCACCTTGCCTGTGCAGGGCTGTTTATAGGTTTAACCCTCCATAGCCCTGGAGAAGAGGTGGGACCTAGTTTCCTAGACAAGGGAACTATGACAACCATGTCATAGTCTAGAAGTCTAGACTTCTGTCATGCTCCCCAGCCTTGAGTGCTTGATTCTGGGTGATCCTGGGTGCTGCAGAACCTGAGCCTCCTTCTCTAGCTTCACCCTTCAGCAACATCTGTCAGCATGGGCATCCCGTACATCCACAGGTGGCCTAGTAATATCAGACACAAAAAAGCTGCTTTCAAAAAACATCGGCAGCCCTTTCTCTTCCCCTCTGCCCCTGCCTCAGAAACAGACAACAGACACCACTGCAGGTGTCTTCCCTGTCTCACTTCAACATCTTTGTGAAGTGGCAGTGTTAGAGAGATGTCTTTCCTGAGAAGGAACACCTCCTTTTCTGCTTGCTCCTTAACATTTCAGTGGATGAACTAAGAAGATTCTGGCCTTTATTTTATTCAGATTTCATGCACAGACTGGTCACCCTAAAGCTCACTACAGCATTTGAGAGATGTCTTGTCTGAAACACAGACCTAAACCCAGCACTTAGTGCACAAACACTGTTTCTGTCTCAAGCCCTGTGTTTGCTTTTTCATGTGTTTCTGTCCTATCATAGTGCTGCCTGCTAAGCACCTCACATTTTGTCTGGTGGGTGGCTCTTTCTCTGTCTCACTCTCTAGACTTCTTGTGTTTTGCAGACTAAGAGTTTGTTCGAGACACTCATGAAAGCTGAGACAGATTCTTGACAAAGTAATGTTTGTTGTGGAAATTGTCCGTGGCTGAGTAAGATGAAACTGGAAGGGGAACTTTCTGTGTTTCCACTGACCAAGCCTGCTGCTGTAGAGGTTCCTGGGAAACCTATCCTTGGGGGAAGTCTTAATGCATCTCCATATGTATTGCAGCAGTGTTCCCAAGCTGATCTTATGTACATTTTACTCCCAGCCTCCTTTGCCTCTTGCACATATGGCTCCCTACACCTCCCTATTCCCAAAGGGACACCACTCTGCTTTACCTCTCATCCAGTTTCTTCTCAGCTCCGAGGGTGTTTGTCCTCGGGATCCCTGTGCACCTTCACTCTTAGTAGCAGGTCCCTGTCTGCTCTGCAGCAGCTGCAGACAGAGCTGCATCTTGGCCCTGCACATTGGCTATTTCAGCCTGTTCACCTTAATGATTCCTCAGAAGTAAAAACCCTGTTTATGTCTGAGATCAGAATCCTTGAGCATGTTCATTACTAAAAGTATGCTGTGTTAGCAAGAAAAATGAGCATATGAAAGCTTTATGTTCTCACAGTCTTGATTCTTCCACAGTCTTGTACCATCAATCATATGCCTGCAGAGAGTACAAAACAATGCCCAATGCTGTTGCTTGTATTTACTTTGTGAAGATGCTAATGACTGTGGGAGCAAAATGAAGTGGGCCTTCCCTGAGGAGATAACACCATTTTGTTCTGAGAAGCAGATGGGATGTAGGTGCACTTACTTTCTTGTGTGCATTTCTCATGTCTTCTTTACTGCTTTTTTATAGAATCAAAGTTAGGAGTGACTCATCCCAATTGATGGTTGTCTGCAAAACAAGTATTTTCCATTTATTTTTTTTTTTGTAAAGGGTTTTGTAAGAGCAGGAATGGGAATCACACTTTCCCCTCCTTGTCCGTAGTTCACACCACAGTCTCTTAAGAAGTGGTAGCGTTCTTCCAGGTGATGCTCATACTTAATCTTAACAATAGCAATTTCTGATCAATAAATTAAAATTCAAGTCATCTAGCATAAAAAAAAATGCTTGGAGCTCACTGGGATTATTGCTTAGTTTCCTTTGTTGGCTTATATGGTAGTTGGGCAAACAATGTTTCTGGGTTCTGGTTGTATATTAGATTCTACAGCTCTGTATTTCACAGCTTTCATAAAAGCAGGCACCACAGTGATGGGAACCATATAAGTACCTGGATAGATGATAAAAATATTGTTGCTGAGCACTTCAGGGTGTGCTTTGTGTGAGGAGACACTTAATCTGAAGAATAAGGGATTGTTAACTTTTACTATATAGCATATGCAATACTAGAATTTATTAGTCCATTGTTCAGTAACAGCACAGTAACTGATGCGCTGTTTCAAGTATTTTTGGTTTCAATCCATGAGATAAAAGAAGTTCCCAAACTTCCTGCCTCAGTTTTCCTGTTTGCAATATGTGAGTGCTAGTGACACTAAGTGAAAACACAGTAAATTAAACAGTAGAATAGATACATAGCACACAGGTGGAACATGATTTTTGTGTTCCATGAAAAGATTTGGGTTTCCCCCCCCAATTAATAAAGGACTGATTTTTAGTTTAGCTACAGTAAGATAAGGGTGTATAGCAGACACTTCTTACAGCACTCCCCTCATGCTGCATTTGAGAGTGAGCAGGAGAGCTGGTCAGGATTATCTGTACTGTGGCACTCTTCAAGTTCTCAGTAACAAATAGTTAATAAAACACTGTTGTGTGGATGTCCAAGGTGGTCCCCAACCAAATAAGCTGCATGAAGGATTGATACAATCACTTTTTGTGTGTACACAGACCCTCAGCGGTTTAGAACTTACACACTGCCAGGGGTGGTCACTGCTGTGGGGAGCTCACTGCTGCTTCTACAGTGAAGTGGTGAGGGGCAACACGTAATAAGAACAGAAACAAAGGGGAAAAGGTGGTGTTACCACCTTTACGTTGAGATGATCCAGCAATGCAGTCTTAGACAGCTGAGCATTCATTACTTGCCATATACAATAATAACTATTGACAACCTATACTTTTTTAATGAATGTCATCCAACATATTTTTAGATTTTTGCATTTACATTCAGTTTCTGTTTAAAATTGGCATGTTTAGCCCATAGCTGCTTTCAGCACACTAGGAGGGGAGAATGCCTTTTTATTTGCCTCTCTGCCATTTGAGGGAAAATCAGTTGTTCTTTACACAAAATCTCTATCAGTGGCAGCTTTTAAAGGCTTCCTTGTGTAATGTCTGAATTTTTAAAAAATTTTGAAGTGCCAGCTTTTTCTGCATAAAAGCTGCTTATCCCTCAACTGCAAGAACTTCAAACTGTGTGCTGACAGCATCTAGACAGCCTCAACTGAAATAACTTGAGATGGCTATAGCTTCTCTTGGCAAGTGGGGGACATTAAGAGAAAAATCCTACAGTTATGAAGATCATTACGCTAAAATCTCACTCTGCTGACGATCCTTCCACATCTTTAGGCACAAACATCACTTCTCACATTGCCCTGCCTTGCAGTGAGTGTACACTGCTCTTGTGCAGATCCATCTGCAGCAGCAGCAGCCTGTCCTTCTGTGCTCTTGATGATGGAACGTGACTGAGGCAAGAACAGCCAGTGCTCCATAGTGGTGCTTACACATGGCTGGTGGTTGTTTTACGCTGCTTCATGCTAGTTTGCAAAGCTGAAGTGGCCACTTCACCCATTTCGGCGTCTGACACGAATTCATCCTTCCTCCATGCCACCAGAGTAGTAGAGGAGCACAGTCCATTCTTGTTTTCTTAAGTCTGCTTGAGATGCAGAGAGATGCATTTTAATTATTTTTCACCTGGATATGTGCAGCAGAGAGGGACATTGTATTGATTTTTCTGTTTATTTTTCCCTTCTCTCAATTAATAAATCTTTTTCACTACGCAGCTGTATGCTCATAACCTCAGGCTTACCAACATTTGTCATTTCAGTTGACTCTTCCCTCCAACTTCCACCTACCTGTTTCATACCTTGAGGATCTACCTTTACTGTAGATGATACTCACAGATATAAAATATAATATATACATTGATACCAACCTCCTGTTTTCTGGGATCTGAAAGTAGAAAAGCAATAAAGTAATAGGAGCCTGCAGCAGATGAGAGGCTGAGCGTTGTGACTGCACCATGTACAAGATGACTGAGCACCTTTGGGATAGGAACCCTGATGTCTGTATAAATAATCTGTTGCAAAAACAGTACCAGGGTCTGTTGCATCTCCACCTGCCTGTCCATGTCCTATTTCTACTGGAATAAGCAGAGACTACATAGGTCAGTGGTTATGGGCAAGGAATTTTTCACTGAGGGCTTTTGGAGGCAGCTTTTGGATTCTGATGTAACACAATTTCCAGTAGCAGCTGGTGCTCGTAAGACACAGGTGATCCTGCTGTACCTTCCCATTCTTTCAGCACTCAAGTCCACATGAATACACGGGCAATGGTTGTCAAACAACAATTGAAGGCTCACAGCAAGTTGTTTGTCTCCTTTTTAAAATGGTGCAAGCACTGTGTGGCTAAGGAAATGGAAACTCCTTTCTAACAACTGGCTCAGTGTCAAAATTCTGTTTGTATGGATGCCCGGTTTAGAAAATATATTTTCACCTGGCTCATGGTGAAGTCTGCTTTTCCACTGCAGGCAAAATCAAGATAGGCAGCTTTCACAAACCTCATGAAAACTTTACTTAGCAGGCAGACCAGGGCTATCACTGAACACAGAAAATACTTTTTGAAAGGAGTAAAAAGACTGTGAGGTGGGCCACTGGAAAATGTGGATACACCATCACTGGCAGCACTGAAGGCCAAGTCGATGTGGCCCTGAGTAACCTGCTCTAGTGGAAGGTGCCTCTGTACACGGCCAGGGAGTTGAAACTAGGTGATCTTTAAGGTCCCTTCCAACCCAAACTGTTCTATGATATCTTCCAGTTTTTGTGCTTGAGATGGCAGTCCACACTGAGAATAGCTGATAGTTCACACTGAGAGTTGCTGATAGTCCCTGCCTGGCTCACAGGTCCTCTGCCAAACCCCAGCAGACACTGCAAGCTGTTGCTTTTAACCTAGAGAACACTGAGCACCTGCAGTCTTTTGAGGCTTATTTGGTAACAGCTGCTGTTTGCCAGAGTGCTCTCTCTTTCAACTTGCAAATATTCCTTTCCCTTTCCCCCTTAAGGTTACTTTGGGCCCCTTTCTTCTTCTGTTTTCATACCCTCTGCTATTTAAAAGAATTGGTCATGAGAAAAGTTGAGTGGAGAACCCACCAACTTTCTTTCCAGCCCCTTCCTTTATCCCTATGTGGCAATGTGCTGGGAAACCTCCATGAACATCATCAACATCATCATAAGGTAAAGTTTTGTAAAGCACCATGTCCCACCACGCTTCTCTGCTTTATCCTTCTCCAGCTTATGCATGCCCTGGGGTCACTGGTACAAAGGTGGGCCCACAAGCAAAACCTTCTTCCCTTTGAGCAGCCTGGTCTAGTGCAATGTGTCTCTGCTCATGGCAGGGGTTTGGAACTAGATGATCTTGAAGGTCCTTTCCTTCTGTGATCCTGTGATTTCTCCCTTCTTTGCTGGCGGCTCCATGTGTGGACAACCCCAGGCACAACCGTGCCAGTGCCAGCACAGGGGAAATATCTCTGCTGCCTGAAGGTTGTTCAATAGTGTCTTTCCTTGCCAAGCCCCAAAGCATGCCAGGCACTGGTGGAAAGTAAGTTTTGAAATGCTTTTCCTCTCTTTCTGCCAACTCAACATATGAGATGGTAATGCTCTTTATGATATTTTAGTAGTTAACAAACACTATGTGCACGCTGTGAGAAAAATCCTACATGGAAATGAGATCCTGTGTAATGTATGCTTTCCTTTACACCTTCTAATTTTTTATTTTTTTAAGAAGTCTGTGGAATTGGAGCATTATAGATGAAGACTAGACAAGCTGAGAAGAATCAACTGAAAGGTAAATCTTCAAGTTTGTGGCTATCAGAGCAAAAGGTAAAAAGGTAGGATTGTATCTATGTGGTTGTTAACCTTTCACTAACTCACATTGGCTGTAATGGGAGTGTTGGCTCAGTCTGTGCCACTGCCCATTGGACCCTCATTTTCTAGAGGTGAAAGGGGACGTTAGAAAGCTCCAGAAACTCAGGGAGACATGAATGAGGTGAGCATGCAAAGGCTTGTACTGCTCTGCATGTGAGTTGACCATCACAGCCACTTTCTCCACCCCTTCCTCTTTGAGACCAGCTCAACTTCACCACCAGCTCACATACAATACATGAAAAAGAGCAAACCCTGCATTTATTTGAAGTGGCTACTTCCTTAGTGTTCAAAACAGCTTCATTTCCATAATGTTAGATGGCAGCATCATAACCTTTAACAGCACATGAATCAAAAGTTGTCAACTTTTCCTCTTTTGCCATAAGCCTTGTGATTCTTGCCATGTACTTTATTTTCTTGTGGTTAGCCGAAGCTTGCTTGCAAATTTTTCCGGTTTAGAAATGTCCATCATTTCCTGTGCTCTTTAACAACAGAGGAATGCCAGCCAAGGCAGGCAGCCTTTCCACACAGCTCTTTGCTCATTCAGACCATAACAAGGTTACTGCCTCTGCCTGTATAAAGCAGACTGCAACAAGACTCCACGCCTTTCCCTGGTGGTAGTGGGGGACTGGGAGGCTAGAGGGGAAAACTGGCCTGAAAATGTCAAAAAACAAACTAAATCCAAACCCCAAACAACCAAAGAGAACTCCACAACTTTTTCACCAGTTGTTGAAAAAAAGGTCTCGTATACTTATGTGGAAATTTTCCTATTACTGTTATTATTTCAGCTTGTAGTTGGCCATGGGAACATTTCCAAAGAAACCAGTACTCTGGGAAACCTTTTGTTTTCCAGAAAGGCTGTTATTCAAAAGCAATTAACATAAAAACATTAAAATTGTCTAACTTCAGAGACAGAAGAATGAAGGAAGGAAATGTGAGAGTGTGTGTGAGCACGCAGGAGAGACTACAGCAGTCTGGGGCAATGTAAGAGGCAAAAGAGGAAGACCAGGGGACTCAGGTCAGGGATGGTGCAATTGCCAAGGAGGGTTGGCATGGTGACGCTCCACAGCTGCGGGATGCAGGAGCTGGGAGGACTGCTGGGGGCTGTGACCTTGGATGGTAACACAAGTCGAGGAGTAGCGTTAGCCCAGGCCAGTGGGAGTCCAAGGAGTGAGGCTGGAGATGTTCAAGTGTCTCTCTATTCCTAAGGCCAGGTATGAAATGTGTGTTATGTGTTTTGGCAGCTCTGAGTGCCTGTTGTGATGAGGTGCAGTTGTGGTGTCAAGACCAAGTTTGTTCTCTGGGGCAATGCTCCTGAACCCGTTTGCTTCCCACTGACAATGCTGGGCCAAGGCACTGGCAGCAACAGCGTTAGGGGGTTTATTTTACAGCATCATGGTGCATGTTTTCTCCACCATTTCTCCAGTGGGTTTTGAAACAGCTGGCTGATTTCAGTCTCACTTGGGAGGGCAGAGAGTGACTAAATATTAAGGTATTGTCAACTTGTGTGGAAATGGAGATTGTTCAGAAGGAGTTTCCAGATGTCCCAAGGCAGATCTCTCTGCCTTTTTCAAAAGAGTACAACTATTTTAAAGTCTGAACTGCATTATATGCAGCCTAAAGTAAGGCATTTTCTATTGCAAGAGGGGTGCCACAGCTATAAATTCACAGATAATCTTTTAAGGTCTTCTGACATTTCTATCTATCTTTCCTCCTCCTGTGTTACCTCATCTCTGACCCTGTTCCTGTCCACATGTGTCAGTCTCAGTCAGAAATGTGAAAGAGATCTCCATCCTCCTCCTCAAGGGGGACCTGAAGGACTTGGGAATCAGTCAGATGTAATATTGCAGGCAGGAGACCTGTGGAAAGGAGAAGTGGCAGTAAATACTGGGAAAGTTGAGATCTTTGAAAATGCATGAGATGAACTGGAGTTGCTGGGCTGAAAAAGAGGAATGCAAAAGTTGATGAAATGGACAAACCTGCCAGGAATCCTGAGATCAGAGACAATTGGAAGAACCCACCTGTGTCCCAGAAGCATGTTTGAGACAAAAATCCCTAAAGACCTTGGATAAATAAAAGTCTGAAATGCAAAAGCTTGTTCTAAACTAGATAGTAGTCTGTGCTCTGAAAAACACAGAGAAATGGGGCAGGAAACATTGCATAAAAAATGAAAAAGGCATGTGAACAACAATGACAGCAGAGCTGAAAGCGACTTCAAAAAGGCTCAGGACAGAATGCTATGCTGGTGGAAGGGGAGGAGGCATCTGGGACTGTCCTTCTCCTCCTGCAGAAGGAGGTTTTGCAGGTTTTCAGCACATCATTTCTGTGCTGGTGTTTTCCTGTATGCCTTCCCTTCCACTCAGAGGGCAGCATAAACTTTTAATGGATCATCAGTAGCTGGTACAAGTGTCCCCCCACCTTCCATCCTTCTGTCTTGTTTCAAGATCAAATGTTAATTGAAACAAGATGCAGCAGACAGGATGAATGTCTATAAATAGCTTCTAAACTGTCATCTTAAGAGCAATGTATGTGACCTAGTTCAAACACCAATATGAAGAAAGAAAAATTGTTAAACACATACTCCCATTAAACACAGGAAGGTCTCCTTGTAAATTGTTTTATTCTTTGACAGATACTTATTTAGGCTGATTACAGCAACTGGTAACATATTTTCTGCTTTGGTGCCCAGTAAATGCATTTTGATAATAGATTCCATTCATACTACACATTGTATTGTCATTCAATTTATGGCACAGATAATGTTCATTCTTACTAGTTTCTCCTTCTTTCAATTTTTAAAGAGTTTAATTTATTTACTCTATTACCTGACATGCAGAAGAGATTTTGTTTGGGCTTTTTAACCTCCTCACTTAAAATATGTAATTTTTGATGATAGAGTATTCTAGGATGACCATATGACTTATCTGAGAAACCATTTAGAACACTGTAGAGATTGTGAAACCCATGTAGGGTTTTTACACTTCCAATTTATGTAACACAGTATTTAACTCGTCTGAGCCCCCAGAAGATTACCTGTATAAGTAGCAAAGGCAGACAGGATTCAGCTTTTGTTATTCAATCTCTTTTCAACATATGAAGTTCTCTTCCAACAGCTGGCTCTGTAAAGAAGGTTTGTCAAGGTTATATTTTTCAGTACTTGACTCTTGGCACTGAATATTTCTCATTTGTTATTTGCCTTGCTTTCTGAGGGGTTGCATATATCATCCTTACTGCCAAAGTTCTGCAGCAGCATGTACATTTTGAGGAAAATATTTATTTGAAGTGTAACTATGTTTTCACTATAAAAAATACAAAGCTAAAAGTGACTGAAATAAGAGCCAAATATATATATATTTTTAAGTATGCTTATGCAAGTTAAAATAAATGAAACACAGACTTTTAAACTTTATCCATACTCACTGAGCTTCCATGGTATTACTATAGATAGTCAGCACTCAGAGCCAACTACCATTTAAAGACCAGTAAAAACACTACTGTGTTTCTAGACATTTTATTGTAATGAACTGTTCCCTATCTGTTCTGTGAAGCTAGAGAAAGCTTTACCCTAGACTAAGTGCTAGTTGTTTATGCACATACTGCAGAAATTTTCGAATATTTTGAAGCCAGGGGACATTCAGCTTGGAAAAAAATTCTTCACTGAAAGAATAAGTATTACAACAGGGTCCCCAGGGAAGTGATGGAGTCACCACCACTGAGGTATTCAGAAAACAAGTAGATGTGGCACTTTGCAATATGGTTTAGTGGGCATGGTGGTGTTCAGTCACAGGTTGGACTTGATCATCTTGGAGACCTTTTTCAACCTGAATGATTCTATGGTTCTATGAAACCTGTGTTACATTACATCAAGGTTAAGAAACAACACATACATAAATGCAGACTGCAGGACTTAAACCTCAAAAGATAGGTGTCTTTTTTTTGATGTTGATTTGTGGATTCAGAAATAATACTTATCCAAGTGGAAGCTGTGAGTTTTAATATCCTAAGCAGTCTCTAGTATGAGAAGTCACAGAGCTTGTATTGAAAATGAAATATAAAGTTGCCTCAAGCCACAGACAGCTAGCAGCTTGTTTTGATAAGGTTTTTGGGACAGCCTGACAGTTTAGTTCATTGACTTTGCTATTGCTAGAATTTGGGCATTAATCTTGATATCTAGTGGATACATCCCAAAATGTGTTTTAAAACTTGCTAGTGGATATATTTCAAAATATGTTTTAAAACTTGTTAGCCTGAATACCACAATGTACAAAAGCAGGATAAGGGGATGTGGTGGTGGAGGATAAAGGTCCTCTCCCTAAAAGCACATGGTCTGTCTCCTTTCCCTTGAGCATTAAACAATGCAGCTGCAAAACCCCAAAGACAGAAACCCCAGGAGAAAACAGCATTCCCTGTTTGACTTTCTCACTAGTTTGGAGACTTCTTTCTGGGAACCACATCAAAGGTGGTTCATTGCTTCTATCTAATCGTGGTTCTTTGTGGTGGCAAAAAGTGAGCAATAGGAAAGAACTTTGAGCTAGGTGAGGCCTGAAGTTCCCAAGAACCTAGAAGATCCTTGCATTCCTGGATCCTCTTGTGCACCTTACACACCTGGAAGTGCTGCACTTAGCACGCTGTACCACAATATAAAGCAGACACAACCCATTCACAGAACCAGTACATATGTAAAATAACATGAGGAATGTGCCATATGAAAGTAAGCATCTCTGTGAACCATCAAGTTGGCATTTATATTTGAAAGCTGTAAAATGACCTGTCTGCACCTTTGGCAATAAAAATTTCAAAGTGTACAAGGCAGGACTTCGAGTAGATATGTCAAGTAAAACAACATCTAGACAGATATATCTGCAAACATAGAAAGAATGTGGGTATTTTCAAGCCTGAACTGAGGTGTTCAGACTTATGTGAGGTACTTGCTTTTGCAAGAGGAGAGAAGATTGCTGTTTCCTCTCTCCCTATATCTATTTTCAATGTCTTTTTGAATTTTCCAGATAATCCTGGCCTCTATAAGAATCTGGATAGGGAATAGTAACCATCTATTTTGACATGGATGACCAGTCGCACAGCATATTTGAATCCTGTACAGAAACACTTGGAGATATTGGTACCACTCAGCAACGCATAGGCAAAAATTGCTTTTATTGAACCTATTCACCAGATGGTTATAAGAAGATACTGTAAAAAATGCTATCCATTTGTGGTCAGAAAAAGTATCAAGTACGACAAGTTATCCTTACTGAATACTTCAGTTACTGTACTTGGCAGAGAATTTGCTTTAACTCCAGAAGAGTATTTCAAATGAAATCTTTAGAAGAGATGTGAACCAACTGTGCAATAGTGGACTTTTTGTTCCTCATGCCATAATCCTTCTCCCAGTCCCATATTAAAGCAACAGAAAATTTAAGCAGCTCCTAATTACAGAGGCCAACATAACAGCTAAGCTATTTGGGATGAAAGCACCATAGGACAACTGTAGTTCCAGCAGGATTTGACTTAAGGATCATGTGGGAAGCATTTCCACTGCCAGAGCAGTGATGAAAAGGAGACGGGGGTGAGGGGTGAACAAGTTCCAGTTGTGAATCACCTCTCATGTTGGCCAAGGAATCTGCAGATGGAAAGAGGAGGGAAGAGGAGGGAAGCGACCACTGAGGCTGAGCTCTGCAACCTCATTTTCCTGCTCCCCACTAGGAAGAGCTGTACTTCTTTTCCCTCTCTGAGATATGCCCTCTCATACTGCATGCACCCTCATTAATTGGAGCATCTCCCTTCTGCATCCTAATCAAACAGTGCTGGCAAAGCAGTATCACTATTAAGAGCAATATCTGACATGCTGGCCAAGTCAGCCAGTGAATTGCTTGCCTCAGGCCTGGCAGGTAGAGGTCTCCATCTAATTTTATCCAGGATGAAACATTGATGCTTTCTCCCACCGGAGCAAAATACCACCAGGTAAAAGATGGCAGCAAACATATTAAAATGGGTGTTACACCACCAAAAATCAATAAGAGGTGAAAAAAACAGCTGAGAAAGAGGAGTTCAAAATCAAAACTGCATGCATGTGGAAATGGCCCACATCCTAGGAAGTACACCTTTCAGCCGAGGAGTTCCTGCCGTAGAGGACAATTACCTAGTCAGCTCTGTGCCAGACCCAAATGTCTTGCAACAGAAGTCAGCTGTGAGTGGGATTTTGGCTAGGTCTGCAGTGGAAATGCATGTCAACCACAAAGTGGCTTCCAAGTCTGGGTAGTAATTTTCCCCAAATGTAGTACAGAAATGAGCTATTCCTCATTTTTGCCTCTCGCTGTTGTTTGGGCCTGGGCTGATTTATCAAGAAATGCCAAGGAGCTGCACAGGTATTCATGGAGTGAACTTTACTAGAATTTAATTCCAGCAAGGGCTCTGCTTTTCACAGAGTTTCCTGATCCCTAGAGATACAACTGGGGCAAATAGGCGCCTTTGCAGCAAACCTGACCCTGCGTGCAATAGGTGGAACCACCTGTGTCTGTGTCACTGTGCCTGTGTCCAAGTCAAACAGCTCGCTTCCTGGAGTCCCCGGCCAGAGGGGAATGTCGCGGTGCGTCACAGCTTGGAGCGGAAAGCGGATGGTGCTGTGGAGAGCACACGCTGTGACCGGCTAGGATGTAGGCATTGCTCCTGTGAGCTCATGGCAGCAGATGGCTCGTTCCTGTACTTGATGGCAGGAGAGAGGCACGGAAGTGGGGGTAGGGACAGTTTTTTTCCCCGGAAACTTATTTGTCTGACAGATATCAAGCCCAGCATCTGTGTGTTCTGGGAGGTTCAGATGGATGTGTTACACCGCTGATTCAGCCCCTGCGCTCCCCAGCTGCTTGGCTTGGGGTGGGTTTGGCGGACAGTCCTGCCTGAGCCTATTGCAAAAGTTAAAAAGTTATTTTCTCAGCTCTTCCCCCTCCCACACACCCGTGCCAAGGCAGCAAAATTGTGGTTCCTTTCTCAGAAACTAACTAAAGCTTTGCTCCACTAAAACTTGGCCACTGCAATAAGAAAGGTATAAAATAAAATGGCAAATAAGACAAAATTATTTTTCTCTAACGAAATATGTTGCAAGTTGATGACAGTCCTGTTTCTTTCCTTTTCCTGTTTTTTTTCCTCTTAGCTATGCACAAACATTTCTTCTGCCGTAGGTATCCCATCACTGCAGTTTTAGGCAACCTCTATCACACAGTGCTGTGCTGGGGTTGGACTAGGACAGCTGGCAGCAGGCTAACCTTCTAGGACAGTGGCATTCTCCCTCTATGGAAAGGGAGGGGAGAGATTCAACGTACTTGTCTAAATCAGCATATACCTGGTGATTTAGATAATGGTAAGGCACACTGGAAAAGTGTGTATGTCTTTTAATCTAAGATCATGAGTATGGTGCGTGTAAAATACTGGATTTAGTGAGCTATGACAGCTCTGGATGAAAAGGAAAAGGTTTTGCAGTACTTCTGCTGGGCCCCAGTTCACCCAGCCTGGGTCTTTGCAGGATAACTTGTTTTTAAGGTGGGTTTATGGACAGAGATACCACCTCCTTCCTGTGAAGCTTAGTAGCTGGTTGATTACTTTTTAGTGTGAGAGTTCAGAAAAACATTCTTAAACCATGATGTCTCCAGAGGTTTGTGGTAAGAAAACAATGTTAATTTGCCCAGTCTAGAAGTAGAAAGATGAAAAAAGAGTAAAGTACACTGTGTTCTTTGTTCCTAGTACCTGGAATTGGTGTCCTTGTTGGAGAAAAGTGCCATAAATGTCATTAATGTTTGAGGTTTCTTTCTCTTGTTTATGGAGCAGTGCAGTATTGCTGCCACAGCAGTGTTGCACTACACAGCACGATCCTCCTGTTTTCACTTTTTAATGAACAGTGACTCTAATTACTGTAGTTATTGCACTGGGTGTGCACCCGTGCTTTACTGCAGTTTCCAGGGGGGAGTGTGTCATATCAGCTTCTAGAAAAGTTCAGGACAGCTGCCTGTGTCATGGAAACATAAGACTTGATTAACAGAGGATGTAGGAAGCCAAAGTAAACACTAGAAATGTGTAAAGCAGCTATGGTGATGTAGATTAGTATATGAAGGGATGTGTAAATATGAGTGCTTGACATGATTGATTTTTACATCCAAAGGGAAGTCATTATGTTACTAGGTTTTGAGCTGGAAGTCCCTGCTGGCAGTGTTGGAGCTATTTCAATGTCCCACTTAACTCAAAATCTCAAATATTGTGAAGAGTCAGGCCTGCATTCAAATCTTCCCTGAATTTCAAATATGAAAGGACAAGCAACAAGAGAGAAAATGTGAAACTTTAAAAAGTGTGCCTGTCAGCAAAAAACATTGGTGCGTACACGCAGCCCCTCTTGGTCGAACCACATACCTTGTGTATTAAAAAATCCCCCCATGAGAGGTAGATGTGATGTTAGCTGGGTAACAGGACCATTTAAAAAGCAGGAGGAGTGCTTTGAGAGCCTATGAGATGCCTTATCCTTTTTTTGAGTTGCTGACACACAGAGCTGCAATACACATTAGAGACAAAGTGAAAACCTGCAGTTACTTAAATCAGCCACTGAGACACATCCAGTTAACTGGGTTATAAAGAAAGCCTGAATTATCATATTCTACTCTGTCATTTAAAGATAAATGTTTTTCAGCGTAAACCCCATCATTATGTGTACATATTTTATAAAAGGTTGTGTTTTGTTTGCACTTATTTTTTGTTTGCATGCGTTTTTTGTTGTTTTTACAGCAATCATAAGACTTTTAGACTTGCTAAGAAGTGGGTCCAACTTGTGGTTAAATCCTGCAGACGATAGTCTTGCTGATCTCAGGATTTTCCAAATACTAAAACACACATGTCTGGGTTTCTGAAAACCCCACAAAAATTCAAAAACATGAGACCCACTTCACTTTTCCCAAGATATCTGAGATGGCCATAAACCACTGGAGCATCATGGCAAGATTTCTTGTAATAGACAATTTCTCAAACAGCTCTTAGTGGCTTATTAGCAATTTCAGGTATTATATATTAGCAAACAAAATCAAAATTTATCCTTTAGTTTTTGCTTAGCTACAATAAAATATTTATAAGGTGCAACCTTATGTGCATGCAGATGCAATAGTTTTTCCAGTGTTGTTTATATAAGAGAGTACCATTAAAAATGTCATGTGGAGGGAGGAGGGTGCTCTGTATGGAGACCTGTATAAAGTCTGAGCCAAGAAAAATAAATCTCCCAGTAAACCCTGGCACTCTTGTGCAAGTGCCATCCCCAGCACTGCTTCCTACAGGAGCCTGGGGCCAAGGTGTGGAGGTTGGTACCTGCCAGCTGCATGGCTCTGCATGTGGAATGACTGGTCTAGATAAGAATTTGTTTCAGCAGAATCAAATGGAAGTCCTTAGCTAGAGATAAGTCTGAAGTTCTCATGAACCACTAAGTTCCTTTTGATGCATATCTTTACACTCAGGGTTTGTATATATATATATATTTACACTCGGGGTTTGTAGATATAGTTACAGTGTGACAAATATCCCTGATGTGACAAGCTGGCAGGAAAGAGACAGTGTAAGTGCCTATGTACCTGCTTGAGTGAAAATCTGGAGGGTCTCAGTGTGTGCATGTGTCTTGTTCATTTACTCAAGTTGATTTAAGTTTCTCAAGTGGTAATTGCAAGCCTTGGGTAACTGGACAGTTCAAGAAGAAGAAATACACTTGCTGAAATGCGATTGTCCTATATTGGGACAACCGTCTGGCCCCATGGCAAGGCATTTTTTATTTTCAGGTGAACTCATTCCATTTTAAGCTTTGCTTTGCTTCAATGGCCCTTTTGACAACTGTAAAGGATGCTTCTGGCTTTGGCCCACTCTGGTATTTCGTTTATCCTCTGCAGAAGTCTGCCTTTTTGGCAACATGGGCCATTAGCTTTCCTCTTGTGGTTTCAGCTTTTCTTCTTGCCTTTCCACTTGGGATTTTCCTTCTTTTATTGTTCCTTTTCTCTTTTCAGCAAGCAGTTTCTGCAGATCTGCAAGGTGAATTCTATTCATTCTTCATACACGCCTTCCTTTTATTAAATTGGTCATTTATTTTTCAGTCCTCATTCTTAAGGTGAATATTACAGAGCTGTGCTTTTGGAGCAGGGAGGAGAAGTGAGAGGTAGAGGAAATCACATCTCCCAGGGAAAGTGCTGCTTCTAATTATGCCTTGGAGATTATTTCTTCATGGCTCAGATATAATTACTACTTGATCAAACTCATATGTGCTATTTAGGACAAAATAAAGCCTCTCTTTCTATATGACCCAAAAAACAAGCTGTTACTTCAAATATTCATTCTTAGGGGGTCAGGAAACTGCATCTGTAATTCTTACACATGCTATAGACCCTGAACTCTTTCCAACATAGCAGCCCCTTTTGTTTAACTCTTTCCTCCTGCAGCCCCGCTTCTAGCAAAACTTTGCCACCTATAGAAATACAGAGGTGCAAAGCAGGACTTTAAGGACATCTCTTAATTTCTGGATTCTGATTGTCTTTTGAGAACTGCTTAGAAATGTATATTTTAGGACAGGATTTTTAACCTTGCCCATGTCTTACCCAAGTTGGAAAAAGCTGGAAGTAGAGGGTAGTGCAACCTAGATGGTTAAGACAGTAGGGACACGGCCTCAAAGAGCAGGGAAGTTCTGGGAGAATGACAAGAAAGCCCCTGTATGCCCTTGATTATTTTCTTTCCTTCTCTAAAGCTCGTGCTTTCACCACTTCAGAGTCAGTACTAGGAGCAATACCAGGTACTTTCTGGTGACAAAGAAGTGTGTGCTACATGAGCTGGTGAGATGATTCCTCTGCTGAGTCAAAATACACTGAATTGGTAAGACTCATTCCCAAGTCTTCAGTGAGTTGCAAATCCCCCAAAGGGACCTGCCTTGAGTTTACACAGTCTATGACTAAACCTGCTGTCCTCTGTATTCTCACACACCTGCTGACTGGATCCTGGAAGGTTACCCAGACGTCTGAAGCTCTGTCTTTGAACATGCTCAGAGACATGTCAGCCTCAACAGAACTGGGCAGCTTGGTGACAGCTTCCTGCCCATGTTCTGCCCTGCAGCACCAGATGCAGCACTTTTCCAGATCACACTCTGCAAAAAGGGCTATTGTAGGCTATTGCTCTTGCTTGAAGTACAGCAGGGATGCTGGAGTTCCTGTTCTCCTTATCCAACTACCCAGGGTGAGGATGTTTCCTCCCCATCCCACCTGGTCCTCTCATATGGGCTCAGTCTCTTCTTTCAGCTAAGAGATTTACAGCACCTCTCATTCTCTGGAGACTGCCAGGGCTGCACAACTTTTGCAGTGGGTACAATCCAATGATTCTTAGAGCTGGAGGGATTAATCAAGAAACTATTAAGTGCAGTGAGCAGAGCATGTATGCAAAAGCAAAAAGAACAGTATCACACTGCTTCTTCCAGAAATTATCCCTGTGGGTTATGCATATTTTCTATGAAAGTTATAAGGAGACCTTGGTGTGAGAGTCACTGCCTAAAGGCTCTGGAGAGGTCTGTGTATCCCGGTGGCACTGTATACAGGAAATGTAGAGGAAGAATGGTGTTTGCACTCTCTGTCCCAGTGTGATCCTTCAGAAGGACGTCTCAAGGTCCATGGAGAATTTGGCTTCCAATTCATTTTTAGGTAAATTATAACAATGTGGAGAAAGCTGCTGATGAATGGGGTGTTTAACAGTGGGGTTTGATGTGCTGTTTCCCAAGGGTTAAGAAAGCATGGGTCCAAACCAGGGTACTGATGTAGAACATCTCGTACTTCCCTAAAATTGTAATAATTCTCAATTTACAAACCTCCTGGGAAGGGCTCACATAACACTGGAAAGGAGCTGCTAGTACTTATTTCTTAGCCCTCTGACTTTGCACAGTCTGGCGCAAGGGATGAAGCATGCCAAACAAACAAATTCTTTGTTGTTAAAGGCCAAAAATGTTTGGCTGATTGTGCTTCACCATCAATTTCAGTAACAAAAGCCTGCTTAATAGGAGGAGAACAAGGCTTGTACCTATTAGCTGCTGTCACTTTTGCACATGAGACTAATGGCAGCCACTGACTCCACCAGCTATGACACATATAAACCTTTTTGAAAGGCACAATTTGAAGTAGTGATTTATGCTCTATTGATATTCTTTATTTCAAATATAAAGCCACCATAATGCCACATGTATTACTTCAAAGGATTATGAATCACCCACAGAATGTTTTATAAATGATTTCTCTTCAACATTGCCTTATATCATCAGGGCAATTGTTTCTGCAGTCCCACTTCCAATCCTTCCACCTTAGTCTAAGGCCAGCTCTTGTAAAAATCCCTGAGATCCTTTTTTACTAACACTATTATCAGACCCCACACTGCCTCTGTTTTCCTCCATGAAAGTGTGCTATTCAGGCACACTCCTAGAGGCTGTTGCCTTTTTCCAGTTGTTAGGTTGACTCCCACTAGGAAATTGCGTGTATGTATTCATCCCCAACATGTCTGCCTATCCAGCTGGTGAAGGATGCAGCTGTAGACACAAGACAGGGGAGGTACCTTCTCTACTGCCAGCCCTACCATAGCATGGAGGTTTCATACGCTTAA
>JAWWMO010000083.1:84360923-84397706 GCA_035047845.1 Dendrocincla fuliginosa | reverse complement strand
AGTCCCACTTCCAATCCTTCCACCTTAGTCTAAGGCCAGCTCTTGTAAAAATCCCTGAGATCCTTTTTTACTAACGCTATTATCAGACCCCACACTGCCTCTGTTTTCCTCCATGGAAGTGTGCTATTCAGGCACACTCCTAGAGGCTGTTGCCTTTTCCCAGTTGTTGGAAAGTGGGTGCTTGCGTTCTGGCCCTGTGTTGGAAGGTTGACTCCCACTAGGAAATTGCATGTATGTATTCATCCCCAACATGTCTGCCTATCCAGCTGGTGAAGGATGCAGCTGTAGATACAGGACAGGGCAGGTACATGTTCTACTGCCAGCCGTACCATAGCATGGAGGTTTCACACGCTTAACTGCTCTAATTGTTGAACAGGAGCTCAGACCATGGAACACTTATCCATATAGGTAGGGACACTCCTTCTGTGAGCATGCAGGAGTTACCAGCACCCAAGCTATCTAAGAGAGGATTTGGGCTCACAGGCAATTTATTAAAACGTCCCCAATTCTGTCCCCTTTGTGTAGTCTTCATGTACATGTATTACTAATGACCACACACACTGTATGTAGGCAATGTGTGTGCATTTATGGTGTCCTTTTAGAGGTATCTATTCTTCCTGGGAGAAGAGAATCAAGAGAAACTGCAGTCCCTCAGGATATAAATGAGATCACAGCCAAAATTCAAAACTCCCTATTACCCTTGCTTACTCAGTGCCCAAGTATGGGCCAAGCAGGCCAGGCCTGCATCTCTGCTCATGAGGGTTTATTGCTGTACTTTATCAGAGCTATACATCAGCACTCAATGTTCACATATACCATTTATTTTGATATGATGAGACAGGAAACACTTTCTTCCCATGCACAGGTAGACAGCTGACCTCAGAAATTCCAAACCTGATGCTGAGAACTTGCTTGTGTGTGACCTGTGCTGAAAGAGAAGTACCCATACAAGGGACACCTGTTCTTTACCACAAACCATGCTTTGGATTCAAGACTTGCAGAGAAAAGGACACTATTCTTGTGGGCTGTGCATGGTTAGAGACTTGTAAATGATTTATTCACTTGAGAGAAGAGTACTTTTTACATTCCAGATTTGGGACATTGGAGAAGATTTCAGATAGTCCATGAACCAGACACAGTATTTTGGGGTGCTGTGCTGGGTGCACTGGAGTCAAATTACAGAGCCACAGCAGTCAGAAGTGATAACTGGCTGAACCTCTTGTTCAGAAGAGAACTCACTGGTAAATAATTACCACAGCTAGCCCCAGAACCAATCTATTGTCTAATCCACTAGTAGTATGATTTTATGTACAGATTATTGATTTTAGGCTACAGTGTCAGAGACCGCAATGTTCTGTACCCATGTGACCTCACAGGTTGTGAAATGTGTGCAGTTACAGGCATTACTTACCAGTATTTTAAGCAGTGTTTGCTAATTATTGTTATTATCTCTCCCAAGAGATTAGTGCCATTACTTGTCTGTAGGCTGTGATTTACAGTAATCATCTGAAAATACTGGATTTGTTAAGCTTCTCAGATAATAACAAAAACAAGTCAAGCAGTACTGAGAGATATCGAATGATCTTAAAGAAAATGTTTTTCTTTCTTGAAGATGTATTGTTTTATTATATTCCAGCCACCCACTTGTCAACAGCCAAAGTGGTCTGTCATTGGGGGACACATACTAAAATTAGAAAAATATGAAGGTATTTCTGTAAATTCTAATATGAACAGTATGGTCACCTTAGTGTGACTGAAGTGTTCAGTAACAATACACATACCACTTGACTCTTCTTGTTTGAAAGAGCACTAAGTCAGGGTTTTTCTCCAGAACCTGACATCAAGTCTGTGAAAGTCTTATTTATTGAAGTTATTCAGAAAAAAAACATACGTACTATTTGTTTTGGATATGTAAACCATGTACATTGCTAGAGATATTAAGAGGCCTTAAAACCCATTGGTAAGTTTTCTAGTAAAAAAATTTTGTTGTACAAATTTACTAAAGATTACTTGGTCCTTCAGAAAAAGAGATTATAATCATGCTTTTCAAGCTTTTTTCTTTCGCAGAGTGAATTAGAAAAACCTTTTTAAGCTTATACTAGTTAATTTTTACTTTGATATTTTTCTCCAGTAAAAAACCCTCACCTTTGCTTACCTTCATTTCCCTGTGGTTTGGTGGGGTTTGAGACTTACATGCCTCTGTTAAAGGAGATCAAGGCACATCTCCTTGCATGTGCCCGCTACTCCTGTCCTTCACAGGAGCCCATATATAGCAATTCCATAGGGAACTAGAAGGCTGTGATGGGAGAAAGCCAGGAAACACAGGCTAGTGAAATGCAGGGGCTCTGAAATGAACTGATCCAAGGCCTCTCTGCATTGAATTTTGCTGCTTTCCAGGACACAGGGCTAAGGTCATTCCTAGTACAAACACAGCAGAGGGAAGGGCTGGGGCAGGAAGTTTCCAAGGGTACACACCTGCTGTACAAACCAGTAGTGAATAAGCAAGGCAAAAGCCCTGGAGCTCCAGCACCCGGCTTTCTCATCCACTAAAGAGGATGGGGGCACCAACTGCAGCTGTTGAAGGCTTCATTCCTCTCATAGCTCTCAGCAAACCCCTTCCATTGGGAACAGCTGGCTCTGCAGTCCCAGAGCCCCCTGTGGCACAGCTCCTGCCCCAGCCCAGCATCTTTGCAGCACCAGGGTTTGGGCCACACCAGGCAGTTCAGCTACAGTGGTTCCAGAGACAGTTGCCTGCTTTGTCCTGGCCTTTGAGAGCAAGCAGATCCACCTGTGTATGGGGTAAACACAAGCTACTGAAGTCCTAAAAAAACCCCAGAAAACCTCACAACAAGCCTGATGTAACCCTCCCATCTCCAGTGTTTGATGGACCAGTGGTGTGTAGGTAGCTGCATAGGAAAACAGGAGCTTGGCCTCTGGGATAGGAAAGATGAGTCAAGGAAAATATGTTTTCCACCTGCCAAAAAGACTAAGGCTAAAGCTTTGCCAGTTGGACCACACCTTGTGAGCTGCATAATTCCCATTAATGTCAATGGGATTTCTGTGGGAGCTTAGCAAGTTGCATGCTGTAAGCTGTTACACGGGAATGGCAGGAGAACATATTAATGCAAATATATATGAGGCTAAAGCCATCCATGATCTGTTAGTAAGTAATGCATTCAGGTAATATTTCCCAGATAGTCACGGTCATACTTGAACAGATTAGTCCTCACCCTGACTGCTAGCTTTCTGCTTTATAGATGTGGCAGTACTACTAGTCAAAACACATTCTCCTCAAGTCTGAAATAGTATTTGCTGCTGCTTCTCCTTTCAAATGCTTTTCTTTTGTCCTCTTTTCAATTTAAATTCAACCTATACATGTTTATCTAGATAATATCCCATAAGTACTTTTACATATAAATGTACTTCTCAATTTTCACTTCTTCTAAAGCTGTCAATAAAACATTTTAAAACTACTCTGTGGCACAGATAAGCATTCCACTTATCCGTATTTTCTCTTATGTACAGCAAGGGAGGTACTGCTCAGTTGCCTCAGAGAAGCCACTGATGAGAGCAGCCAGTTCATGTGCTGTTCTCAAAAAGAACCCAGATGGACTGAACACCATCGTGCATGTTGGCTGCTAGATCTGCTCTGTCCTCAGCTTCCTGCTAAAACAAATTTGTTTTGATTGTTCCACATAGTAAACAGTTGTTGATCAATGTAATGCTGAATGGTGCTGGTGGCTGATTCATCACTCTTGGCTTGACTACTGCACAGCCTAAGGAGCAAAAGGGAAATACTAACGACTAGGAAAAAAAGGCCAACAATGGAAGAAAGAAGGAAGGGAAGAAAAGGAAATCTAGCAACCATCATATGAATACATAGCATGGAGAGAAGAGTCACTAATGTTTTTTCCAAAACTAAGATATATTTACTTTCTGATGCAGATTTATGCAGCAAGACACTTAAGATTTTGAAAATGGAATGCGTAGATACTGTGCAGCAGAAATTAGCCAAGAGGCAACATCTTAATATAGAGTGAAGGAGTGCATGGAGCACTTCTGACAGTGGAGGAGCCTGGGTTCCTTCACAGGCATTCCCAAACAATGTTAAAAATATTTGTGGGAGAGAACAAGCTTGTGAAATCAATTTTCTGAGCTGCTGTCTGCTTATTTAAAACAAAAATGATCTTACAGCAGTTCTATGTGTTTTCATATCAATGCTAAACTTATCTTATAAACACATCTTCAGTATGTAAAGTAAGTTAAAAACATCCATTATAAAACTCGGATGCAAGGAGAATGTGGCCTGGATGCTTACTGGCATGCAGAGAGATATCCTGTCTTATTCTTTTCTGTACTGTGATACAGTTGTAGCATTATCTGATATCTAGGGCTTTGAAGGATCTATTGTAAGCACGTCAAAGACTTAGAATTTGTTTTTGGCAATATTACATCCCCAAAACTGAGTAATGAATCCCACTGACTTTCATTAAACAATGTATCCCATTATTGTTTTTCCTCTTTTGGAGCTGAAATTAAACTAGCATTAATAATACATTGCGTATTCATTCTTTCAATGAGAAAAAAAATATTATATCTATAGAAATGTGCATTCAAAGTGTAGCTTACAAACTAACGAGTCACTGCTGCTTGCCTTGCACAAGATCCTGATGTCCATGACGGAGCTTGGGTGTGACATGAGTGCTGTTCTGTGATCAGCATCTCATCTCCTTAGTGACCTGGGGAGTCCAGGACTAACAAGCTATGGTGCAAGTATCCCACACAGCAGTTTTGCACACAGGAAGAGAACGGCAAGTATTCCCACAGCAAGTATTCCCACAGCATTCCCACAGCAAGTGGTAACTGGTCTAGCAGCCTTTCAGGCTAACATCCACTGGCTCAGAAAGATAAGGGAAGGAAGTGCCACAACTGCAGGGTGGTTCGTGGTAGGAGTGAGGGCTGTGAGACTGGGGGGGAAGTGGTAGAGCCTGAACTTGGGAGTCCAGATTAAAACCTTACAAGAGTTGAAGACTGGGACAAAGAATCAGAAGTGGGAAAATACCAATCACCAGCTGTCATAAGAAAGAGGACAGAAAGAAAGAAGAGGCAGAAAACCATCTGCACCCTTGGTCCCTAGACTTAGTTTCACAAGTCGTGGTCATTCTGATGTTGGCATGTACTCGTCAGCCATCCCCCCAGCAACTGTCCAAACTCTCCTTCAGTCTCTTTCCTCCAAAGTGTGACAATGTTCACTTGCTCTCAGTTATTCTTTTGGTGTCTCATGGTGCTAAGTTCAGTGTTCTAATGTAGAAGGTCTTGCCTTTCTGAAGACCATCTGGGTGTCAGACACCAATGGACAGTGGAACTCTGCTTTTTAGCATATTTTTTTAAAAGTCTGGGAAATAAGTACTTTTTTCATACTAATTAGTATTAACATTTTTCTAACCAGGAAAGATAGAAGAATAGTCAGGTTGTGAAATAAAGCACTCGAAAACTACAAAGTGTCACGATTAAAAGTTACCCAAGGATTTGATTTAATCCTGTCGTGTATATTCATTATGGTATTTTACAAACAAGTTTGAGTCCAACTTTATTTATCTTGGCAGTATTTCAATGGAAATATTTGTTTGAAGCTGTTCATTTCCACAGTGGTCAGCACCATAAATAGTCATCACAATAGCAGTACTTGATAGGTATTTTTGCTTCATTTTACAAATGGGGCAAACTTCATAGTCAAGTGGGCAAGTGCGTCTGGTAAGACAGGTTTAGATGTTTGGATATCTTGGTGCCTTTTCGTTAATTCAGATGAGGATTCCTTCTGAACCAGGGCAGTATATAAAATATACAGGGTGGCAATGAAATCCTGTCTCTACAAAAATTAATGTAAAGGAGACATTATGGTACAAATACATATCCTTAAGGTCTAAGTTATTCTGTTCACCAAACCAAATTTCTAACAAATTGGCAAGCTAACAAATATCAGCATTTATGAAAATTAAATCCATATGTCTTCAAATGTATGTATCATCAACTGTTTCCAGATGTAAAAGGCCATGGACAATTTTAAAGAACTTCAGTCCTGTAGTCAGTTTTCATTATGATACTCAAAAATAGCACTGTTCACAAGAGATATACAACAATATTTAGTCTCTTCAGGAAACAATACTTGTTGCTTTCCTTAAAGCCAGGTATCCTGTAACCACATCTGAAGGGAGCATCCGAATATAGGCAAATTCTTCGATAGTACTAAACCTTAGCTTGCTCTGGGGATCTGTGTAATTTGCCTGAAAAAGAAACAATGGTAGAGATACTGATCAAATAAAACTTCAAACCATAATAGTAAAAAAGTGTCTTAATTACAAGACCACAAAATAATGAGTTTCTTTGCCTAGTAACAGCACTGCTGTTCTATCACGTGACCAAAAGTTTGTCTTTTTTTCTTTCTCGTCATGTCAGAACTTATGAGAAGTTAACAGACCCCTACAAAATCACCTTAGAAATGCATTAACAGAGGGCTGAAATAAGTTTCATGAAAAAGAGTGCAAAAGAAATTCCTCAATTCTAAACTCACCCTAGCAACTCTGTGCCCTGTGCAGTCTCTCTCAAGGCAGCTCTCCAAATAGTCAGGCTGCTGCCAATAAATTACCCACAAAGAGGTTGAATTATGGGTGCCCTGATAGCTTTGGACTGCTTTTCTCTTGCTGCATACAACTTAGCTTTTAATTTACTTTAAAGTGGTTGTTAAAGCTAGGGCGTCTCAGCTTACAGTTCTGTATCTGAACTGATAAGAAATTTGAACTCAGCGTTGTGTTTTGCTACAGATGCCTGCTTTTAGGATAACAGCCTGGCCAGCTCACCCTGGGCTACACTTGTATCCTCTGCTATATTTGGACCCTGGGTGCCTGGGAGCCGCGCCAGTTTCCTTCTATCCTCTCCCCTTCCCTGTTGCTACAGAAACCTGGAGCTGGGATGACCTCAGAGGTAGGTCAGGAGGCTATGCTGGGAGAAGGCAGGCTTCAGGGTATTGCCTCTCCACCTCCAGCCTCCAGGACAATCACTGCCTCTTCAGCATTGGATTACCAAGTGTCTCCCGAGCCTCCCAAAGTGTCTTCTGTACCTTTCTTTAACAGAAGATGGTGGCAGGCTGCAAGGCACAGGCAGCTGAGATCCCTTAAGACATTGCTGCTAAAAATAGAAAAGGCTAGGAAGCACTGAAGTATTCCCATGCTTCATACTGTCATAGTGCAGAGCCCTCTACCCTTTTATGTTGGAAAGCACCCGCTGACCGTGATAACAATCCAGTTAATTGTTTGGTCTGATACGACTTAGAAAATTTAGTGTTACTTGTAGCTTGTTACTTTACAAAGAAATGCTGCCAGGTTAATTAAATGTAGTCAGCTAACAGTCAAGCCGTCAATTAATTTTCAAACAAATGGCAAAGTTAGAACACTAGGAGTAAATTTATCCATGGTGGTAACTTCACGGTTACAGCAGGTATAGTTTACTCTTATCTCACACTTACCTCTGGCCTCATTTAAGAAAAGGCTAACAAATTAGACTGCTTTTCAAATGTGCATGATTCAGTAATAAACTAACCAAGCAATACCTGCAATTTGTATTGCACACCAATCTAGGTTAAAAATACTATGGCAATTCTTCACCATTCTGGTAGTTTGTATTGGGCTGAACTGTTTGCAGACACTAATGTACGATAACTACTCATTTATGCCATGACTTCAGTCTGAAAACAAACTTTACCAACACTTCAGCAATAATTAAACAGATTAGAATAGTAAAGTAAGATGTTTTTGCCGAGAAAAAACTCTGTCATGTTTAAAAATGAAGTCAAAACCCACAGATACACTCTCTTAAAATACAATAAACTAGTTATCTCAATCTGTTTCTATAGTAACAGGGCTGATCCATTTTCAGAGAAGGAAGAAAAACATAAACATTTGAAGGTTGGGTTTTTTTTTTAATCTGCTTTATAATAAATTACTCTGTTTTGCATGTTAAAATATCTAAACACTTATCTTGTAAATTTGGAAATAATAGGTTTATTTTGCAGTGTCAATATAGTAAATAATGGCTTTTGAATTCTAAGCTGCCTTACAAATACATATATAGGCTGTTCTGCTGAGAACACTGGTAAATTTACTTCCATTTGTGTTACACACAGAAAGGGAAGAGGATGTAGAATTTAATGGTGGCATTTAATATAAGTGCAAGTATACTGTTTGAGAGTGTTTTAATATACTTCTCTTTTTGTACCTGCTAGGCCATTTAATTCTTCCCTAAATGGGTAATATTAAGGAATTTATTTTATTTTTTCCCCATGGGGAATCCAGCATTCCCAGAGAAAATATATTCCTATACAAATGCTTTTAGATTTTACACAAAAAATACAGGGACATTTTTCTACTACTAGATTTCTAAAATATTCTATTGTCCTACATATCTTCCTACTCGGGAATGATCTTGAATGCATATTTAGTGCTTCTTATGAAACATTTCTAGACTAGCAATTTAAAGGACAGACTGTCTCAGTTATTTTAATAAAAAAGACTTTTTTAAACATGGTAATTTTATCAGAGTCTGGAGAAACCTTGCAGGCCAGGTAAAATAGGAAACTTGACTCACAATACAATTAGAGGATGGAAAATTAAGGGAAAAAAAAAGTGGAAAGAGAAAAGAAAACAAAAGAAGCACTCAGTGGATTTGTATAGAGAGTATACTGAGCTAGAAATGGAAAGGAGGAGCTGGTAAAGAAAAGCTGAAGAACTGAGAGAATGACTCTTATTTCCTATGACTAAATTGACCCTTAGGTGGTAGGGACATGGTCTCCACTCACGTCTGTATCTTGCATCATCACCTCACTATAGGCGTGACTGCCTACTTTGAAATGCATCAAAGGTCAGTGCTGGAAAGCATTCCTTGGAGATGGGACAATGAAAGGAACTTATGTCCCTATGCCTTCTGCCCCACAGCTTAGCCCCAAACAGGTCACAGATGTTGCAGCAACTTAATAGCACCTGGTGTGAGTGCTACTAACACTTGCAAAGCAGGTCTGAGGGAAGAGCACAGGGAAAAGATGAACATCACTAAATGACCCAATATAGAATGTTCGCAATGTTGGTGAAATCTACTCATTATTATTTCATATGTCCACCTATCCCCCCTTCCTCTATCTTTGTATCAAGCAGGGGTACTTATGCAAAGTGCTTTATTCAACTGATCCCCACTCCTCTGAAAACAAGCTGCTATTATATCCAAGTAATACCGCTACAAGAATGTAAGTCTGCCTGGCTGGAGGGAATTATTTTCCCTGGGTTTGTGAGCAGTCTCTTCCATTTGCTGCCTGTCAGTTCATCTGTGAGGGAGATGTTGCTTTCCCATTCCCTCTTGAACACCAGGGTTACCAGCCTCTGTCTGAGCAACCCACTCCATTTCTAAATCACATTTAGAGGCACAGGCTGGAAACATGCCACCTCCTAGATGCCTTATTTAAATGTGCTACTTAAAAAATTAAAAAGTCAAAGAAACCACACGCTATGAAATCAAGAACTCAAACACTAGGATGTGCAGGATCACAGCTGGTGCTGTAGCTATTCTTTGATGTGTATCTACTGTGTATCCACTATAAGGCATCCTTAGTTAAGTGCTCAGCCATTTTGTTTCCTAATGAATACTTTCACCTAATTAAGTGTACAGAATGCAAGTGGTATGTTAACCTGCATCAACGTAACAAATGTATACATTTGAAGACATCTCTGTGAGGTGGTATCAAGCCTGTGAAGGTGGACTAGTGCCCTATGGATGAGAAACAGACTAAATTGGGGGAAGGGACCCTGAAATTCTGTCTAAGAATCTTTGACATTAGAAAGTTTTCATTATTTTAGTTACTTAGCGCAACCATTATGTTTGCATTTTTTTAGTCCAAAATAGAACATTCCAAACAGTTTCAATTGTAATAAATGCATAGGTTTCTGCAAAATAAATCACTGGGGGCTGAAGGTGAAAAGTGAAAAGATATGCTGTTACTAACACCCGTTTGTTTTTAGTAAAATTATTCATGTCATATAGGAACAGTTTCAGCAGCAGATACAAAGTTTCTGTTGGGCAGAATTCAATGACTTGACTTCGCTTTCATGCCAACAGAATCTTTGGGGAATTAAGGCACCAAATCATAACTACCAAGACTTTTTGGAGCATGTGCAAACATAAGTGAAATGTAGGGTTGGTTTGGCTTTTTTTTTTCCTTTTTCTTTTAACAAAAACATGTAAAAGAGCCCATCTGTGACACACAGGATATACATCTGCCAAACTCCAAGAACCAGCTCTGGAGCATAGGGGTATTTGAAATTCTCAAAAATCTATGCCAAGTGTCTGTTTCGTGCTGATTTGTTTGATGGAAAGTTTGAGAACAATGATAACAAAGATTTTTTTTCTTTTTTAACCTGGGCCAATCAATATCATTTTGCCTAAGCTCACTATTGGAAATTGTTGAGCCACCTTTTTAAAACTTCCAAGATACAATGAAATAAATCAGCCTCATGCAAACACTCAGCATGGAAAGTTACAGTCAGTGTGGTTATAGCCTGGCAAAGCTGGCAGTCAGGGAGACTGTGGAGTACTAGCTTTCATTGCAAAAATTTAGAGAATTAGAAATGGTGGGGATCAATGCAGATTCTACAGCTGAGGAAGTGGTGTCATAGGAGCCACCTGGCAGCGTGAGGTATTTAATCTGTCCTAGCATCTATTAACAACTTAGGGATTTTGTGATGTAGTGACAGTAGTTGGGGTTTGGCCCTAAATCACTGGGTAACTATTAAGCCCAAGGCTGAATAGGAACCCCAGCATGCACATCTTTTACAAAACAATGCACCAGCACTACGTCATTGTGAAAAAGGAGATGCCAATTTTGAAGAGAAAAATAAAATACTTGCCGGAAGTCCTGAAATGTCAGAATATTTCTTGGCAGGCTTAAAGGAAGGAGGAGCATCAATATTAAAATCTAGAGAGAAACAAAGGGAAAAACTCAGTGTCTTATGTATATTTTAGTACATAAACCTACTTTTTGAGGTCTCTATTAACTAGCAACACTAAGCAAAGAAACAGAATTATGTCTGAAAACATTTAGCCTGTTAGCACTGTAAATCACAGACTGCTCCTGCTCACCTGTCTAACAGAGTTCAGCAAGCAGAACTGCCTGCCCCCAACAGGAAAAATCCAAGAGCTATTTGGAATGTGTTGATTTCTTCCAAGGTTTAATGAATTCCCTTGTGGCCAGTCACATGCAAAGAACAGCCATTATCAAATGTATGCTATATGTTAAAATCATGAAATATTGCTCAAGATTGCAGCTCTGAAATACTATAATGCACAAAAGCAAAGTAATCTTTTAAATCAGTTAAATCTTTAAGCATGTACCACTTTAAGCTCAGTCAATGACCTAGAAAATTGTCTGAATGTTTAAATTAAGTGGTGGAAATTGCTGTTCTTTGGTGCCCTTTAGATAGCAACTCTCATTCACAAACATTTTTTAAGATACAGTTGGTATGTTTAAGTAGTTAAATCCCCAATTTTGGATGTTTACAAAAATATCTTGTACCTGACTCATTGCTTTCTCCTGATCTCACTTGCAACTCATTCAGATGCTATCATCAATTCAAATGCTCCATCCACATCAAATTTCTAACTTATCTCATAATTCAAATGACCTTAATGCCACAAACAGCTGGTTTTAGATATGAAACTGTATTTCTTTTCCCGTCTTAAAAAAATCCTGTAAATTTATGGCTGCAAACAGAGCATAGTAGAAATAGCAACATCAGCAGATTGTCAGTTACAATAGCCAGGAACACACAGTAGTCTGCATTTTTCTGTAACAGTTGCGTCTAAAACACTTCAAAAAATGGCAAGCTATTTTTGGATAAAGCACCAAGTCTGACAAAAAGTATATGCATATGCTCAATTCTGAAATGCCTCCACTCACTTAAGTAAAATCTGAGGACCACATTCTACCTCCAGCTAAGTTCAATAGTATCCTACTTTACAAGTAGACTTGAAGTATGTCTAGATTAAGACCACTGCTGTAACTCTGCTCCTGTGGATGTACACCAGCTAGAACTGCTAATCAGGACTCTTAATAACGTAGTTTCAGCTCTGCTGTACTAAAGAGGGGATGTAGGATTTAAATCTCCCAAGAATCTAGGATAAGGGGCTGGATAGGAAGCTTGGGCTAAGGTCTAAGCTTCTGCAGGTATATGGCTTAGCAGAATCAACTTGAAAATAGTTCAAATATGGCTAATCAAACAGCAGCCACCCATTAGAAGACCTCTGTGCTGTATGCAGAGGAACAGAGGCTCTTATCTAGTGAAGAAGTAACAAAAACCTGATGGGAATAAGGGTTTCTGACCTGGTTTCAATAAATACATTTCCTTTATTATCTCTCCCCAAATGTATTCAAACTTTGTCATGACACTCCAAATTATTTGCTTACCCCAACTTTCCACTTAGGGCTGAACATTGTGATTGGACTAGTCTTAAATATACTACTGGACCCTATTCAAGCAGGATACAGCATGCACTGATGAAATAATTCAGATTTGTTTTAAAGAAAGTTATTTGTGTGGATTCTATTATTTATAAATACATGCAAAGCGTCTAAGCAGCTTACAGCTAGGATCATTTAGTTGCCATGGCAATGCCCTTTCAGAAGCAAGAATTTGTTTTAGGTTCTTCCAAGTTCTGTTCTTCTTGCCAGCTGCTGCTCCACCAATGCCGGAGTGCTAGAATTAAAAACATGGTGTTTAGAGAAAAAATAAATAAAGAATAGTATTTCATAGCGTAACATTTCTATTTCATAGTCTTTCTGATATGTCTCATCTTGTCATGAACCATTTGTTATCCTCACTTATTTCATCAGCAGGGTAATATACTGTACACTTTAATCTTGGCTGCAAGAAAAACAAAGCTTTTTGGACTGTGTCAAAGCTTCTGTGTTTTCAATTAACTGAAGGAAATTAAAACATGTTTTTTACATGGAAATATAAAATCAATGTGGTTAGGTTTAGCCTGAGATTACTGGACTCTGTATGTACTTCCTATCATATTAGAACTTATTACTATGAAGCTCTGTCTAAAATCGTGATTATACAGCTAAATTTTCTCTTTCCTTTTTATGACATCTTACAGGGAAAGCTTTTAGCTCTTTTACAAATTATCCATGACTGTAGAAAACACAACTGATCTTGAGAAATGTAATAAATACTAAGAGAAACTTTCCAGAAATTTAATTCTTCTTTCAAAGGATAAAAGACAGAATAATAGAAAAAGAATAATAAATAGAATGTTGGCTGCCAAGACAATTTTGCATTTTGAAAGGTACATTAATGGAAGGCTTGCCACAGGTACTGTAATGGTATTTTCAGTTATCAAATGTGATTGCTACAGACTAATTTATTTATGTCCCTCCAGAGACAGAAGCTGTGCAACATACTGTACTACTTCTAAATGATCAAAGCACACAGATTCACAGCTTTACTTCAGAAAAGAAAATGTTCTTACAGTCGGGGGATTGTTATTTCTGTTAATAATTACTACCTGCCACATGAGTCTCACAGAAACTCAGCAAAGTTCCACAAATACATTTCTGCTGTGATTTGTGTATAAATGAACCTGTTAAATTGATGAGAATCATAGGAGGAAGGATTCAATGAGAAAGTTTTATCTGTAGACATAAGATATATTCAGAAAAAATGGTCACGAGCTGATGATATACTGGGTTTTGGTGATAGATATCTGATTTAGAAAGTACAAGCAAATGTTTGATCTGAGGGTAACACTTACTAATCTAAGGATCGCTGTAAATTAGAGATCGCTACAATATGAGATGAAACCAGAGGTACTATCACATTACTAATTCAAATTCAATAAATTAATTTTTCCCCAAAACATAGTATAATTTTTTTTCAGTAATTTCCATAGCAAGTATTGTTTATATATGAATTTCTGCCTCCTAAGAATGGGGTTGAGTATCACCTCACACACCTACAATGAAAAGGCAACGACTGCCAAGTGGAAATGAACCAAGCTACTTCTGCACTAGTGCAGTTCTGAGAAAGCTGGAGCTAGGACAGGTGGAGCTACTGCTCTACAGCAGCTACTGCTCTACACAAGTGTCAGAAAGTCTTCTTCCCCTTCCCCACTGCCAAGGGATGTGAACTCCACTCAGAAAGTTTAGAAAAAGGTCATTTCTTCCCTTTTTGTCTGCTCTTAAGCATATCCTCTACAGTGAGCTAATGGTTCAGACTTTGGCATACATATGAGAGAGAGGTGCTATTTGATTTTTCTTCCTTTTAAGGCAAATTAGGTGAAAGGATGTAAAAAGTCATCCAAATTGTTTCTACCAGGTCATACCAATGAAATGCCAGTTAAAACTTGATGCATTTCTTCTCAAATTAGTTACTGCGTAAGAGAGGACAATTTCATAATTTTTATTATAAATGCCTATTAATTTTTCAGCAGTTGCCAAAGGCCCTGTATCTTCATTATTATGTCAAACATGCAGACATTAGTACTGCCTCTTTGGAAACAGTGACATCCCCTAAGAACTGAAGGATCAGCACAAGGCCTCATGCTATTTAAATCCCATATGGAAGCTATATGGAATGCCTCTGGGCACAAAAGGAGCTTTTCTAATAAGCCCCATTTCTCAAAGATGCTGGTGCTGGCTGGAGGATTAGTGAGCAAAGTATATGGTTTTTGAATGCCCCTCTCATGACAGAAGTTGTCTGCAAAGCAGACGTAGAGCGACTTACATGTCAGAGATTAATTTTATACCCCCTGCCAAACCTGTACTTAGTCAGCTGTGCAACGTCCAATTACTCAGAATTTATGCTGTGAGATATTGTATCTTATTCATATAGACTGAAATCTGGGATAAAATCCTTCATTCTAAGTCCTGGCTTAGGACCAGCAGTCTGAGAAGTTTGCTTATCTAGAAAGCATTTGTAGAGTGTGCCAACAAGTTGGCTTGGCACAGCAAGATAAAAAGATATTAGAAACAAACCCAGCAGTGACAGCATTATTAGCTGTAATCTTCCTTCACCTTCTCCCCCAGTTTAAACCTCAGAGTGTTTAGCAGCCTGTATTTCATCAGCTGTCAGCATTTACATGACTGAATGCTGGCAGGCGAGTCTTCTGGGGAGCACCGACCATTTGCTTCTAAATCCAGCAATGACTGGAAGAAGACACCACAAGTCTGTTAAGAGTTTCAGGGATCAGAAAAGGAGCAAAATGCCATTTGCTAATGACTCAGTGGCTGATTTCTAGCTGAACTGCTTTGCAGCCTGCCTTGGCTAGGAACTGGAACATGAGATTTCCTACATTTCACAGCAGTATTAATTGTTTCTCTCTAACCTTGGTAGTTTGTGAGATACCATGTCATAAAACTTCCACACTTACCTTATCTAGCAGGTTTCCTGACTCCATTCCAGAATTTAATATAGCAGTTCTGCCTCTGGACCAGTGCCATTTTCATGCTATAATATGGTGTGCATTTTGGAGCATACTGTGGCATGGATTTGAGGTGAATTTCTTAAAAACTGTCAACCTTTTATTTGACTGTTAAGCTGATTTTCTTAATATTTACATTAGGAATATGGTTACTAGACTCCGAGTTAACATTTTATGGGAAAAGTTTAGAATTTCAAATTGTTAAAATAATATACTTACGATGAAGTTTGGATCTTTAAATGGTAACGGCTTGACAGCAGTTTCCACTGATCCTGTGCTGGAGTCTGTGTTGAGGAATTTATTTTCATTCATGGCCTCTCCACCTGCACCCTGCAGAAAAAATACAATCTTACTGCTTGTTACTCTGAGCAAGTTTAACTGGAGACGGAGCCGTCTGCTGTATTACCTACCTGTTGCCTTTTTAGCCTTCCTATGTCTTTTGAATCTTTAAAGATGCTGCATGACAAGAGTGGAGAAGCATAAAACAGAGCATTTGTCAAGCAATTTACAACTGAGACATAAAGGGCAGAAGGGAGATAGAGTGGCCAAAGCCCACTGAGTAGAAACCACATTGGGTTTATTTCAGTATTAATGAAAGTCATCTCTGTAAAGTGCAAGATGGTATGTGCAACCAAAACCAGCAGAAAGGGACACTGGATCTATTTCAGAATGTTCTGTACGAAGTATTAACAGGAATAGATAAAGTTTATAAAAAGGTTTTTTGTCGAGCTTCTAAACAAAAATTGATTAATCATTTTATTCTTCAACCTTGGTTTCAATTGTGCCTGAATAAGGAATGAGAGAAAAAAGTATTTTATTAGATATTATTTTTACATACCAGCCTTACAAAATCTACATGGGTGCTAGGTGGTGTTTTCTAGGGTTTTTTTCGGGTTTATTTATTTAGCAGGAAGAGCATTTGAAGAAGTGTGTGTGTGACTAGAAAGTTTAAAAAGTTGTGTGGCGGTCTAACCAAATTCTGATAGTTCTGCATGGCTGAGTTTATGTTGCTTTTTATTTTGTCACTGACCTGTAAGTCTCCACAGTCCTGGAACTGGCCCATGCTCTACATACATACATGTTTCTTGTGAAATCCTCATCTATACAGAAGCCAATGAGAATTTTTCTGCTTGTTGTTTGGCATTAAGTCAATAGGTTATCATACCTTGATTTTTTTTTTTTCATTTGGAGAACAAAAAGCTTGGCTAAAAGCTAAGCCAATATTTACTGAATGGCTGGTTAAAATATTCCTTTATGTTACCTTCAGACAGATAATACTTAGAACAAAAAATATTTTCCTGTAGAAACCTGCATTCAAAACCTTTTTTTGTTAATACAACACTCATTTAAATAGGAGAAATAAGGATCATTATTATTTGTGACTTATGGAGTACCTCTAGACACTGAGACTTTATAGCAAAGGCCATGATTCATCATATCCTTCTCCCTGTGATTACAAGGGAAGTGTTTTTACTCTTAACTACATGTATAAGTAATTACTGTATTAGGAACTAGGCAAGTTGAACTCTTCTTTGGGGAAATACTTAGTCATTCTACAGTGCCTGGTTATAACACAGCAAAGAGAGGTCTTAAATAGTGAAAATAAGAGTATAAAGCAAATGTTTGTAGTGCCTTTTTGAAATAAAATATATTAATAGAAATACTCTATTTTCAAAACAACAGTCAGTCCTCTGCAAGTACAGGGGACACTGCCACAATAACATCAGCGGAAGCAACACTGAAGTCTGTACCTTAAACTTGATTCTTCCATTAAGAGGACAGACAACATTAAAAGGCAGTCAGAGAAACAGAAGAAATGCAGATGGATGTTTAGAAACATGCACATTATGTGGCAGTGAGCAGAGAAAAAATCTTCATAAATCCTGAGTGAAGTGGCTTTATGCACCAAGTTCCTAGGTTTCAAAGTATATTCTTGCACATGCATGCCTCCAGCACTTCAGATTTCAGCAGCAAACATTAGTCAGTCTCAAGAAAGACAAGGCTTGAGATACAAGATATTTCTGATGAATTAATTATCTTTGATACTGCTCATTATCAGTGTAAATTCTCTAAGTGGAGGAATCAGCACTCACAGTTATTCTTCAAAGCATTCTTGCCTTTTCTTTGGTACCATCTGGTTGGTTTTAAACCCAATCCTACAGATAATTACTTTATCACTCTTGTCCCTTCAGTGATCTTCTCCTAAGTATTCTGTTTTTTATGAAACAGGCTTTAAGTCGCACTTCAACAATATCTCAAAACAGTAACTAATATATTGAGACAGAGTAAATAAAAACAGTTAAAGGGGAAGAAATTTCCTTATACATATAGTCCTTAACTTCTGCAGCTGGATATAATTACATATGAAACTCACTGTTTTAAGTGGTTTTTTAGTTTACGGATTCCACGCTAATCTTGCTAGTGCATTGGGAAGGAAAGTAAGGAATTGTTCCTGGCAGGAAAATTCCGGAATGTAAATTCTTCATGTCGTTTCTTTTCTGGCCCAACCCCTAAGGGATTTGGAGTATTAGTGCTGCTAAGAGTTGGGCTAACTCTCATTACAGGCCAGATGTTGATTTTGTTTGTGCCAGTATCCTTGCACAGTGGAAGAGGCAGCAGGATCTGGAGTAACAACTTCTGCTTTTCTAGGTCATATGGACACCCAAGTCATCCTCCAGTCCCAGTGGGACATAATGCCAGCAGTAGCTTCTGGATCTGTCATGGAAAATTTGAGAGCAGTGGTTTCCTCTCCAAGGCAAAGGGAGCAGACCGGTATGCAGGATTGTAAAGCAGCCTGCTTTACCACCGAGGTATGCAACTGATACCATGATTTCAGAGCCCTGTGATAGACTGAGAAGCAAATAAGACTGAGTACTATGATCCCAGTTAAATGCTGGGAACTGAGATAAAGGCATACTGTAAAGGCATGCCAGTTCCCTCACTCAGCATCGCTTGTATGAAAACTCTGATTTTTAGCAGTGGCACTATGGAAGAGACATGCTCATCTAATATGCTTTTCTTTCCGCAAAATCATTAAAGAGTTGAGTAGAAGTACTGCTTCCAGAGTAATGTGCTACTGCACAGAGGCATGAACTTTGGCAAGTACAGAGCTTTGAAATGCTCTTTGCGTGCAGCCTGCAGAAGTCCCAGCTGATATCCTCTGCAACTTTATAGCCACAAACTGCAAATGTCTCCAGAAGATACAAATCTGTCCAGCCTATGTTTTAAATCCCAGGTTTAAAGCTTAGGAAACATCATGTAATGCTTCAGGATTGTGTTTTGAAAGTTTTTTTAAAGTCAGGGGATATGGGTCTACCTTTGTGCAGCAAAACTCCTGTTTCCTGGAAGTGAATAATACAGTGATAACACGAACCATTATTTACAGCCTGAAAAAAGCTTCCTCAATGAACAATTACAGCACAGTAAAGGTAATCTTCAACTTTTAACATCAGCTGAACAAATGTCTCCCAAATGTGCTTGTCTTCTTGGTCATTTAGATTGGAAGACAGTGCATTCTTCACTGTCATCTGTTGGGACAAACAAACAGGAAGAATGCAAATCCCCTTTGTAGTTCTGTGAAGTGATGGTGATCTCGTTAGCACAGTGAGGAAGTGCCTGTCACCAGGGAACATGCACTGCTCAATGTGTGCTGTAACCCCCAGTCACACGGGGGGCAACTTCCCCTTCCTGCCCAACTCACAGCTGATCCCCAGCACATTTTCCCTACCTAGTCAGTCTCTCAGCTAACTCACTCGCCACCAGAGTCCTAGGATAATCCAAAATGCTTTGCAATGGGGCTAAAAAGAAAATGCAACCATGTGCTGAAACTCTCAAAACCTTCTTTAAAGCTTCTTTTTAACAGATCTTGTAAACAATCTTTATGGGGAATTCAATATACACTTCAAGGAGAGAGCAGCTTTTAACGTGCACTTTATAACTAAATGGTAGAGCTAGAGGGAATTTTTGCTACATTAGTCACTAAGCAATATATGTTTGTCTCCATAGTCTGTTGAAGATTATAGCAACAAAGACTTTGGAGTGGCTTTACGTTTACATGGTACACCTGCATGGCAAAATGAAGGTGTGATTTCAATACAGGTGAACATACTTATGCTAGTTTTACCTCAGGTAATGATAAAAACAGTGCAGTAAAGACTTCATCTAAGCCATCAGTAACTATGTTCATCCTCTCCCATCAACTCTTCCTCTGGCTGTTAATTCCCACTGAAGTCCATGCTGCCATCTCTTATGTTACTCCTCTCTGCTCTCCTCCTCCTCCTCCTCCTTCTCCTCCCTGTATTCCCCAGGCATAGATCAACCTTGACTAGAATGGTATGTGTTAAAAGTCATAGGCAGCAGGTCCATTACAGCCTTCTTACAGGACCACTTGTGCAATTTTATTCCCTCTGCAAAGCTTTGTTTATGTGCTTTAGTTGAATTTTAACTACAACCACAGTATGACAGGTTGGCAATCTTTATCTCCCCCAGGACAGTGGAGAGCAATAGTGAGGGGATCAGATTCTATTTCGCTTTTTTTTTCCAGAAGAGCATCTATCGAGTATTCAGGGCATCCCTGCAGGATAGGACACTGTCCTCCCTGTTATGTACTAGGACTGAGTGACAGACACCCAAGGGAGGAAGATGGCTGAAGATTTCACTTGCTTGACAGCAAAAATTTGACACTGAAAACCTGCAGCAAACACTTCTGAGTCCTAATAAGTTTGTTCTAAGAGCAGCCAAGCCTGGGGAAGAGACCTGAGCTAAGCTTTGCTACCTTAATATTGGTTTCTTTTGAGTAAAGCCAAACCCCAGGAATGAGCCTACTTTGGGCCCTACTGCATATGCTGCCTGCAGCAGGAGAAACCACTCTGGGAGGCTGCCTATTCACATACTACTTTCAATATTGCCTTTTGGTAGATCTATTAATTTTTGCAATATATTTTATTCCAAATTCCCTACCGCAGATGTTTTCACATGATTTCCAAAGATTGCTCCATCTGTCTGGTTTTATTTAGAGAGAGAACAAGTAAAACTTGTAGACCATGGAAGCTGAATTCTTTGTTTTGGCTATTTCTAGGTGGAATCAGCACTGTGGGGTTTGGGATGGGTATCTCTGATGAGATGAAATACCAAGTGGAAGTAGCATATTATGAAAGTGCTTGTTTGACTCATGATTCTTCTTTTTTTCTTTTTTGTTTTTTTTTTTTTTTTCCCCACCAGCAAGGATTAGGTTAAATTAAAACTGTGCAATATACACTGAAGAATCATTTCTTATCTATTTTTTTTACTATATTCTATAACTTTTTATTATTTTAGACTAATAGGATTTTACAAAGTAAAAAAAACCCACACACATATGAAATGTAAACGTCAAAGATGTAAATATGTACATTTCTGGCATCCTATCACTGCATACCATGCATGTCACAGCTTAGAAAGCAGAAAGGTATTTACGCATGACTGAAGGTACACTATGACCACAAGTGGCAATTTTTGCTGGGTGTTACAGCTGTAGGTGCTAAAATAAAGAATGCAACTGAACAGTGTGCTGGTAAATCAAAACTTAAATGCACAAATAATTTCCATATGAACTGGAAAGAGAGTTTCTAGTTTAAGGAAGCAAAAGCATTGATTTTCTCTGTCTGTTTTGTCTTCTGCAAATCATTCGTTTTAACAGTCTAATATATAGAGAGGAATTATAGATGAAGGTGATTAAATACATTGTCTTTTGGTTTAGTTTTGCTTCCGCATTCAGTATTTCTGAAATGCTGGCTTTTACTGTGATGACAAGGGTGTTGTATGTCACTTCTGAAAAGCAAGTAAGAAGAGAAGTCTGGTACTAAATCAAGCCCTTACCCTTGGTGATAACTTTGCCTCAGGCACCCAGTTTGGCTTACTGAGGAACCCACATCTCCAACCTTTGTATGTGAAATTCAATAAAGTTTAAATTATTTTTACTTAGTTTTGGCAGCTGATTTTCCTAATCACAATACCACTACAATGCTGTTTTAACTCAGCTTCAATAATGGCATCTGTCTAATTATTCCTGTAGTAGGTTACTTCTAAAGCAGCAATATCCCACTTGTAGCAATTTACTTAGCTTTTAGCTGTGTGTAAGTTCTGTGATATTCTGACAGAGCTGTGGCATGCGGCCAGAGAAGAAAATGGTAATTTATAAGATCGATGGATAATACCTGTATTTTCACTAGCAGACAATTACAGTGAGTGAGAATGCCACGTGGAAACAGAGCACGAATGTCACTAGATGACAGCAGCGATGATATGAGCAGACTTTTTAAAATTGGGACTAGATCTTGAATGTCAGCTATTTAACGGACTGCCAGCTAATACTGCTCATACTGGAACATATATTAAGCTGTTTGATTAATATATTAGCTCTCACTGTAACAAGGCTGGCCCAGGCTCTTGCGCATTCTGAATACTTAAACCATTTAACTTTGCATGATGACATGACAGGAGCCATTAAAACTTGAACACATACTCTCTGGCAGACAAAAATGCAGCTCTTTACATTGCTGGCAAAAATTAACAGAAAAAGGTGTCAGAAGATGATATGCTTAAGTTCGAGATAAAATGATGGCTAAAAAATTTCTCAGTGCCAACATTCTTACCACAGTATATTTCTAAAAGCAAACTCACTGAAGACTCAGTAAGAATGTAAGACCAAGGAAACAGTACTCTCTTGAACAAAATTAACTCCATGTCTGTGACAGAAGGGTTTGCTGGAAAGACTTATTCAGTAAGATGTATAAACATGTCTTCCTCATCTGGTTGCATTCTACTAGTTCTTGGATTCAGCAGGAAACACTTTCCCCCTCTTCCTTTCCGTTCACTAAAATGAAGCCCAACACAATTTTCCGTCTCTTCTCTCTCAGCACTGTGGCACATGGTACCATTTGAGGAATGTTCTCCCTTCACAGAAATTTTGGGATAGGACAAAAAATAGTTAAGCTTGAAAATGTTCAAATGCCAGCAAGGAAAAAACTCCTAATCTTGCATATTCACAGCAAATTTTGTTCCACAAGGCACTGAGAAGCTGAATTTACTAAACAAAAAATCTCTAAGTAGTAGCCAACTGAAACCAGCTATTAAGTACAGTGTAGAACATTGTCCTTGATTTCAAGCAGCTAGTAGGATTGGCAATATATTAATGTATACAGTGTAAATTGGGAGTAAATTCATTTAAGTCACTTGATTTAATCATTATCAACTCGTCTTAAAACACAAGGGTCCTGATACAGTTTTCTACTTCCACTGACATCAAAAGCAAATCTTTTATAGGCCTGAAAACAAAAATATTTTTGTTTAAATTACCACATTGTACTCAGATGCTACTGCTGCTTTCACTTACAAAGCTGAAGGAAGGTTGTTAAAAACAAACATAACAACACAAAGCTTGAAATTAGATTGTTGGACTATTATAATAATAGTCTATGACTCCAAGTACGTGTCACTAAATGTACTTCCTCTTCCAAGCATTCTCCAGAGGACTTCTGAGTCACATGTCACACTACTTATCTGTGTGAGACTTACAAAATCTGCCCTTCCTAAAACAGCAGTTATTTCCCTGTAACTTGCTGAGTATTTCAGCTGAGCACCTGGAGTTAATCAACTATGCAAATTAACTCCAAACATATTACTAAAATTTAGCTATAATCTCTGCTGTTAAGTGTATAAGAGTAAGGACAGAGGTTTTTGAAGCAGAACATGGAAAAAGTTTCAATTGCAATCTAAACAAATGAAGATAATACATAAAGACACATACGCTGTCCATTATGCTTTCAAACTTTTGCTATTTGGAGGTGAGTTAAAACATCTCACATTTCAACTGCCTTAGAAAGGCTGAATAAAATTTTACTCATGCACTAAAAGATTGGACTGTCACAAAGTGATGGATGGCTTTTCTATGCTCTCTGTAGGGCATTTCAATACCATAGACTCCAAGTGCTCTTGATTAAAAGGCGACATTTTCATTTAGGGTCCTGTCAGTGCCTGAGCTACAAACCATTATCATTCACCTGCACTGGTGCTTCCAGTGACAAAATACTTACCAAAATGTATAAAATACTAATTACTTTAGTCACTTTGATAGAGGTATAAAACACCCTAACGCAAAGCTCTATTATGCTGCGTGAGGGTTTGAATTCAAAATTAAAAATGCAGCCAAAGGGAGAATAAGATTTTAATTACGTTCCCCACCTCTCAAACATTTCTTAAAAACCTAGGGGGGAAAGATGTAGCAATTCCATGACACGGTATCTCCTTTCATAATGGTATTGCTCACTTAAGAAAAGAAAATAATCCAGAAAAACTCAAGTTTACTTTGTTCTTTTCAAAATTATTAAACTGTCAAAGAAAAATACTAACAAGCTTCAATAAAACCTTGAATTTATTCTCAAGATATTTTAGATGCCAAACATGTTTTTTCCATTTAAAAACTTTCAAGTACTGTGATAGGCAAAGTTTTGTAACTTACAGATATTTAAAGGAAAAAAAAATTACTATTTCCTGTGGGGAAAAGCCTCAAATAAAATGTAATTGGGACACAACTGTGAATAGCTTCACACTATCCCAGAAAAGCTTGGTTTAATTTGCATTTGCCACAAAGCTGCCTTCGGCTTAAATAATTGCAAAGGATCTCTTACTTGTAGATTTCATTTGGTGGATTGGGACTACTCCTTGTTTATAAAGTTTGACAGTTTTCTTTATTAAGAAAATTATACCTTGGACAAATTCATAAGCTGAATGGCATGCTGAAGCAGCTCTGGAACTAAAACTTTCAGTATATAAGGAATCAAAAAGCACATGTTAGGTCATACTTTCCCCAGGAGTAAAAGTGAGCCCAGTTAACAGAATATTTTGATCCCTCTAAAGAAGAAAAGGCTTCCAAATTGATGGGCTTTAACACTGGAAATGAATGGAAGCATACCAGCAAAAAGGACTACAGTAAATCACAATTGAATTTTTATAAAAACTGCCAAGTGCGTTCCTTTCTCTATCAGAGAAATTCAGTTCAGTCAAGGACTTTGGCTAAACTGTTTCTTAAAGTTTAAAATACATCATTTGATACAGAACAGTTAAGGTCAAAGTACTTCTGGGGAAAAGAGTGGAGATTACAATATGCTCATGTGCTGTTAACATTGTAATGCTGCTCAGCGAGCATGCCAGAATCCCTCTATCGAGTAACAGGCTTCAGCCAAGGCAGGACAAGGATCCAAGTCCATTCATCTACATGTGACTGAATCAGGCACAAGGAAAGCAAAAAGTTATTGGCTCCTATGACTGACGGGAAAGCAATTTCATTCTGAAAACAAAAAAACCAAACCAAACCCAACCAAACCAAACCAAACAACAAACAAACAAAACAAAAATAAACCAAAACAAACCCCAAAAACTCAGTTTCCTGATTTTAGTTTATTCTGTGAAATATTATCCATTCTAACAGGAAACAATGTTTCAGTAACAAAGAAAAACAAAACACTTCTTCAAGGAAAGCCAGTTAATTAGTGAAAAGCAGGGGTGTATCTTTCTTTCAGAGCTCCTATACTATTTTGCTTAGGAAAAACACACTTGAATTAGAATAGTCAAATTTTACCTTCAAGACTTTATGGAATAACTGGTAAACCTATGTGGAAAATGAAAATTTACTTTTGCATTTTCCCTATTTTTTACATGTTTTAGCACTTCCTTCTGTCTTTCCTGTCACTTTAAGTAGATAAAAATTCTAATTTTATTTGATTTCTGCTAACTACACTACTACTGCATTGCAGTCTAAAGTTACCCAGAAGAAGGTTTTTCCATTAGTGTACAGGTACTTAAGACTGTCATACTCGAACACTATGTCAGAAAGACAAAGTTTAGGTACACTGATGTATAGAACATTCCACTTCTACAGGAACTGAGAATAAAAACATTCTTTCTACAAATCTACAAAAAGTTATCAAAGGCATAACATATCAGAGAGCAGTAATTGTATCCAAGGGTCTTTTAAAGAAGAAAAGAAAATAAACTATATCTCAGTTTTTAAAAATCTTCAGCCTACAAATGCCATCTTTATTGTTTGTCTCATATTATGGGACAAAAAAATCTGGTTGCACAAGTGCTGCATACTGCATTCACTTTCCTTCATCAACCAACCATTCCGGGTTTGAAGAACACACCAGGCATCCTGCTCTCAGTAAAACTGTAGGTGCATTATCCTACGGATACTTACATTCAACTGGATAATGAAAAAAACCTCAGATGACTGAACCAAAATAAACATACGGCAAATTCTAATTTAGAAGCAAATAAGGTAATACAAGTATCTATAGCAGGCTATTTTGAGGCAGCTTGGGAGGAAAGAGAAAGGAGAGAGTTGTATAGTAGAGCTATTTTCAAGGTAAATTTCTGAAATATTTCTGCAGAAACATTTGTACAAGTAGGTGGTTGTTTACTCAACTATAAAAGTTCTGTGACACTTCACCCTGATACTATATATTGAAGCTGAGGAACTGCAGCAGAGCTGAAAAGCACCAGACAGTTCAGTGTCTGCTTATACACTTCTATCCCGACTGCCTTTTCTGCTGGACTTGAAACAGAACAGAGCTATTAAAAGACTTGACTTTTCCAATACACAAGAATCAATGAAGTTTTGGTATCACATCCACAATCACAGGTGAGAGGCAAATATAGTATCTCATATTTATTGGTGGGTTTAACACAATTCTATTTTAAGACATTTCCCACAATGAATTATTCAGCAAATTAAAAAACACCTTTTGGAGAGATGAAAAGGACAAGAATAAAAAGGGCAATCCTATAGCTGTAATGAAAGGAAATTCTGGCTACAACAAATAGGTTTAACAAAAATTCAGGAGAAAATGGAATTTCTGACCAGAGAAAATTCAAGGTCATTACTGTGAGACTCAAACTAGCATTCCTAGTTCTAGACTACATAAACAACAATAATCAATTTAAGAAATAAGGCTTTCCAGATTACTACTTTCATTTGAGGAGCCTGAACACACTGCATATGTCAAGGAAAAATGGCCTTCTATTCCAGTTTGTTGATTTTAAGAATTAATTTTGCTGTAAGAATATTGTCCTGTCCTTTCTAGGGAAGAGCAGTTCTACTAAAACATAACCATTGTTACAGTGTAGGCAGAACTAATACTGCCTAAATGTAGTGGTCATTTTCATATTTGAACCTGCCCATGGAAGGAATATACGACTGTGTTGTACGGAGAGGACACACTCATCTTAATCACAAAAATCAGATGACTGAAAGTTGACACGGTAGCACTGAGTCACTGAGGCTGGAAGGGGTCTCAGGAGGTCAGTAGCCCACCTCCTGCTCAAAGCAGGGTCAAAACTGACCTTGGACTAAACTTACAGGGCTTTTGTCCCAGCACATCCTGAATACTTCCAAGGCTAGAATTTGCATAGCTCTCCGAGCAGCTTTCCATCTCCCTGGATAGAAATCAATATCCTATAAAATAGAAAATACTGGTTTTATTAACAAAAAGCTCTTTTTGTCATGAGCAGTCATATAACTCATGTTAATTACTGCCCTAATTTCTGGACGTTCCAATTCAGTAGTATTTTGCTGTAGTCCTGATGGTTTCAGGGCATAAATGTAACACAGTTTTTAGACATAAGAGTCATCTTTTATTAAATGAGCCTGTTTATCTGGAAAATTAAGACAAGCTTCTGGATGGACTGTATACCATTACACCACTGACTCAATATAAAGATGTTTTTTGGCACATAACTTTCACAGTTTCCTAGGGGGTATTAACTCCCTTCTCCTTTCTCCTAAATGATTAGTGTTTTCACATTACTTTCTCCCTTGTCTGATGAACATCCCCTGTGCTCCTGGGGATGATGTGCTTTCCTGAAGAAAAGTAACCTTTTCTTCAGACATGGTCTACTTGATACACACCTAACCAAACTCGAAGCAGTCGCCTGATATTTAACTTGGGAAGTTGCTGTTTCCCTTTCAGATTTGAAAAAAGTCTCGAATGCCTGAAAGCTGATTTGATTTTTCCAGATGTATCACTTAAGTGACACAAGACATGCCTGTAAACCTGATGAAGAAACTATCATAGGTGTCTCAGTCTTCTCTGCCCTTCTTCTTGTTCTTTCACTTAGGAAAGTTTAAATCTGAGGAAGCAACAAATAAGGCTGCCATGTCGAGCACACTGCATCCATATGAACACCAAGGTTCAGTACAAGCATGCCAACACTCTAAGGACAGAAAACTCATAAAACTAAGTTGCTTAAAATTGTATAGAAGGCTTCACCTCTAGGCTTGTGGATGTTTGCAAAATGAAGTATCTTTTTAAATTACATCAGATTTTATGTAATATACATACTAGGCAGGTTACACACGGAAGCGCATAGAAGTGTGAAATTTTGTCTATTTAATGAAAATTAAGGACATTAGAATCAAAGAATATCCTGAGTCGGAAGGTACCCATCAGGGTGACTGAGTCCAACTCCTGGGCTTGCACAGTATCATCCCCAAGAGTCACACCATGTGCCTAAGAGCATTGCCCAAATGGTTCTTGAATTCAGGCGGGCTTGGTGCTGTGACCACTCACCTGGGGAGCCTGTTCCAGTGGGTGAAAAGCCTTTTCCTGATATCTGACCTAAACCTCCCCTGACACAGCTTCATGCTGTTTTTTCAAGTCCTGTCACAGGTCGTGAAAGAGATCAGTACCTGCCCCTCCACTTTCCCCCATGAGGATGTTGAAGACAACAGTGAGGTCTCCCCTCAGTCTCCTCTTCTCCAGACTAACAAGACAAATGAAATCAGGCATTTCTCATAAGGTTTCCCCTCCAGACCCTTCACCATTCTTGTGGCACTCCTATGGATGGTTTCTAATAGCTTCATGGGGTTCTTTTTATATTGTGGTACCCAAACTACATGGTACTCATGGTGGATGTGCACCAGTACAGAGTAGAAGGGAACAATCCCCTCCCTTGACCAGCTGGCAATGCTGCACTTAATGAGTCATTTTTCCCTGTTTAATAAATGATAAAAAGACAGATACCATAATAGAAGTCTCTTTTCATGTGGTAAACTCTAGCAGTGGCCTGCAATGCTTTACAAGAGAAATTTTCTTTTAATTCTCAAAAATGCTCCTTATCCACAGCAGGGTCTTCACAATCAGCAAAGACAACTTTTCTTCCTGAGTCAGCCAGTACTTACAGCCTGGGGCAGGATGATTATAAAACATAGAGCTACAGATATTCATCCTTCACAAAATGGTGGACTCTGCTACACTTTAAGTACATATTACTCACAAAACAATTTCCTTCTATCCATTTCAAATTTGTTTCTTGAATTAACAGTAATTCATTTTTAATACAACATAAATGCATGTTAACAGATGGCATGACTATGTCACTTTTTGGCTGGAGTTTAGAAAGGAAATTATTTCTGATCTCTCTTTGCACAACTGTGTATTTTGAACTAAAATTATCAAAAGACAAAATCTGTAACAGGAATAAATACCTAAAACACATAAGCAGAGCCTTCTGGCAACCATGTTCAATACCAGACTATGGTTTTATTCTCTTTGGAACAGAGAACCTCCATTCCTGGCTGTAGGGGAGAAAACATTTCCATGCTCCTCATGCTCCACACCAAACTGGCTTTTCAGGCTGGTGGTTAGGGTGTGCTTGGGGAAAAAGAGGTTTGAATCCCCTCAGGCAGTGACAGGAACAGGACTAACTTCAAGTGGAGGACACAGCAAGCACTCCTAAGGACAGATATTATAAAAAGCTAGTGTGTAAAAAAAAGTGTATGTATGACTTGTCTTCTACTTTTGAAAGAAAGGATTTAATATCTGCTTGCAGAAAGGCAGATATTCATGGTTGAATCCCAAATAGAAGGAGTTCCCTAAATCTTCAGGGAGAAGTGGAGTTAGGACTAGTACATAATACTTCCTGTTGGCTTATTTTGGTGGCACGTCACAAAGCTTGCTGAAGCTCGTAGTTAAGTTACCTAGGGACTGACAGACAAGCGGTATGACAGCTGAAGGTGTTACTTTCCAGGTCTTCCCACAAGCAGGGACACTAGGTCTACCTATGAATCAGATCTTGAAATGCTGCAGTTTTCATTTAGTCTGTTATGGTAAACTAAAGAAACCTGTAATGAAGAGTACCTAAGCTCATGAAGTAGCTTGCTTGTAGTGGAAAAGTGGTTCTCCTTGCCACATGGTCGTGTTTCTTCCTTGTGCTACATCCAATAGCTGTAAGACCTCCCTGTGAATCAGTTCAGCTCATCAGCACAGAAGGAGACAACGCAGCTTCCAGGAGAGGGGGAAGGTTTGGCAAATTATTCTTCTGACTGCCAACCCCTCTCAGTGAGAACAGGTCTGGTGAGTATCAAAGCTGGTGTGATGAAGGCAGCAGGAACGTGCAGCTGAGACTTGCGGAGGTGGATAACAGTGAAGAAGATTACGAGGAGACTGGAACTCTTTCCTTTTTGATAATGAGAAACTAATATATTGCCTAACTGAACCTCTGGAAGTTGCAGGCTTGCTTTGCAGTGAGGCAAGACATGCTGTTCATGGATATGAATTCTGCTGTCAAGGTCAGGTACATTTCACAACACAGCGAGTGTCGCAACTTTTATGGCTTTCTGCAGGTCTAAGTAAACAGCCAATCTTTCCATTTGTTTTCTTGGAATATTTGAAAAATGTGTTCAAAGCCCTCAAGGGCTACCAAACTAATGTTTCTATTAGCCTTTCTAATCTAAAATGAATACATTGATACAACTACCAGTGCCTTCCTACAGCAAGAAATGAAGCTATTACCTAACACAAGTATTACATTTTAGAAAAATGTGAAAAACAGTCTGACACCTCTTTAAAGCTGCAATATCTAGACAGTTGAGTTATTCCACGTTTTCTTTTGCTCATCTGAATCTTTTAAAGCACTTAACTGGATTCTGAGATCACTTTTTAGGATTGCTACTACCTCTTGGAAAAAATGTCATGCTGAAGTACATGCATGAGGTGCTTTAGATTGTTCTTTGTCTCTCAAAATATAACCGATCCTGTTTTATCTACTTTTGATAGAAGCAGTGAACCATCTTTATTAATTCAGGATCCTAAGTTTCTTGCATGTTTATTATGAATCCTGAAATCAGGTGTGATCACAGTAAGACTCCACTTTCTGTTAGCTAGAAGATTAAAATTTTCTATTAAGGTAAGTGCAGAAGGGTAAAAAACCCATGACACCAGCATACTGATGCCCATAGTAAAAGACAACACACATGTGCTTTTGCCTTTATACAATGTAACATATCTGTGTTTACTCTAAACCTTATCTAATTACATTTGGTTGGGGGTTAAATAATTCTCTGAGCCTGGCACAATCTGGTTTAGAAATTCACATACTTTTATGATTACAGTTCATCTAAAGCCTTCAAAATATGATAAATGTCAAGCAAACTCAATTCTTAGCTCTGTTTTGACAGTTTCCATTTTAACCTAGATTGCTCCACAGAAACAACTCCCATCTTGAAAATAAAGCTAAACCTAAAATACACATAAATTTTGCCAGATTTCACTAGAAAATCTGCTAATGGTCTTTTAGTTAACACTTTTCCCCATCAGGGACTGAAGAGATTCTGGATCTTTAACAGATTTGAGTTCAAACATACAAGTGACAAAAACCGGATAATCCTGGCTCTCATTAGCGGACTGCCTGAAAATTAGATGTTTTGGGGATGAATATTTCAGCTATTCACTTTTGGCTTTGTTGCAGAAAATATCTTGGTGGTGCAGTGTCTGTGAAAGGATTAGGAGATGTAAGCAGTGACCCTCTGAGAGCTTCATAGAGAGAACTGCAGGTTTGGGGGATTTTCAGTGCTCTGCGGGCTGGTGACATGCAGTGTGATGACAGAGTATATTACTACTCTCTGGGATAGCTATCCCAATTTAAATGCTACCTGCTAAAACTCTTATTAAGACGTGGCAATTTGCTTTAAAATGGCTGCTAATTTTGTAAGAGCCAAGACTCTTTGGCAGGGTAGGGAATAAACGTGGAAGTGGCTGAACTTGAAGAGCTCAGTTTAGCAGTTCTTATCAGTAACTAGAAATCATCTGCAATGCATCATGGTATCTATACTTCATCCAATTAAAGTGTCATTTAAATCAATTTAATTAGGTTGGAATTAACATTCCATGGGAACACATTATATCTTTTAAAGGTATCACTCCAGGCAAGCAATAGCTTCAGACTGGCACTGCTTCATTGGTTAAATTCATGTATTTTTGGTTACTACCATAATCTTAAGGGCTGAAAGATGTTTTAACACAAAAAGTGTGTTCTAATGCATAATGACATGATAGCTTTGTAATAAACTGGCAAATACATATGTATTCATAGCTCCCTACTATCATGCTGTGTCAGGTTCCTTCTATCTCTTTCAGGGCAGCTGGATTGGTAAGAAATGCTACTCGTTTATTAAATTTCCAACTACAAAAGAAAATCATGCTTTTCTGTAATGGAAAGTCCTATATGGAATAGTTTTATAATAATTAGAATAAGTTCAGTGCTATACTGATGGGAATAAACAAACTCTGAAGTCTTAAATAGGTAATTTTTAATTTCAGACCAGAAAGTTACTATGCTATGCTGCACTACAGCAGGTACTCATCCCAGAAGAAGGAGAGCAGTAGTTCAGCTCAGCAGTTGTAGTGGTACTCGCCAATTCTGTACTTAAACTCCTTCACCCTAACCTCATTTTCAGGATATTACAGCCAGATCAATTGGACTCTTTAAAGCAAAGTTATTTTTTAATTGATTTGACATTTTCCTACTAAAACTGATAGGCTTGGTAAAATAGCATAACAGAATTGATTAAATTGACTGATGGTTCAGGGTTCAATTCCATGCTATTTATGTACTAGGGTAAGCTCTCTGTCTTTAGTGGGCAGCTTCTGAGTACATAACAGTAACCATGTTAATATGTATATATTTAAGTCCATTTGTTGAGCTTACAACTCTCTATCAGACCTTTGAAATCCAATGATCTTCAGTTTACTATATATAAATATCATAATTCAATTACATGTAAAATAAAATGGATTTTTAAGTGTATCTTAGAGTTATTCCATTTATTTTCATGTTGAGCATTAGAAGAGTTTTTTTAAGAGGACAGTGACTTCAAACCATTTTATTTTCTAATACTGTTCTATAGCTTTTGTTTTTAAGCATAGAACAAGAAACACAGAAAGTGTAAAGTATACTTAGGGGAGCTAATTACATAAAATGAAGGTTACTAGTAGTACTGCTGTAATAATCATAATTATAGATAAAATCAATAGATTTAATAATTTAACTTCTGAATATCATTAGAGAAGTTTTGCCTTTATTTTCTAAATGGTATGAAGATCTGTTGTTGCTATCTACAGGAGAGGAGGGAAGCAAAAAGTGTTCTCTGTGTATTTCTGTAGGTTTTAGGGCAGTTTACATCAATTAAAAATGTAAGCAAAACATGTAATTCTCTAAGTAAAGTGTTTACTATGCTTCATCAGGTTAAGTCTAAAATTGTTTCACAAATAGTGTAACCAAATATAGATTTACCATCATATTTAGCATATTTTCTCTCTTTAATTGTCCTATGACAAAACCAGAGACTTTTTTTCCAAATTATTCTCTTATCTTAGAAATTTTATCTTTAAGCTTGTTGGATATCATGGGCAAGCATTTTGCTTAATTAATTACTTCTTGGTCTAGAATATATTCTTTTAAAAGCTTCTTGTTACTGTATAATTTATAAAAATAAGGGTGTGAACATTATGGTAGAGGAACTGGTGGCATTTTAAGATCAAAGATTCTATCCCACATTAAGTGATAGTAATTAATAAGATGGGAGACCTGGAGACAAGTCCATACAAGAGCCAGCAATGGAGTTGAATCAGCCCAGCAGTTCTTGGGAATCAGTGGGCAGGGACATCTGACTGAATGGTGCTGTGTAAATCACTACACAGCATTGGTTTTGACACATTAATGTTACCAAGATAATAATCCTCAACATTGCTGCAGCAGAGACTGAGGTATTTTTCAGTGGCACAACAGCATGGGAGGAATAATTGTGTAATGCTAATGAAAGTGAAGTAATCAATTTGCAATCATCTTTTCCTGTAAACTCATTTTTAATTTTACGTTTGGTAAATACAGGCATTATATCCAAAAAATGTATGTCTCCTTCTGCAGACATGACTGACGAATCCCATGAACAACGTGCTTCCAAAACAAACATGACTCAATACCTTTGGGTCGGTAACTCATACAAATCACACAGGATGTTCTGAGCTGGAAGGGACCCACCAAGATCATCAAGTCCAACCCTTAAAGTGAACGGCCCATATGGTGATCAAACCCACAACTTTGGCATTATTAGCACCATGTCCTAACCAAACGAAGAAGAATGTTTCTTGATAGTGTTCCTAAAGTGTATGTTAGAGAAAGTACCAATCCACATGTTGGAGAAACAATTAAATTTGGGGTTATAAAAATCTGTATGCTGTGTGATAATTGTGCCTTCTTGCAGGATACACAAAGTTACTCAAACTAGTTGATTACATTCTTATGCTTAAGTGAATTTGTTTATATAAAGTTTAAGTTTATATAAAAAATAAACACATTTTTGAAATTTACAGCTTTACTAGACCAGCATGTCTGTCAGGGTGAGCACTGTGATAGCTACTTGTGGTAGTAGCTCTGTGATAGAGCACTCAAAAAAAAAAAAAAAATGCAATTTGCAGAACATACAAAAATCCTTTTTCCTTTAACTTCACTCTGGACATGGGTATGTTCACATCTGGCACAATGTGAAGTGTATTTTTACACAGGTCAGCACAAGGTTCTCAGCAAAAATTACTAGTCAATATGATGGAGAGTCCCCAGATCCTAAGTTGACCCCTGCAAGTAGCTATAAACCTTCCAGCAGGGATTCTCTTACCTATAGTTTGCTTCTTAACTAAGGAAATAATTCACTATTTCTCTACTCCTTTCAGAATGTCTGTCTACTTGAAATAGAAACCATATAATACTGAGCTATAGAAGGATACATTTGGCTTCTAAAGGGATGAAAATAGGCTGTAAAAATATCAAAGGGGTTAATTAGGAAAGTGAATTGTCAGACAATTAACAAATGCAACTTCCAAACCTGTGCTGAAATTGGTGAACTAACAGACTACCAGATGAATGTTACTTGTTTGGAGTTAAAAAAATAAAAGTCCCACAATGATTGGATATTTGGTATATAACATGTTCAGAAAAAGTATTTCAAATTCATGGATTACCTAGTCCCTGACTGAGGGAAGCGCTTAAAGGCTGGGTAAATTATTAAAAAAAATGAGCATTAAGTGCTTGTTGACTGGCTACATTTTGAACAGCTCATTAAACTAGAATTATTGCTTCATTGTGTCACAGGTTTCCTTATCCAGAAAAAGTATATTACTCAGCAATTAACTAAGGTCTTTTAAGGACTTCTGGAGATGAAGATTAAATAAGGTACTGCAGAAGAAGGTGCCCAATGATCAATAATTCTCGCTCAAAAAAATGCAAAGCCCCCATTTAATTTCTGTTTGAACTGCCTCAGCAACACGGAATGAGATTGCTAGAAGATCAACGAGCTGTTCCTCATCCCATTCGCGAGGTTATACTTTTTCTGAGACTCATTTTTTGCTTTTCCTTATTGGATTGATCTGCACTGCTGAAGTCAATGAATGTGTACGCTGACTCGGACGTAGTGTTGAGAAATTACTTCTTTCTCCACTGAAATCACTTGTGAGAAGAATTACAAAAATTGTTTATCACACACTATCCAAACCCAGTTTGAGTAAGAAAACTCTCATAATACTGGAAGCTGTCCACAAGATGTAGTTTGGCGTCAACTTCAGAAAACAGTTTTATAGGCAGAAGGGTTTGGGGAAGATTTTAAATAGAAGTGATTCTACACACATTTAAATAATATATAAATATATAAGGTCTTATATCTGCATACACACATGCACACATGTACAGAGCAGCCTGCTCCACACAGGAAAATCCAGATTGTTATCTGTATCACACCATGAAAAAGTTGTCAAACGTGACATGGTGCAGTTTGTTAGTGACATTAAGCACAATGGTGCATATTCCTTTCCTAGGGATAAGCCCACCAGAGAAGAAACCATGGAACTGCCATGGTGTGAAAACAAGTGTTACAAGAGCATCATTCAAATGACGAAGGGTTTGTGCCTGTGCTCTGGCGTGTGCATAATGGCTTCTATTTGCCTGGAGAGAAGATCTGCTGAAAAATGCATAAATGTTCCCCTGATCTGATGGTTCATGAAAACCAGCAACCTAACTGGCAGTACAGCGTACTTTGTAGCTACTGTTATAGCTCATGAAATATGACTGAGGAGAGTAATTTCTAGGGGAAAGAAAAAAAAAATACACTTTTTCCAACCCTCTTTTGACCACTTTAGCTACCAAAATCTTTCTAGAAGAAGTAATCTAAGACATATGGCATCTAAAGTTGATACAGATGTTGCATACACACTGACTGAAGATCCTGTGAGACTTAGTTTTGGAGCATGAGATGTTACGTCATCTCATCAAGATCACCAAGAGGCAGATAACATCAACTGGGGATGGGTGGTGGTGTCACATGATGCAGAAATAGAGTCTGCACCATCCATTGAGACTGAGGGTTGGAATTTCGGAGAAACTCACCTCAATAGCCCATCTCCCTCCCCTGGCCTTGTTCCCTGAAACTCAGGCTCTGAGGTTACATCTTAATTTCACTTTTAAGTCTTCTGTCCACTGAGCCCAACTGAGAGAAGGCCATCTGAGCTACACACAGCAGAACTGGCAGATGGTGAACTGTGCTCTGTCCAGCACTAGTGCCTCCTCTGTGACACATCGGCTACCCCGAACTGAAGCCACCATCAAGCACAGCCAAAGGTTTGTGCATGCGGGAGTGTGCACAGCTCAGGTACAAAGCAGCCACTGAAGGCAGGGACGGACAGTGAACAGCCGTGGGGCAGTTTGACCAGAAAGTGTCACCACACACCGGTGCCATCACACACACCGGTGTCACCACACACACACCGGTGTCACCACACACCTGTGCCACCACACCCCGGTGCCACCACACACACCCCAGTGCCATCACACCCCGGTGCCACCACACACACCCCAGTGCCATCACACCCCGGTGCCACCACACACACCCCAGTGCCATCACAC
>JAWWMO010000083.1:84335872-84360681 GCA_035047845.1 Dendrocincla fuliginosa | reverse complement strand
CTGAGCCTGGAGCCACCGCCCCCGGGGATGTGCGGGCCGAGCTTGGAGCCACCGCGCCCGGGGATGTGCGGGGCCGGGCCGCCCTCGCAGGGGGCAGCTCGGCCTCCTCCTGGGTGCCCGCGGTGTGGCGGGCCCCGGGGCTGCGGTGGCGGAGCAGGCCCCGTGTGCGTGGGAGGTGGCAGAGTGTGTCGAGGTGTGGGTTTGGTCGCCTTGGGGGTGAGCGAGGCCGGAGAGGGCCCTGGGGCGGGGGGCCCTGGGGCGGGGTGCCCTGTGCCATCTTTGTGGAGGTGTGCAATGAAGAGCGGTGCGAGTCTCGGCTGAGCTCGGGCTGTGGTTTCGGAGGTGGGGACCTTCTCCCCGCGCAGTGCTGTGCAAACACTCTGCTAGGCCTCCAGCTGCTGCCCGAAGCCTGCCCGAGGTGAGATAAAGCTCATCGAAACGCCTCCGCATGAGGAGAACGGCGTGCGAGTCTCAAATGTGTCAGCTTTTTTTTCCACTTGCCGAGATAAAGTATGCAGAGTGGGTTAATTGCTCCCTTCAGTTCTCAGATGGTGAGCTCTGAGAAGCCTAACCAGTAAGTGTTCCTTGTGGTCGTCCACACTTAACTATGTAAGCTATTAAAATTCAAGTTGCAAGTCATGACAGTTGTCACTAAAAATTTCAGCATATAACTAGAGATAACTGATACTGATTGTCATTCTGGGTAATTCATATTGTTACAGACTTCATTGCTTCCACACTATTTTGCCATGGCTAGTGTCCTGGTCCAGCATTTTTCCCTCTTGTTGGAGTCCGGAGTCATTTTGCACTGGATGAATACCCAAGAATATATTTGAGGAGACTTGGACTGTGCTCCAAAGTGTTTTCACAGTCCTTGTACTGTCTGTGCTGTTTCATACCATATCCCAAAGAATAGGTTGGTGGTGATATGGGGCTACAGACAGTTCTTAAGATGCTTGAGAAAAATTTTTAGCTTTATGCTCGCATGCACCTGCATTCAACATACTGGTCAACTTACTACCGTATTTGAGCTACTTCTATGCAGTGCCTGTCTTCTGGGTTTCTAGCTGCAGTTGTATGAGATCCTGCCCCAGCACATGCCTTGTAGAGAGGCAGAGGTCCAAGAAGTTGATATTCAGGCATAAAAATTAGGTCACATTTATAGACGGTGCTGTAATGAGGACAGAGCTTGGTCACAGTAGGGGTGCCAGGCAGTGCTGTGTAAAACAAAAGCTTTGAAGGTGGCCTGAAAGAGTTGAAGACAAAAGGCTGGGCTTCCAGGCTGTGTTCCAGGCACCTGTGTATGTAGTAGAAAAGCAGGACAAGATTTACTTTCCAGGGGCATAAGCAAGGCCTTGTACAAACATCCAAGTCCCATATTCTCCTTCCTGACTGTAGTTGCTGTCTTTCTGTCTGACAACACAGGCTGCCAAAAGCATCACAAAGACAACTGGTAAACTCGATTGCATTTGCCCTTAGTGATTGTTTCAGGCGTGTGTGTGCTATGCAGTACATGTTTCTTCTCGCTTAAATAGGCAGCCTCCCGTCGCATGCTGGAGATGATGACTTGAGTGTGGAATTAGCAGGGGCACTGGGAATTGCAGGGGAGTCATGTCCCTTGACAAAGCCAGATCTGCTTTGCTGTGTGCTCAAAGCATTGATCTTAAAGGCCTTAGTCAGCCTTTTCTCATTCCCAAGGCTGGGTCCCATCTCTTTCCCACGCACATGCTGTGTGCTCAGCTCCCAGGCATGACCAATTAAATAGGAAGTGTTCCTTACCACAGGGATGTTTTTACTGAGAGGAGCATCTTTAATGAAAGTGCATCATGCAGAGAATTAACATGCTGCATCAGTGAAAGTTTTTAAATAGCACTTAGCCAGGCATTTTCTTACCTGTACCCATTTTTATCAATTGGTTTACTAAAAATCACAGGGCCCCACATGTATGCAGCAATATTAAGTACAATGGAATTTTAGACAGTATCAAATGCTTTACAGAAGCACAGAATGGGTCTGGTTGGAAGGGACCACAGTGGATCATCTGGTCCAACCTCCCTGCTCAAGGAGGGTCATGCTAGAGCACATGGCACAGGATTGTGTCCAGACGGTTCTTGAATATCTCCAGTGAGGGAAACTCCACCACCTCTCTGGGCAACCTGTTCAGAGCCACCTGCACAATAAAGAAGTTCTTCCTCATATTCAGGTGGACTTTTCTATGCACCAGTTTCTGCCTGATCCCTCTTGTCCTATTACTTGGCACCACTGAGAAGAGCCTGGCTTCATCCTCTTGACACCCTCCTTTCAGATACTTAGGTATCCTCTCAGTTGTCTCTGCTCAAGGCTGAACAGGTGAAGTTCCCTCAGCCTTTCCTCTTGAGAGAGATGCTCCAATCCCTTAATCATCATAGCCCTCTGCTGGACCTGCTCCAGGATCTCCCTGTCTCTCTTGTCCTGAGGAGCAGGATCATTTCCCTTGACCTGCTGGCAGTGCTCTTCCTCATGCACCCCAGGATACCATTGGCCTTCTTGGCTACAGGGCCTCACTGCTGGCTCACGGACAGCCTGTTGTCCACCAGGTGCCCCAGGTCCTTCTCCTCAGAGCTGCTTTCCAGCAGGTTGGCCCCCATCCTGTGCTGGTACCTGAGGTTATTCCACCCCAGGTGCAGGGCCCTGCATTTGCCTTTGATGAATTTCAGAAGGTGCCTCTCTGCCCATCTCTCCATCCTGTTGAGGTCCTTCTGACGGGCTGCACAGCACTCTGGGGTATCAGCCACTCCTCCCAGGTTTGTGTTGTCAGTGATCTTACTGAGGAAGCATCTCCCCTTTCATCCAAGTCATTGGTGAATAAGTTAAACAGCAATGGGCCCAGTACTGAACCTTGGAGGATACCACTAGTGACAGGCCTCCAACTAGACCCTGTGCCACTGATTATGACCCTCTGGGATCTGCTGTTTAGCCAGTTCTCAATCCACCTCATTTACAATCCCATCAGATCCATACCTCTTTGAAAAATAGCAACAGTAAGAGTGTCTACAGGGGATGAGTAATAGAATTAAGGATGAGAGAAGTACTGTGGAGTTGTGTGGTGCCTTTTCCCCACTCCTTGACTGGCTGGCTGCAACCAGCCCTGCTGAAAATTAAGAGATTTCTGTTGAAAAAGTGCCACATGTATCTTGCTGGGTTTCCTGTTACACACTTACATAGGCAGTTGCTTTGTGATATGCACGAGGGCTCACCTGAAGAAGTGCAAATTACAATCGATAGTCTGGCTGGGTGTGATATGGCTCTTCCTGCTGGTCATTTTTAACCTATCTTGAGTTGAACACCTTTCCCTTATCACTACTGCAAGGTCTATTTTTCATATGTTACCTTGATAATAAGAAAATTAAATATAGCTCAGCAGCAACCTTGCATGCTCTTTGGTGTGCGTGGTCACCCACCTGCCTGTTTGCAATACTCTCAGAGACCTGGAAAGGCTTCTAGTACTTTTTTCAAGAATATTTGGGGGAAAATGCAGGAAATCTCCTGAATTAGGGAAGCAGATCTCAGGCTCCTATCCCAGGTTTGTGAGGTGAGGGCTTGGGTTTTTTGTTTGCTGCTTTTTTGCTTTTTTTTCTTGGTTTTTTTTTTTTTTTGTTTGTTTGTTTGTTTGTTTTTTTATCACCCTTTGGCTGGATGAAAATTGACCATGATAATTTTATCATGCAGAGGGGGTTACTCCAGTGTGAAGCTTATTGAGGCATATGAGAGGTGGTGGGTGATTAGGATAATTTGGATTTAATTTTTTTTAATGCAGGAAGAAAGTGATGAGAGAAAAAAAAAAAGATCAGTGGAAGGATCTTTAGTACGAGTTGGGATAAGCAGAGTGTAGAGAGCAAGGCCCACAGCAGCCATGCGAGGCCCCTGCTCAGGCTGTGGCCATGGACTGTGGAGGTCACAGGAGAGCTCTGCCGCAGAGAGGGCTCTGCTGTGGGCTGTGAGCTGTGACATCAGCCACAGGGACAGCAAGGACTTGAAGCGGAGGAGGATGGCCTACCAGCAGCAATGTCAGTAATGTGTACCTGGAGATGTGAGGGCAGCTGATGGAGAAGATCCATGGGCAGAAACAGGTGGGGTAGCATACTCTTGATGAGAGCTGCTCCCTGCCCCAGTCCCAGGCACAGCTTCCTAGCGAGCTCTGCCAGTTCTCTTCTTACTGGTGAGCTGGGCCAGTGGAGAGGCTGGTTGTGGTGGAATGTCTTCTGACTGACACATTCAGGCTGCCTGGAACGTTTTGGATGCTTTTGGACCAAGTGCATGGGTGCTCTTCTGCTCCATCAAAAGGAAAAGGCTGCTCTCTGAGACTTTATTCTGTTCCAAGCTTTGAACTTAAATCTCTCTCAGTACCTAATTTACATCCCATCTGGCTGTTAGCTTTCAATATTCCTACTATTCATTCTTCTGGACTATCAGAAAAGTGGGTGAGTTAAAAATCAAGTTGTCTGTGGCTTCACTCATTGGCCATGTTGTAGTTTGTAAGATTATCAGGTAGCTAAAATGGTGTGAGAGAATGGATAATCCCTCTGTATATAACTGATTTAAAATGAAGGGTTTACAATTCTTACATAACCTTTTTTTATTTTATTTTTTTTTTTTTAAGTATCTACAAAGTGGGGATAACTTTTTACCCCGTGGTAGGTTGAAATAGAGATAGGAAGTTGAGGCAGTTGAGAAGTAGCTCCTGTTAGTGGTTACGTAGTGATTTGTACTTTTACAATTCCCTGGCAACGGTATCCAGCAGTCTCAGACAACTGTGTTACTTGAGCCGTCTTTAGCAGCATTGCACAGGTGCAATTTGTGCTATAATTTGTAAGTTTTTGACTATTTAAACAGAGTCAAATCTTACTAAAAATAAAGACAACTGGGTTTTGATTTATTTTTTGTCTTTTTTTGGTTCCATGTGTGTTTACTGGGTGCCTTTTGCGTTTTTATAGAGGCTCTGGAAAAAGAAAGGATTGAAGTTCTTATTTCACTGTTCTGTCAGGTAAAAAGCAATGGATTCCTGCAGGGTAGCTTGTGAGGTCTTGGTGGCATTTTGTATTTTATTCTTTAAAAGTACTTGGAGGCTTTGATGACTTTTCAGAGCCTGCCCTGTGAACTCTTGTGATTTGCATTTGTTCCCTGCAATTTGCAGCTGCAGGCACTGCACTAGCTTTGTTTAAATATAATGCCAAATGCCTTTAAAATAGGTGTTTGAACTGTGGATTAAGGAGACTACTTTTGTAATTTTAAAGGCCTTTTTGCTGTACACATCAAATATCTAACATTCAATGCAATCTTCCGGAAGTCGTTTTTATGGTCTTAGTAACACAAAAAAAGAAGCAGTCTTTAGAAATGCCTTTTGTATCATTTTCCTAGTAGCCTCTCCTTCCTGAAGCTTATTTTAAAATGTGACAAATTTGACATATCAGAAATGAGCAGTAAGAGTCAAAGTGCTGTTCTGTTTGCAGTTTAGTTGTACTTTACTTGAATTTTTGCTATGAACTCAAGTAAAGTTATGTTTGTAGCACACCTGCTGTTTATCAGTGTTGTTACTTGAAGTGTGGACTACTGACCAAAAATTGTATTCATGCTGTGATGGTAAGTTTTACCAAAATATTGTGTAGTCAAGGGAAATCTACTCCAGGAGGTTTTGTTAAATACGGATTTCACTATGGGAAAAAAAGAGTTCTATGCTGGGGAAAAAAATTTACATGTACTATTTGACTTTGAGTCTAAACAATATTCTCTTTGCATACACTGTGAAAGGGAGAAACTGGCCATTGTGAAAGTTAATGGAATCCTGCATTCTCTGTATCCTGGATAATTAATTATTACACAATATTTAGCATATTTACATACTGTCTCAAAAGATTTATGAATTAATTTATCATATTAAATTTAATCTTATCTTTTTGGAAGTGAAAATGGGTCAAGAATTTCCCTATTTAGTTTGCATTCAAAGTCTGATGAATGTTTTCTGCAGTTATTCATGTGAACAAGTTGTTGATTTCTGAAATGCTCAGCTGAGAAAGATAAAAATGTCATGATACTCATTTGCATAATCTTTAATGCAGTAACCACCTTGAAAATGCTGCGGGTTTGTAGACTGAGAAAAAAAAAGTGGATTAGCTGAGTAAATAAACTGATTTATGAACAAAAAATCTTGACGGGATGGCAAATAGGTTGCAAGCAATATGGAGACTGAGAATGGTCATATAATTAATTTATTAATAATTTTAAAGAATAAATTCACAGAAATATAAATGTCCTATTGAATCCATTAACAGAACAGGGGTTGAAGTCACTGAATAAATTACTCACATGGATTATCTCATGCATCTCTCCTTGTTAGAACAAGTTTTCTGGTGCTGTAGCACTGTTAGTTCTATACTAATTTTGCATTTGCCTGTAGATTAAGGCTGTGGGATTTTTATTGCAATTAGGATATAAATTTGAGTAAGTTATAGTGACAATAGTATGTCTAAGTGTTAATGAGCTGTCTCTGCTATCTGCTTTCATCACTATTATATCCTCCATGCAAGAAAAAAAAAAACAAAAGACAAAGATGCAAAATGCAGCCAACATGTGGCATCTGCTTGATGGCATCTTGACTTTGGTGGTTATTTGTCAGTCTGACTTGTTTTATTTTCCAAATGCAAAGTAGGAATTCAAGCGCTACATAAACCACTCTGATGTGTGCTGAACTAGTCAGACTGCACCCAGTGTCTTAGCCAAGATCTTGTGCTGAGTTGCTACTCTGCAAAGCAGATGACTGGATAGACAAAAAAACCCTAACTAAAGCAAATGACTGGATAGACAAAAAACCCCTAACTAAATTTGCAGATACTCAAGAGGAGTCTTGTTGGAGCATAAGCTTAGAAATTAGAGATGTTTGTGGATTGGTTATTTTTGGGGTTGGGGTTTTTTTTTGTCATATATATATATAAATAAATCAGCACAGACAGGCACCAGTCCATACTTTATTTCTACAGCGAGTGATTTTTGAAAGTCTCATCTGTTCATCCTGGGAAGTCCTTAGAGTCCTTGTGAACTGACCAAAAGAAGCAAATTGATACTGCTTAGCATCAATGCAATTTTTGAGACAGTCCTAAAAAGATCATCTCTTCTAGAGTAAAAAGTGTTCTTTATGAAAGAAGAAAAATGAAAATGATTGGAACTACATAAATCACAAGCTGGGGTAAAAATGAATGGATAACAGTTGCAGTAGAAGGCATGGCAGAACCCGGGTGATTTATGACCATGCTATGAATCAGCGGTATTGCAGTGCCTTGAAACACAAACGTCACACAAGCAGGAAGCCTGCAAGGCACACGCTGTAATCCTTTTGCTTGTCAAAGCTTTGGTTAGGCTCAATTTGAATGCTATGTCTCGCTTTGGGCATTACACTTCTGGACTCTCTCCAAATCTTCTCTGTCCTTCTTGAAGAGAAGGAGATTCTCTGAGGTCCAGGGAGCACAGTCTGTAAAGAGTGATTGAGAATTTGGGTTGCCTATGTGGCATAAGAAGGAGGAGAAGGGGACTGGAGGAGATTTCTGCAGAAAAGGAAGACCTGTTTGCTGTACCTGTTGTAAATGTACTCAATTTATTATGTGCGATAGGCCATTGTTTTTATAGTAACCATACTTAACACGTTTTGGCTGGTTTGGTTTTTTTTACTTTTTGTTTATTTAGTTTTTTTCCTTGTTTCTGTTGTTGTTGTTTTGTTTGGTTTTGCTTTGGGTTTTTTTTGAACCAGTAATGACCCTACTAGAAGAATCTGTTTTGTTACCCTTTTGATGTACTCAAGTGTCTAGTATTTGAAGGAATTTTGGTATTTGCAAGGAATGATGTTTGTTTTTCTCTTTCAATGGTTAGGTGACTGCAGTTTGAGAGGGCTTGATTTTCTTTCTCAGTTTTGGTAGATAAGTCAAAGGATCTGAAAAGCCACTGCAAAGAGGGAGGGACCATCTCTCTTCCTGTCTGTCACAATGAAGAAATAAAGGGATTCCCTTTGCAGCAAGGAAGATTCAGGTTATATTACAAAGAACTTTTTTCAGAGAAGGCTATTCACACTAGAATAGCTTGCTTCTGAAGGTTTTGAAAAACAGGTTAGACATCTGCCACAAAAGATCATGCACAACTGTTTCTACCAAGAGACAGGAGACTAGATTAGATGACCTCTCAAGAATTTTTTCAGTTCTGTTTTCTGTGATTTTGTCAATTCCATCATTATTCATTAAAGGCATGTGCTTTCACACAGAGAACTGAGTATGTGAGGCTGGCTGTATGGGGTCAGACTTTTTAACCCAGTACACTGTCCTCAGTGGGAGCTGAAAGCAGATGTGCAGGGAAGATTGTACAAACAGGGTGACTACACAGGGCAATAATTTTTCTGTAGATGGTTTCTGTGTGTTTAGTAGCTTTTGTTAGATTCCAGTTGCATGAATTTATCTGGTGTCCCTTGAACAAGTGTGAGCTGTTGGTGTTACTGGTACTCCCCAACCAGAAGTTCTCACAGTTCAATCATGTGTGTGAAGACCTTTTGCTTGCTTTTGAACCTGACTCAATTTTAGCTTCATTTAGTGCTTTTTGGCGCCTGTTTTTTCAGACAGATTTTTTAGACAGAGATTAAAGAACCTCTCTTTCCATTGCAGCTAAAGAGTTTATAGATCTTTGCCTTATTCATTCTCTAACATTTCTGTGTCGACTCAAGAGTTCTAGCTTACCTATTACTATATGGTCGATGGTGCTTGGATTCTCTTTTTTGCCCTTTGGAACGTTTTCAGCTCTATGTTCTTTCAGATGGAGGCAACAAGCTGCAAGGAGAAGTTGAGATGCAGGCTCTCTATAGGTAGAAAAGAGGGATTCTCTGTTTTATTCTCAATTTCTTTTAAAAGAAATGTTTTTTTTTTTTAAATTTCTTTTTGTACTGCTGTTGAGCACTAAGTTTATGTTTCCATTATCTGGCTGTCCTAACCTCAAGGCCCCTCTTCCTGAATAATACTGATCAACTCATTGTATATATGAAATTTGGACAGCTTTATTCTCTTGTGTATCTTTTAACATTTGTCTATAGCAGATTTCCTGTGCTGATTTATTGCTTAATTTCTAAGTCACGTAAGGTGAGTCTTTGTTATGAGCCCTCACTTTCACTACCCTAAATAATAAAGTAGCATCAGCAACTTTTGCCATGTTGCTACACCTGCTTTTCTAGCTTGTTTATTAATACAGCGAGCAGCACGAGTCCCAGGATAGATTTCTGTGAGGACTGTTTACTTTACTAACTCTTGTAGGTGGTTATTTTCTATTTTTTGACAAGTTCTCCATCTGTGCAAGAGCCTTTGTTATTTCTTGGTAGGTGCTTAGGTTCCTTAAGCCTTCTGGAAATCCAGACAGATTGTATCAACTGGATTTCCCCTGCCAATGTGCTTTTGGGCATAAAAGTAAGACGGTAGAAGCAAACAATGTGATTATCTTTTGCATGAGAAACTATTCTCTTTACCAAATACAAATTCCTTAGTTTAATCACACTATCACATTCCTGGTTCTGATACGTGGACTTGCTGTGCTTTTAATGCTCAGATTCCATCATCTCCATCTTCATTTTTTGAACACTGGAATTGGTAATAATAAATAATATAATAATAAAAGGATGCATTTTACCAGTTGAAGAAAGATTTTTATGTAGAACCTTATTAACTGAATGCTGTTGAGTATTTCATGCTATACAATAAAAATTTTGCCAAAATATTTGAATCTTTTAAATACTAATCATGCCCATTGAAGCAAACTACATTGTGTTTTCAGCGCTGTTTATTGTTGTGTTATTGCTGAGATTATCGACAAAAAATAGGTGTATTGTCTTTTATATTTGCTAATTTATTGTTGAATACTGCTCAGCAAACAGTGTGAGTGAGAAAAAAGAAGAAGTAGCTTCAAGTCAGGATTATGCTCTCCTAGTCATGTCCATTGCTCTGAGTTTGGTAAAAAGGGTAAGTTTACTTGCTTGGTGGATATATGTAGCACGTTGCAAACAAGAAATTTTGCTAATTATGTCATTGTGCAAACAAGCTAAGATCTCTGCTCCTTTAAGGGAAAAGAGCCCATCATTAAAAATTTAATGCACATTTTTAGGTAATTAAAAATTATGCATCTGAGTACTTTTCAAGGTTTTTCCCTTCCCCCAGTTCCTTCCTTCCTCCAACACACTTCTGGCATGGGAATGTGTTGTTTCCTGTAGCAAATATTGAGGGCTGATATGAACAGAAGATATTGTCTTGATCACCTTTCATCTTTTATTATTGAAAGCAAATGTTTTCTGCACATTTTTTATTTAAAAACCCCCACTCCTACACATATTTAAATTCGTCTCTTGAAGTATTCCAAGGAATTTGTCTTCTCCAGCTAAGGATTCTGAGAATGCATATAATTATGCCTAATAATTTCACCACTGTCAGATTAGATTGATTTTCAGTCACTTTTGTGCAGATTATATTCAACTCAGGTGCTCAAACTGAAAGGAGGTGCATTAATCTGCTGTGACGTTCAGTCTCTCCCAATTAGCAAGTTCTAAGAGATGTTAGATAATGCAAGTTTGATGATGTGAAGAATTTTTGTTCTGCCATGGATTTAGTAAAGTTAAGGAGGTTCAGGCCTTCAAAGGCAACCATCAGCAACTTAAGTGTTGGGCCTACAAAAAAAAAGACTGAGCAATTAATGGAAATAAAGAATATTCCTGACAGATTAAAAGGCTGGAGACAAATGATAGTGGTTAAACTGAGCCTTTGAGGGAGATGTTTAAAAAAAAATCTGTAATGTCAGACTGTAGCATACACATCTTTGTGCAATCAAAAAGTGTCTTTTAAAATTTTGGTTAGTGTATTGATTTTTATAATGTACATAAGTTTGCATGTAGTGGTTTCCCTAATGCTGCAAAACCTTGTTATCTGTCATGTATGTGTTTCTGTGTAGGTTTGAAGGTCATGCATTAATGTCTTCAAACTGCATGTGATCAGACTGTAATTTTAATTCTTTTCAAAGCAATAGCACATTAGCATTACAGAAGTGAACAGTGAAGGACAAAGTACTGCAAAATGAAGTGTGAATAAATGCCATTGCAATGCATGCATATCTTCTGATTTGGCAGAATTAATGCTGGCAGGACTTTGCTGTAGCTTAAAGTATATGTGTATTGCTTAATTATCTCAGTTACTGAATATGCTTATTGCATAATCTGGGATAGCAGTAATTGAGTCCATTACTGTACATAAACAATTGCCAATTTATAGTACTTCAGAAAAAAACTTGAGTGTAAACAGGTGTTACAGAATCTAAAATATTGATGTTATCTTACTTTTACCATGACAAAATCCTAAGTGATTTTCTTAATGTGTGCTCTGCCAATGCTTATTGAAAATTGACAATATTTTCTTTTTATTTCTTGGATAAAAGAGTCTGCTCCAATTATATTTTTTTTTTCCTTTTCACACTTGCCCTAATTTTTGAATGAGCTATTTATTTTTGTTTGTTTTATTGTTGGTATTAGCTAACATTAAGGAGCCAGTTCTTTTTAGTAATTTGACAAGATTGGCTTTTGATCAAATAAGAGCAATATGGGATGTGATTTTAACTGATGGAGCAATGATGATGTTGTAGGTGGGTAGGCAGTTTTCAATCTTGTACTTTTAAACATATAATAGGTTCATTGTATTTCGGGAATGTTTGCATAAATCCCAAATTAGTGTTAGAACAAATGAAAAACCCAACTCGTAGGAGCTCAATATGAATACCAGAAACTAATTTGAAAGACATGACAAGGTGTAGGGGTTCTCCTGCAAATCATTCCTTTGTAGTTTTAAGGTTAAAGTCCTTATATTTTTCAGAATGTTAACCTGCCTAATCCCAAAGCAGTGTTCAATGCCCACTTTCCCATTTCCATAAAATCTGATTGTTTAAAATTGTACATTAGATTGCAAAGAGGGAATTTTGCTACATCTGAAACAATCCATATAAGAAATAGGCTTGGTTGAGTGTGGTTTGGTTTTTGTGTCGTTTGGGGGTTTTTTTCTCTTTATTGATGATTATGAAATACTCCCTGCTTTAAAATATGTAACTCCTGCATCAGCAGGGACACCGCAGTCTTGTGTGAGTGATTTCTGTCTGGATGGAGCAAGGCCTGGGCTGATTCGTCTTGGAAGCAGAGGAAAGCTCCATTGACTATAGCAGGAGCTAGAATTGCTGCAGAAAGACGAGTTACTTCATGTACTTAAGGAGATTATATGTCTCTCAAACTGGAAGCAGGACCTCTGATAGGAGAATGAAGTTGTAACATGTACAAAAGACTTCATATCTAACCACCCCCTTGCTTTGTTGGCTAATGTATTGTTATTACACTATATGCTGAACAGCACTGATAGATTGGATTTTAGTAAATTTATATATATATGAAAATATATGAAGTGCAGTATTATGTGATTGGGAATCAAACACCCAGACACAAATACATATATATACAAAAAAAGATAAAATGTCTATATACATATATAGAAGTGTGAGTGCATGTAAAAAGCAGTTCAGAGGGCTCTCCTACCATCATTAAAGCTTTGCTATAGAGTACAGTAAACGTGAGTACATGCCTCCTGTCATGCATAATTATTCTCTTAGTCTCAAGGGGCAGTTCTGTATCTTACGTCTGCAATATGAAACTGATCTCACAAATACTTAGCCCAGAAGTGTTCATTTAGTCTTGGAAGTAGTCCCACTGAATTTAATGAGCCCTTGGTAAATTCTTTGGGGCTCTTATTTTCCTTTGTGCTTTATTCAATGGTAAGAACAATCTTCATTAGCTTTTACATTAGCTTCTACTGTTACTTGCAGCAAAATGCTTTTAGGTTTCGGCTTGAAAATGTTAATTGAAACATGTAAGCACAAAAACTCTGAGGCAAAAGACAATAATTAAATTAAAATTATTCCAAAATTACATCCAAAGAATCTTAGTTGGCTTTCTGAAATTTCAAAAGCTACAGTTTTGAATGTTGCTCCAAGAGCTGTCTGATTTGACCTTCATTGGAAAAGGGTCTTACAGAAATTGGGATTTTTTTTTTTAGAGAGAGGAAGGATTGTAGACCTTGAATAGTAAAGATTCCAACCTGCTGATGAACATTGATAGTCAAGGTAACTTTGGCTTCTATGTAGCTGGGAGTTAAGTGTAGAAAACCTCAGCTTTTGTTAACTCTGATGCCGACAGCCAAAGGTATCCATTTTTACCCATCAGAGTCCTTTGAACTCCATCGAGTTTACAGCATTCTTCCAACTGATTGCACTGGCTCTGGATGAGCCTTCTCTTCTCCTGCTTCCCAAATCACCTGCCTGAAATAAGTTTTCTGCAGGCTGGGTTTGCTCAGAATCGCTGTGGCCTGACTATATATTTATTAGTAAGCTGTATGTAAAGCACAAGTTCATTTTAGATAATTGACACCTCATTTTTTTTCTTCCCAGATGGTTTCATTCTTTCCTTTCAGAGCAGGGGGTAATTTAATCTTGCCAGCAGAGAATTTCTAAACTTTGTAAGTTTATAAACTTTGCAAGCTTTGTTTTACACTGCTAGAATAGAAATGCTGTTCTAACTGTATCAAAATGTCCTACACTGACCAGAGCTCAGTTATGAAGCTTACATGATGATATTCGTTTAGGAGCATGCTTTGAAAGAATTCATGGGAAATTGTGCATGGTTTCTTAGGTATTTTTATCTTGAGGGTTCCTTTGCTAGCATCAGTTTATCTTCTCTTTTGAGAAAAAAAGAAGTGGGTAGGAAATGGAGGAAAAGGAGCTGTAATAAATATAAATGTAGGCAATAAAAACAATTTATCATTGTTATGAGAAAACTAGGTGAGGTGATTTGATTTGTGTATTGGTTTTTACTTTAAATCTGTATTTGAAAGGCATGTTACCTATTGCATTGGTATTCTTGTTAAAAAATTGTATTCTGGCTCAGCAGTGCTGTCAAGGAGTACAATATGTCCCACCTCATTAAGTACTATCTTTTTTCCTCTCCATCTGTCTAGAACAGCAGGAAAACTTGTTTTCAAATAGAAAAATTAATCAGTATTGTACATTTTCTTTCTTTATCTTTGTATCTGTGTATATCTGAAAATTCAATCAAATTTCCAGAGAAGTGTCTCTAGAACAACAATCCTAATAAAGGCTCCATTCAAAACATCAGGGCCTGTTTAGTATGTAGCATGATGATCAACTGTGAGAGGCCAAGCAAAAGTATATCATAAAGTCACAGATTGGTTTGGGTTAGAAGGGACCTTAAAGATCATCTCGTTCCAACCCCCCTGCCATGGGCAGAGACACCTTCCACTAGAGCAGGTTGCTTTTATTGGATACATGAGGGAAGGAAAATGTGCCCATTTAATAGAAATATAAAATGTGTTTGATTGACAGCATGACTGAAATAAAAATAGAAAGGGAGGTATTTTCTGCTTGGTTTGAATATGTGATAAGGAGTTCATCACTGTTTGGATGTTAGAAGCAGCACAGCACTTGTGCCTGAAAAAGTGTGATTTATATGGAAGTAAATAACTATGTCATATCCAAGAGAACTGCCTTGGAGGTTATTTGGTTCATTACAGACAGTACTGTTCAGATTAAGGGCCTGATCCACCATGAGAAGAGGGTAATGCTTGTCAGTTGCTTAGCTGAGTAGACAGCAGCAAAATGCAGGTGCTGACTTTACTGCTGGAACTAAGAGAGAAACAACTCCAAGAGCCAGCAAGAACAGGCAACAGCAAAAACATCAAAACATGCCCTGTGATTCCAGGTAATAGCTTTCATCACCATTCAGCTTTTGGGAATTCCAGTGTTCTTCAGGTTAGAGGGATTTTCCTCATGGGATTCCTATCTGTGCTGTCTCCTTATTCTCTACAGCAGCCGCTCAGAGCTCCTGCAAGAAATCAATTTTAAGCCTGTATTGTCTTTCTGAAGAATACTTCCAAAGACTGAATGAGGGGCTCTGATTAAACCTTTTGCTTTCAGAGGCATCAGATCATACTGATACTTTTCAATTAGTTGGAGTAGTGATATGAATAAATAAAACTGAATGAATAAAACACTGTTAACTTCAAAAGGTCACTCCTTTGCAAAGTCAGGGAGAGTGGCTATGGGCAGAAATTGGCTGCACAGGAGGCTGAAGTCCCATATCAAAGGCTGGGTAGAAAATTGTGTTTTGCATCTGAGGTAATACCAGAGGATGTGTAACTGTATGAATGAGTGTGTGTGCAATACAAAAAGTCGTTTTTTAAAAGTAAATAAATACAGGTTTGGAAAACAGCAAATAGGCTAGAATAATTTGTTCCTCCAATCCTAAAATATTTACATCGTTAGTTCTTTTGTAGACACAAAAGGTAAGAGACCCCAGTGAGTTAACAAGAGATAAGCATGCAAATCAATTTCAGGCAACAGACATCAGTTACTAATTTGCCACTGGGTGATGTTTAACAATCTGAGAGTAATGAAAGGAATTTTCAGGGAGAATAATTTACTGTGTACTAGGCTATGCATGTGCTAAGGATGATGTCATACCCTGAAAGAATATCTATGCAGACCATAAATACTCTTTCAGCTACAGAGATTTAACACTTATTTTGCAAGATGGGAGTGTATTTTCCAAGAAAACGTTTTTCTTTTTCTCCAAAGAAGGATATTTCAAACTATAGAGCAAGTTTTATTGTTAAAACTGTGCTAAACAGTGATATGCTGCAATGAAAAGTGAGATGCATCTAACAAAATAGAAGCATGAAATAAAGCCCAGGAATGGGAGGGGAGCTGAGACCTTGAATCCTTTTGGCACTACGTCATTGACTTGCTTTGCAGCCTGAGGCAAGAACCCAGTTTGCCTCCCAAAAAGCGGGGAGAGAGGTCATAGGGTTGCACCCTGCATTACAGGGTCACATGTAGTTTAGTTAGGATTGATTCAGTGTGGTGTCTTCCTGGCCTTGGTGCAAGTGTAGCTGTCTGTCTGAAAAGAATGTGAGTGAGACAGTTATGTCTGCAAAAGCTTTGAAAACCTCAGGTTAAAAATGTGGTGGATGTATGTGTTTATTCATCTAAGACTTGCAGTAACCAGTGCCAATGCTCCCAATATTTAATAAAACTCAGATCTTGTGTACATTCAGGTGAGTAGCAAAAAGCAAGACTTTGTCTAGATGCAAAGGTGCAACTTTAAAACAATATTTTAGAAATTATGATACTGTGCTTACTTCTGATTCCTGACTGATTATTGGCCCCAGAATTAGTAAAGGACAACCAGAATGCAGTTAATAACCCTGAGCAGGTACTATTTTACCTTCCATGGCCACAGCCAATGCTACATCTTTCTGTTGACTTCATCAGACTGACAAGTTCACATGAAGGCTGTCATACTTTGAAACAGTTTGAAAAGGAAGCATCATATTCCTCCATTGTCTTTGACTTTCTTCCATTGTCTCTTTTCCATAGCAAGCTTCAAGATCCCACTGGGACTTGTGGTATTTGGGCATTGTATTAAGCACTTTGTCTAAGCTCTCTGGAAATACCTACTTACTGAATAGTACTCACATACATCTGCTGCTCAGTTATTATACTGGAAAGCTCGTAGACTTTTTGCTTTTGCATTATGGGAAACCATACCAGAAATGGCACTCTGGAGAGCTAAATCTTTTTCTGGAAAAGACTGGAAGAAAAGAAAGATATGAAAATAGATTCATATAGACTCTAATGCTGCTCTGCTGGTTCTAGACTATATGCTCAATATTTTTCTCATTTCTCAAGTGTATTGTGTGCAGGTTCTCCATGTTTGTTACGTTTGAGGAAATGATCTTTCTGTATTGTCCATCTGTGCTAGGATTATTAATACATAAAATATATATATAATTGCACATATACAATTATTTAATATATAATTTCTGGAAATAATGTGGCTTGGGTTTAATTTAACGTAATATTTGACTGGGGGAAATAGAGGGAAGATTTCTGTGGCTGTATTGTGTAATAGGGAGGAAAACAGTCTTTCCCCTGGATCCACAGGATTATTCTCTGACTATTTGCATCACGTAAAGGAAGAGTTGAAGAATGCAGGCAAGCCACAAGGTGGGAAGGAGAAGTAGATGAGGCAGATCTTCCTGATTTTGTCTGTGCCAAGCAGTATTGCTTTGGCTGTGGCAGCTGCTGCAGCTCTAGGACAAAAACAGCAGCTGCCAAGTACTGCCTTGGGGTGCTGGATTTTTTTTTTTCTCTAATCCCTCCATCCTGGGCTTGTGCTCATCCACAGTGCACTCTGTTCCTGTACAGGATTTAGGAGGTGGGCAGTAAGCATTAAAACAGATCCAGGTGGAGGGATTTTCAATCACCTTGTCTAAAATAAGTGCAAGCCTGGAAGGAAGGCAGTGAATGTATTAAGATCAAAGATCATTGCTACACAGCAAGACAGAAGGAATGCCCTTATCACTTAAGTGTATCCTGTGTCAAATACCTTATACTAGTATATACTTTGAGATTGTGGGTAGAAGGATTTAAGAATAAGAATGGAGTTGTAAAAATTTAGACATCTTCCTAGTTCTTGAATTTTTTTTTAAAAAAAAAAGTCTGAGGGATAGATTATTCCTTGATTTTACAGAAAAGTGCCTTTATACTTTGGATAAATCGTTTGAGCCTTGCACATATGTCCTCTACTGTTTCGAGAAATCAAACGCCTAGGGAAGGTATGTGAATTTCCATGGTCTGGGACAGACCATAATAAAGATACGGAATTAAGACATAGAGGTAATTTTTGCTTTTGCCAGCAACTTGCATGTCTACAAAGATCACCTGCAGCAATTACATATTTTCAGTACATTTCAATGAGGGGTGTACTTAAGGAGCGACCTAGCTAAGGATCATCTTCAGCATTATCACCTCTGCAGACTCCTGCAAGTTGTGGAAAACAATTGAACTGGAAATCACCTTTGTATTGAAAAGAGAGATGAAACACAAGTTCATCTGGAAGCTGGGCAGGTGACACCATATGTTTTTTAGTGGTTCGTGTAATCCTCTTCTGGGTACTCATTTTGAGAGATGTCAGAGAGAGGATATGAAATTAGACAGACCTTTGCTCTGAACCAAACCATCCATTGGTGCAGGTGTAGCTCATTTGCAATGTCATTTACGTAAATGGTAACTATAATTAAATAATTGAATCGTGGTGGATGTTGATCATTTTAAAAACCTAACCAGGCAAGCAAACTGGAATCTAGGTTAGGGGTGGAGTGCCCTGACTGAAAATAACATGTAGGAATGCCATTCAGTGCACACTTGGAAAACCAGACTAATGGTAAAACCTACCAAATACATCTTAAGGGCTTGTTCTACCTGACAAGTGAGTGGTAAATAGTGTATCTTTATCACATCAGTCCACTTCCTTTGCCTGCCGGTAATTTTTTCTGATGCTTGTAACAAAAGGAAAGAAAAAAGAAAGAAGGAAATGTTCCTGCTTTCTTCTACTGCTTGTACTTCACAAACCATATATATAAGAAATAGCATTTTCCTAACACAACTGTTTATTAAGTTTCAATCATTGCCTCCACTAAAAACCTGCTGAAGGCAAATGGACTATTCAGTTGTCACTGAAGGCATAATTTAATGATGTAGCATATCTCTACACTGATGAATTCAGCCTTTTTATTGTGCTTAATCTGTGATGTGTGAAGCAGACGGTACCTTCAATTTGCAGACCTGTCTGTGGGAAGCCCGTTTCCTCTCCTTTTCTCTATATGATAAACAGAGCTTATTTTTTAAAGAAGCATGGAGGTACAAAGTTGGAGCCTCGGGTGCCACTTTTACAGTCCCTTTTCAGAAGGTACCTACCCCCTCCTTCAAGCAATTGGTTTCCAAGTGGCTTCCAGCATCCCCTACATAATTTCCTTGTTACACATTTGGCAAAAAATTACATCGCTGACCTGCTGTGTGAACAGCAATGGTAAATAGTGAAGGATAGATGGAAGCAGTTGGGTGAGAAATCTGTGACAAGCTTTTATGTGAAAACATTTAGTATCTGCTCTGACTTTAATCGCTTATTATTTTTAAGACAGTGACAAAAACATCCTGCTGAAATAGGAACACTGGGATCCCGTCTGGGGGGAGAATGAGTGGTGTTAGATCTTACTATTGTGTAGACACAACAGTATATCAGGCAAAGATATTAGTTGCTAGTTTTACTGTTGTTTTTTAAGACTGCTCGTGAAAAGTTGCTTTAGCCAGGCTTATGAACTTTCAAATGGCTGCATAAAATTATATCTTGTCTTTGTTTATCCATAACATAAAGTTATTATGGTAAAAATAAAATAGAGACTTCATCTTTTAGAAGTTTACTACACCTTTATGTTGCCTTCAGGCTGCTATTTTTCTTGTGAGAAAGCGCATTCATATTTCTTCCAGAATAGAACCACTTAGTAAAGGCTAAAGCTGTTTGTGATAAATCTTCACTCCTTTTGGTCACATGTATATTTGAATGAAATGTGATAGTTATTTTTCTTTTGTCTTTTAAACATACACATTTTGTAGCTTGGAGTAAGTATATTGAAACATGTCGTTGTGACAAAAATGCCCTAAAAACACAGGACTTAGAAATAAGTATCAAATTATGACGTATGGAATAGCAGCAGGCTGTGTGAGAGTGATGAATATGTTTTAGGTTTAATGTAGATGGAAGTGGAAGCACTTTCATACCTGCCAAAACCTTTTAACAATGTTTTGAAAACTGTTGTTTACATTCTTTGAAATGTTTATATCTAGAAGCAACTTCCTACTTTGGCAAACTTGGTTTATATCCTCTTGGACCTCTGACAACCACACTCACGAATATACTGATATGCCCTGGTGTTGTCTAAAACCTTGTTTTCAGTGAATACAGAACCACAGAATGAGTAAGGTTGGAAGGAACCACAGTAGGGCATCTGGTCCAACCTCCCTGCTCAAGCAGGGTCATCCTAGAGCACACTGCGTGGGATTGCATCCAGATGGTTCTTGAATATCTCCAGTGAGGGAGACTGCACGGTCTCTCTGGGTCACCGGTTCAACAGGAGAGTTGGCAAAACTAAAACTTGAAGGACTGGGATTTGAGAAACTATCCCCCAGTGAGGAATTAACACGCTATTGTCCTCTGGTGGTTTCCTCCAGTAGGTCTGATAGGAAAAGTATAGTACCAATCAAGATGAATTTTAGGAATGTTTAAAAAAAAATAAAATTGGAGGAGTCACCAACAGCATGTTCTTCTACCAAATGCTTCGCTTAATGATTTGTGGTCTTCTGAAACTCCTGAGCATTATGTGCTATGAAAAATGTAGCATAGATGTCAGTAGCATCCTGTGGCTGTTACTCAGTTGCACATGGTGTCAAATGATTTAGTAATTATTAGGCTGTCAAACCAACATGATATCTGTAGGGCTAGGCTTAGCCAGTCCAGTTTTGCTGGTCCAGTGTCACTGTTTATCTGTCCTTAATTTTCTCCTCAAATACAGGACAACATCCTAGCACCAGCTCAATACAGGGGAAGAAGTGGTGTGAAGGAGAGCTGTTCTCCCTCTAGTCCTTTCCAGCAAAGGAGCAAAGCAGACAAGGGCTGTGCGCTCATGGGCTCAGGGAACATTCATGGGAAGTGAGAGCACTGGGACCTTTGCACTCCTCACCCTGGGAGGTGAGACGGTGTCCTTACCCTCCCTCTGGGTATCAGCACAGATCCCAACTGCTCCCTTCTCCCACCCATACAATTCAGGTGAGATCCGATCAGCTGGGAGGTGCGACTGGCTTCATGAAAGACAGACAAGTTCTCGTGGTGCTCTCTCTTTTTGCTGTTTGTCCCAAAGGGTGTTTTTATTGTTATCAAGAAAATCCACTCATTTCAGCCACAGTTCTCTTGGAGCAAATTCATTATTTGGGTGATGAGTACAGAGATTACCTGCTTCTGTTGTTTGGTTTTGAGAAAAAGAAGCTTTACCCATCTTTATTCACTGCATGTCATAGGAACAAATGGAGGACATAAAGCACTTAGTTATAGTCCAGGCTCATGGGGGGAAAAAAACCGACCTAAAAAAAAAAATTCTATTTAATAGACAGAGGTCTGGTACTCTGGAGTAGAAGCCGTGTATGACTGCCTCTCAGATGACACTCCAATTCAGGAAAAGTGGTGAAAGGACATCTGTTGGCAAATTGCCCTTTTGGGTTATTGAGAGCAGCAAGTTGGAAAACAGAGGAGATGAGGATATGTGGGATCCCAACTGACCATAAGAAATCAAATTGCACTCTTTAAAAGAAAACTGATTACCAGACATATTAAGCTTTAATCTTATTTGCAGTTAGTAGCCCCAAAGAGAATGCTTTGTTGGAAACCTTCCAAGAACAGCTATTGCAGACAGCTTGTAAAGCAAAGACGATGGGATGGAAATAATGCAAATACAGTTCAACATTTGCTATAATAAAGTTAGTTTATGACACCCTTTGTAACAACCTCAACAATAAATGCCAATTTCTTCATTCACAATTAGCTCTGGTGAGACAAACACTTCCCCAAAGTTGACATGAAGACAGTATTTACATATTTCTTTCTTTTTACAAAATGGCCTGTATCTGGCACATAAGTATACTTTTTATTTCTAAGGTTTCTAAGCATTACTTTAATACTGAATGAGTGCAAATGACCTCCACTAATGTACTGCTCGTATGTATTCAGTTCAAATAGAATGCTGCCTCAGATGCAGCAGACTGCCAAATCCTGACACAGTGACCTGCTTCAGCTGGGGAACACTTTAATTCCAGTTCTGTGAGAATTCTTTGGCAAGGCTGCTCTTGGCTGTTGTCCTCATGACACTAAGCCACACTGCTGACGTGAATTATGGTTACATATACATTGTCTGTGGGATCTGGTCAGTGATGCCTGTTTACCTTGTAGGTAGCCTGAACTTTATTTCCTCGTCTGCTCTGAGCCTGGCAGCTTTGGCATGTGTCTTGGTCAACCTCAGTTCATGTCTCTGCCGTTGTAGGTGGGCTGCAGATTTAGGATGGAGACTTGTGTAGGTAACTGTGCCTGTAAGTGCCTGGTACAGTGCAGATTTCACAGGGCATTCTCCTCTACTTTTTCCTTAGACCTGCTAATTTATGTAGTTCTGGGCTCATCAGAGGAGTAGTGCAGTGTGGGCAAACATATAACCAAAGAAAGAAACATACTTTTATTCTTTTTCCTTCTCTCCTCCAGACAACTCTGCAGTATGCATGTTAAGAGGAATTTGAGAGTCTTGTGAAATCAGGCTACCATTGACTATAAATACAAACCATCACAAGCATTTTTAAAATGTATTTATTTGTTCTCATGACTTGAAGATGCACATATTTTAAAAGATCCCTGCAATAGTAATTTTACAAAGTTGACTTAGTAGTGCTCCACATCCATAAACCTGAATCTCTTAACAAATGCCATAAACTTAGTCCTTATAGACTATATTTTTGAAAGTTCACTTACTCCAAAATCACAGCTTTTTATTTACATGGTTTAGTGAATTCATATCACTTCTAAAAGTATCTTTGGCTGTATCTAGACATCTCACACTGACTTTTTCTTTTCATGAAACTGATGTTTTTGCTAAGTGAGTTTCCTGGACTTGGTTGCAGTGCAATAGAATAGATAATCGAGCTGTCATAAAGACATTCCACAAGAGGGATTTGGGATACATCCTATGGCATCATCCATCATAACAGAACAAGAGTTAAGCTGCTGGCATACAATAGATCATTCTTGGTAAAACTTTTTAGTGTAAATTGAAAATACACTTTTTTTTTTGCATAGAAAAGCTTGATACTTCTCGTATGTATATAATTATGTATACACATGTTCAGTTCCCAGCCTATAAATGCTAAATGAAGGCAGCTCAATAGATTTTGTGTGCATTACCTCTCACAGAGAAGTGAGTACCTGTCATAGTACACACTCCTGATGAATGTATCAGCTGAGCAATACAGCAAAGCTCAAACATTTAAGTTGTTTAAACACACAAGGAATCCCATTCAGCTCAATGAAGGTGAACATATGTGAGAGCCCTGCGCTGTGCTAAGAATGCCTCCTTGTCCTACTGTTTATGCATTGGCTACCTTGGTATTTTCACAGGAATGTTTACTCTGTCACCTGACTACAATTTTAAGCATTTTTCAAAATGTTTTCTATTCAAACTATTTCTGTCAATATTAGTCAAATCCCCTTTTAGTCTAATCCTCAGCTCACCCTGGCTAAATGTCTCCTCAGGAATCCATCCTGCCCTTTTGACTCTTCCCCAGTGAGCAGAGAGCAGGCAAATGGAGTTCAAGTGCAACCACCGAGCTGCTGCCTGTGCTCTCCTGCTTAAAGGTGCTGGGCCTGCAAACAGCTTCAAAGTATACATCAAAATATAAGGAGAAATAGGATCCTGTATGCTAGCCAGCAAACTAAGTACTCATCCTCACCATATCTATGGGGGCACATGAGGGTTGTGAACTCACTGGTTTCATCTGAAGGAAAAGCATCCCAAATGAATCGTTGGAAAAGCTAAGTGCCTTTAAAAGGGCCTAAATTACTTTTTAAGGAGACAAGAGCAAGTAGCACCTCCATATGTGGCAAACAGAATAAAAAAAAAAAAATCAGTCTTACGGTTAGACCAAAATAGAGCTAGTGGCAGTCACAAGTGTATGGTGGGTAAAGGGCTAGAGCCAGTCAGTGTCTGAACAGAAAGATCTTCAAAGGGAGAAATAAATGGAAGCATCAGCAAAATTCCCTACAAAATTATGAGGCATCAGTTTGACACGTGTTTGGCACTCACCTAACTTTGCACACTTTTTTTTCCTTTCCCTGTTTAAATTCTGTTTTGAATATAGGGTTCCTGCCAAGGAACTTGTTAAAAATGTTTATAATGAGCACAGCGTCGTTTTTGGGTTCTGTAAACAAATACCTCTTTAAAGTTATACATCTCTTCAGAGACTTAAGATTCACTCGTCACGGAAACTCAGCGTTTTCTTCACTGAAACTTTGCTAGTTAGACTTTTCTAAAGAGGGCATACGAACTTTGATCTATAAGCTTTAAAAAGCTGAATTTAAGAGTAGGAAGAAGATAAAACACTTTCCAGAATCCAAGTGTCAAAATATATCTTGAGGGATGTGTGTGTGTGTGCGTTTGTGAGCATTAAGTAATTTTCTAGTTATATTGAATAATCTTAGTACACAAACGTGGTTCTAGGGCACATGTTTTAACATTGTGACGCTGCTTTGCCCAGGGGCCACTGCTAAGAAGAGGCTTGTTGCAGCCTAATGACCCGCTGCAACATCTCTTTCATGCGTCCCAACATCGCTGCTGGCGCACCACGTTGGCGGCACACACGCTATGCCAAAGCTCCCCGTGGCCCTGCAAGAGCGGGAGCTGCCCCTGTCCCCGCTCTCCAGGTGTGGGAAGGGCAGCTCGATGCCACGCGGTTCTCGCACGTCCTCACAGCCCAGAGCAGCTTTTAAGGCACACTCAGCCGCGGGTGCCAGCGCAGCAGGGATGACACAGGGAAACACCACACCTGCTCACGGGCTGCGAACCGGAGACAGCACGGAGAGCCGCAGCCGCGCATCGCCATCCCGCAGGGCCGCGCACGCCGCGCTCGGACAGCAGCCCCGCGGCCACACGAGTCGGGCCAGAACCGGCCCGGGGCACACGGGGGCACCGGGGGGGCGCCGGCCCCCGACCTGGCCGGGGATGGGCACCGCCGCGATG
>JAWWMO010000083.1:84275319-84335183 GCA_035047845.1 Dendrocincla fuliginosa | reverse complement strand
CCCCGGCGCCCGGAGGATTTACCCCGCGGGACTCTGCTGCCCGTCGCCCGCTGACAGGCGGCGCCCCTCGCCTCTTCTCCCCGACGTCCGCCCCGCCGCGACGGAGAGGAGGGCCGAGGTGAGTGCGGGCGCCTCGGGTTCCGCTTCCCCCCGCGCCGCGGCTCGGGGGAAGGGAAGCGCCAAGTTTAGGCAGCGCCGGGCTGCTTCCCTCTCCGTCCTCCGCTCGGCGCTGCCCCCGGCGCGGGGCACGGGCACACACAGCCCGCGCTGCCCGGCGGCGGCTCCCCGAGCGCTCCGAGCCGGGGAGAGCGCCAGGATCGTCCTGTTGCTGCTCCCAGGGGTCGGGAGCCGCTGTGTGTCAGCAGCCTCCGGCAGCGTGACAGACAGTGTCTGTCTGCGTGTGTGTGTGAGTGTGTGTGCAGCGGGAAGGACCAGGGCAGCATCCCCATCCCCGGCTCTACCTCCGCACCGCTGTCACATCAAGTTCGTTCAGTTAATGTTTATTATGTAACATGTGACTAATATTTCAGCCTTTCTGTTGTCTCCTGGAATCCGGATCAGCGTTATTCTATTCCCTTTTAATTCGTAAAGCTGAAGAGGGTCGGGGAAGTTAAGACTCTCATTCCAAGTGGCTGCCTACAGGAACTTGATTTTCATGTGACTTTACCCATGTTAACAGAGGGTTACTACCTCCTTCCACTCCAAGAAAGCAGAAGTGTATGTTATCTGCCCCCTCCACCCCCTCCGGCCTTTTATTATTAAGTCCAGGCAAGTTTCTTTAGGTCCTGCTTGGTTTTAGCCAACTCTAGAACCTGTCACTTTGTGAACTTACAGGGTGAGATACTGAAATAGAAAGTGATTCTTGTGCAGCAGCTGCTGAGGGAAATAACTTTTATGGCGATGAACAGGAGTGAAACAGTCTCTTCTGTTTATATAAATGATGTTGGCACTACATGAACTGTAAATGAACATAGCCAACAGCTGTGCAAACCAAAACTATGTAACTAACCATGTATTATTATACACTGCTGCTTTCAACTTCGCTCTTTTGCAAAGGCATTCAAGATCACGCTACTCTGAACACTTGGAACACCACAGAAGTCGTTTTTCTTGTAAATACAAAGGATTGCTTATATTGGGGAAAGCACTTCACTTTCTAGTGCCAGCTTCATGTTTTCTGTGACTTGGAATTTTGTCTGTGTCCTCCTGTGATGCTGGCCTGTTTTTTGAGTGGTATTGCTAGCACTTTGAGTTTGCTGCATTTTATCAGCCTTACCTATGAAATGCCAATGCACATCAAAGCCAAATATTGTCAAACAAGGAGATTGTGACAGCATGGTCATCTTCAGATAAATTATGCAAGTGGTACCTGGCAAGGACACCACACACGAGCCACCCTTGAGATCAAGGTGATAATGACAACACATGGACTGTTACTGGATGCTGTCTGTCTGTTCAGAACTGTAAGCTGCATGAATGAGTATACTTTATTTCTCATATACCTTGTTCCTATATGAGTAGGGAAATTCAAAGACACTAATGAAAGTCATGGAAATGCTTTAAAAATACCATCTGACAGTCATTGCCTAGTGGTGAGGTGGTACTGTTTCACTTTTATACAGAGATTTATTCCTCCCCTCTCATCATCTCATACTGGATTTTTTCAATCAGGTTCAGGAATAGCTATGCAGAAAAAGAATGGAGGTAGTTTGGAATAAATTTCAATGCCAAATTGCTGCTTTAGTGAAATAGTATCCTGCTGTCCTTTCTTTGTTGCATATGTGTTGATACACTGTATGTTAGCTATAAACTTGTTAAATATTTTTCTTTTTTCTATTACAGAAAGAGAGTAATCTTTGTCTTTGGGCTGAGAACAAAAAGTAGCTATAGGGACACTCATCTAAAAATAGGGTACTTCCAAATACTTAAATCCTTTGAGTGCAATTTACATTATGTTTACTTCAAGAGACATGAGATTCTTGACAGATTCTGCATTTTGTATTTGTAGTGATTTTTTAATTGTTTTTTATTTTAGTGCACACAAGTGTCAGACTATCCACCTAGCACAGAAGTTTGATTCACAGCACCAAAATGGTATGGCTCTGCAGTCTTACCTAGCCTGTGTCTTTAAGTGGCTTCTATGTGGCAGCGCAGGAAACATCTCTAGGTGCAAGTTGATCTGTATCAGGAGCTGTCAATGCTTGTAAGGAAAAGGAATAGCCTGCAATTCAAATGTAACTTTTTTTTTTTTTATGTGTATAAGATGCATTAAAATACCTTTTAGCAGTTGTAGTGGTGCTTTTAAAAATGGTACTGTTTCATACTTAATTGATCACTTTATCAAGAATTTTGTAGTTATCTGTCTTAAGTTATAACCAAAATCTGGAAGTGTGTAGGGCTGTCCTTCAGGCCAAGTTACAGCACATGTTTTTCATTCCAGTGTTGCTCTTCAGGATCTCGGTTTTTAAAGTTTGTTTGGAAGATGGTGGTTTTGGTGCCCGCCTCCTCCCTTCCAGGGTCAGCATGGTGATTTTAGTACTGAAATTGTGACACTGGAGTTTATCTGGAGTTCATCTGGGTGAATAGCTCATAACAGATAGAAGTGTTAAAGGTGGCAAATGTAGGATGTTTCTTTTATGGTATAGGTCTTGCAGTAGAGCTCAGTTAAAGTAGGCTTGGATCATTAAATGGGATGTTCCTCATCCCAGTCCATTTTTTTGTCCAACTTTGAATTTTAACAGATTCTTTATAATAAACATGCACTGGAGATAACTTTGAATATTTAATTATGCACTGTATCAAAAAGCATCCTTCTGAAGGGTATACTTTCCCCTTTCACTGAGCATCTTAATTTCTGAGGAGTAAATTATTTCCCTTCTGTTTATATTGTTTAGTCTTTTTATAACTGTGCTTTTTCATGTTTTACTTTGTGAATCTTTGATTTCTAATTCTTCACTTAATCTTATACTGCAGCAGTCTTGTTCAAGTACTGATTAAGAATGAAGCATTAGTTTTATATGAAGATAGCACACTTTTACTAGTGCTTGCCACTGCTGCTTTTGAATCTTGATACTTTAAATTTTCAACAGCAATGTTCTCATACCGAGCAGAGATCTTCCCTGAGTTCCTCAGGGATGCTTGTAATCCTCTTGTTTATACTAGACCTACTTAATTTAGAAGGTTGCTGGCCATACTAATAATTATTTAACTTGCAGTGACACTTCTGCATTTATTAAAATTAAATTTTATCTGCCACTATATTACCTGTACATCAAGGTTGATTAGCCTCCAGATGGCTATGTTGTTGGTGTTATGTACTTGATCACCTATATAAGTATTAATGTTTGTGCTTTCCTTTTCAGCTCATTAATTAGTACCTTTAAATGTTGCTTGCTTTATGGATCCTTGAAGCATCCTGTTGTTAACCTTTTGCCGTGTTGAAGTTTGATTACGTATTCATAGTCCAAGCTTCCTGTTTTTTAGGTAGGAATAAAATATTTGAAGCAAAATGTAACTGGAATCTGCAAAGTATATCTGCAGTGTTGAAATCATGGCTTTTACTCAACTCTTAGCACCAAGTCTATTCTTGACATAAGTATTCTAAATTTAGCATCCCCAAATAAAATGTTTTAACTGTGTGCTTGTCATAAAAGCACTTTGACACCATCTTCCACTAATTCTGGCAAAGCGTTTTTCCCATTTACAGTCATTCTAGTGAGCTTAATCCATTATGTGAAATCAGCCCATTGTAAAAATCAATGGAATTGATATACTTTTAGCTAATGTATTAAAGAGCTGGCTAACTGCTCTATTATTCATTTTTTGATTACTTAAATACAGTTTTGCACTATGAAATATGAAGGTTCTTAAGGGGTATTTACTTTTGGCTAAATTGGAATCCTGTGACTTTGAGCACTGCATAAGTATCTCACACATGTGCTGTTGTAGTAACTCCCAACTCATTGAGGCATTCTTACCATCAGGTTCACATAAAGGTCTTTTTATAATCCACAACAGAGAATTAACTTGAATTCTAAAGACCTGGACTATGCACATTACGGTTTGTAGTTTCTTGAGACAGGATTTTGATTCCTCATGTCTTTGAAGGGCCAATGGAACTGAGCACTGAAAGGTGTGTTTAGTTGATAACCTCAGTTGTCACTGAAAGCAAATGTGCTTAGAGACCTGGTTAGTTAGGAATGGTACCCTTGGCAAGACAGTCTCCCAAGATTGTCTCTTGATAACATTTATCACCCTTGCTTTTCTGATCCAGGAATTTATTTTCAATTATTAGAGAAACCCACACAACCTTTTTGTTGTTTGGTTTTTTTTGGTTGGTTGGGTTTTTTTGCATTCACCTCTACTTTGTCTAAGTGGCAGGTAAGTGTGGTATGGAGCTTGATTGGGAAGTAGCTTCAAAACTTTTTTTTAACAAGGTATTCATTTTTGCTGTTGGAGTGGTCAGCTTCATTTCTTTGATATGAAAAAGTTATCCTCAACCATCAGAGCTTTGTAATGATGCCTTTTCACTGGAATCTGTGTTTAATGATCACAGCAATGCTCATTGATAGTTTCAGCTCATGTATTTTTCCTTTATTATCAGATCTTTTCCGGCATTTAAAAGAAATATACAGGTAGGGGTATTGAACACTGTTGGTGTTGTGTTGCTGTTCTGTGTAATCTGATTGTCCTCAAGACACTTGTGTTTGTTTTCCTATGAGAAGTTACTGCTAGTGAAGAACAGTATGAAACAGCAGCAGTTTGCTGCTGTGAAAATTCAGACTCTGGGACCAGCTGATGTACATCTGCTGTGAAATCCATTCCTAATTAAGGAGGGAAGTGTTTTCATAATTTTTTTTTTTTTTCCTCGTGCCATGCTGGTATCAACTTTCAGAAACTTATACTCTGTTAGAAAACTTATCCAAACGATAAGCCAGTTCAGTGTTTTGCTGTCTAGCTTAAAGAGCTTTAGCATCCTTTGAAGGCAGAATGTGTGAACTGCTCTTTTGTTCCTTAGTTCTCATCTTGCTTTATAAGACTTTGTCCTCTAAATTGTAAGCCAGTGTAATATTGTAAATATTTTGAAAAGTCAACTATGTTTTCACTAGTACTAATATTGGTTAAGTTGTGCAAGTGTTACAATCTCTAGGGATTATATTTTTGGTGGGATTTCTTACTGTAGATAAACTCAGTGTTTTTTGTACAAATGGTATTTCTTCATAATAAGATGCAGTACTATTTTAATGTTGAATTCCAATATATCCTCATGTAAGAGAGTCCCTGGTGTGTTGATGAAGTCACACAACAAATTTTGTGGTCCTGGTTATGTGGAACAATTGAGTCAGGTTGGTATTCAACATCCAAGTTTCTTGTGAAAACTTGTTACAGGCAAGCAAGAGCATATGTCATGTTTTTTGACTTTTTATTTTTACGTTCCATTAGAACAGACTCCAGAGTTTCAGCTGGTGCTTCCTGTCAGCCACAGGAATGATGATAATAACACAGTGCATAAATCTCACAATAAGTAGTTCCACAGGAGGCAGGAATAATAGCCTCATTTTACAGGCATAACATGGCAACATTTATAGGTTGAGCTTGATGATCTCAGAGGTCTTTTCCAACCTAGTTGATTCTGTGATTCTATGATGAAGGCCAACAGAACCTGAAGAACTTGAATCCCAATCTGTTTACTTTTTCATAGCCACAGGTCATCATTATCTGACCTTTTTTCATGCCTTTTAAACCTGTGCTCTATATGCTAGCAATGCTTTAGTGCAAATTGTGAATGATAATTAGAATTATGCTGAAAATTAAAATGAAAGAGATAATGCCAGGATTCTTCCAGGGAGAGGGAAACAAATTTTGGGGTTGGACATCTTTTTTATTTTTTTTCTCTGAGTGGTCTGTAAGGAGTAAACCAGAAGATGGTAATATTGGTAACAGGTTGAAATCAATTGCCATTATGTAGAGAGAGATTTGGAAGTTCTCATTACATATCTGAATGAAGTAGCTGACTGAAAAGCAGAATGAAAAATTGAACAAATGACTGTGGATGTCTATAAAGAGAAAGAGATGATTTTATGATTAAAATGTTAAATGAGTTAAATGATTTTAACCTCTGTGGCCACAATAAGCAAGGACTAAGATCAAGCATAAAGCTGTCTCTCACCCCAACCAAAAGGGGATAACAAGCAGATGTAATTTCCTGTGATCAGTTCTTAACTTTGCAATGTGATACTTTTTTAAAACAAAAAGTACAATAGGCTTCTGAATCTTCAGATTGTCCAAATGCATATTAGTTGTAGGTGAAAAAATAGGACTGATCAGAGTTGTGTTTTCACTCCGTGACATTCATCAGTTTGATTACCATTATGAATAATTTAGCATGAAGAACAGCCCAGGCTCTTGCATGCATGTCCTGTTCATTATGTTTCTGCATTAAATACATTCAAGAAAGAACTTTCATTGATGGGGCATTTTTAAAGTATCTTTAAGGACTCATTTAAGTCAAAATTAAACTAATGGATTTGTTTAATTTTGAGTTCATTATGTACTCAAGGTAATTGGGATTGATAAACTTTTCAAACACAGAAGCTGAATCCTAATTTTAGATGCAAAACTCAACTTTGACTATTATTTCTGGACAATACTTCTATAAGAAATTACTTCAGTTTTGGCTGATTGGAATATTGCCTTGAATGTCCAATTGGTGAGATTGCCATAACGAAGTTAAGGATGCATGTTCACAAAAGTTTTTTCTTTAGACCATTTTGTGGTTTTAAACTCTGCCGTCTATAGTGTCCACGTGAATGAAATAAACGTCTGCTCTCTTTTTCTTTGAAAAATGGTTGAAGACAACATACCAGAGCAGTCCTGTTTCAAAGAGATAACAGGCCTGCTTAGAATAGCTAAGAAAACCCCCACCCCTGCTAGTTGTGTGTAACTTTTTCCACCCCTTTTCCAATGTGCTCTTGCAATTTTTTCTTCAGGACTCTTTGATCATAAGTTTAAGAAATATAGGTACATAAATTAGTAGCAGGTTAGTAAACCTATTTTGTTTTCAGTTTTCAAATTCTAGAGATAGTGCAGGCAGGTACACAGCATAAAACAAATATTAAGCTTCCTAAAGTGCAGCAGAGGTACTACAATTTAAATACGTTCCTTTGAAATATGTGTATCAAGAAAAATAAAACTCACCCCTTAAGGCTCTCTCCCTGCAAAGAATGGTTATAAAATTGAACTATTTTTTTCAGGCTGAAGTTCCTAAATATTTGATTTTGTGGTTTATTTTTATGAACTGAAAGTCTCAGTAATGGCATGAAAAATACAAAGTTGTTCAGTAACTCTAGGGAGTATGAAAGCACAGTACCACCTCCAGGAGCCTTTATGCATGTCAAGAATTATACACTCTTCGTACCTTCTTAAGGTCTTTGAAAGGCCTTTAGATTCTTCCTGTGAACTCCTCCTTGCTCCAGTGCTGTTGTGGATAGAAAGGGTTACAGATAGGATAGGAAAGTCCAGTAAGTTAAACTTATATTTGCCTGAGACTTAGCTTTAATCTAATTATCTGTCCTCTTTAAAGAACATCCCGGTAACCTTTTGGAAATGTGGTCTGAGATAGCTGTGGGAAAACAGCTCCAAGCTGCTTAGTGGTTCCTTTCCTTCAACTTCCAGCATAGTTTGTTTGGGCACTGAAGTGAATAGGGAGAATAAGGTGACAGGAAGGATGCCCAGGAATTCTTCATTCTTCGTAAAAAAACGCTCAAGTTCCCTGCTAAAGCAGAACAGTGGGGCAGCTGCTGCTATGTTAGATGGCATACTCATCAGAAATGTTTTAGTTTGTGGGTATTTTTCAGCTTAAAATTGGTTTTATTGTATGGTATCAGGTTTTATGAACATTGCACTGAAATAGTTTCAAACTGTGTAGATGAACATCATCCTTAAGGACAGCTTAGGCTACAAAGATTTCCAGAAGTAAATGGTTGATAATCTAGCCTTCAAAATAATTAATGTGCTGAGAGCTTAAAAGTATTGTTAGTATAGCCTTAGAAAAAAAATAGTATTTTTTATAGGTTTTACGTGCTCTAAAATCTATATTTGATGTTTGGCCATGAATAGATTCATTGAATTGCTGGGAGCTGCTTTAATATTTTATCAAGTCGAAAAGAAGTTGTATGCTGGTAGTTAAAATACTACTTGTTCTTTAACATTTTGTACAACCAAGAAAGAATTTGGTACCATAATTGTCCAATGACACTAACAGACTCATGCAGAAAATATTAAACAATTCATCAAGTCTTGTGAAAGTGTAGTTGGAAGATAGATACCTAGCTGTGGTACGTCAGAATCAGAGTTACTCTGACAAGAGCATCTGAAAAAAAGTCTTAGCTTGCATATTCAGAAGGCATATGGAGCAGCTTTAATATTTTTTGCCTCTTTTTTTTTTTGTATTACAAATTCGAGTGCTATTTTATAATATTATTCACATTATTTTGATATGGTGTCATCTCATCAAATGAAAAAGGATGTTTTAAAAACATGAAGAATTCTAGCAGTCTAGTGAGCAACCAGAGCTGCTTAAAAGATTTTAATACAATGAGCACCTTATGTATGCAGACTCAGCACAAAACTTTTCTTCTCTAGCAAAATATACTTGCCAGGCTCTATATCTAATTTTGCACTGTGGTTCTAAATCATAAAATCTTTATATCTGCAATTGTTAATTTTAAAAAATGTAAGGTAACCAATGCCCAAAAGAAACAAAGTAATCTTGTATATTGAATTTGTTAAATCTTTAAAAAAGAAACCCTATAAAAACCAGAAAACCAAGCCCCTTGTTTGCTAGACATTTTTTATTTTCATTCCTTCCTTCCTTGTGTTTCTTTATTTTAGTTGCTTTTGGATTTTGCAGAGTTCTCAAATCACATCTTTTATTTTGCCTTTCCACATCCAGGAAAACTAATCACTTTCCTGCAGGCAGCTAATGCTTGAAATCTGCTCTGTGCAAGAAACCAATTGACCCAATCTCAGCTGTGATCTGATTCACAGAAACACAGCAATATGTAATTTTCTTGCTTTGGATCATATAAAGCTTTCTTATGCAGTTTTAGACTATCATGACTATTCATTTTTTTCCCCAAAATTGTGCTTTCCCAAACACAGTAAGAACTTCTAAGAGCTGAAACAATGGTTTCTCTGTAATTCACGAGTGTTGTATTTGAAAGGCATCTAACGACTCCTTTTTTCAGCACACATTTTCCTCTTTGTTGAAAACTTCATAAAACATCTTGGCTTCTGCCAGAAAAACAATGCCTTTTATTTTTATTTTTGTTTTATAAAATGCCTTGTGTTATGTGCAGTAGAGTTGAATAACGCTGAGTTGCACTCACTAGTTTCCACTAATCCGCTAGTTTGGATCACCAGCATTTTTAAACAACGAATCAACAATGGAATGTTTTTTTAAAATGAACAGACTTTCTTTATTATCACTTCTATGCAGAAGAGTTAAATAGCATGCAAGTCAGGCACTGATTTCCAAATGAAATGTTTGACCTTGCAATCCTCACACTAAATTTTCAGCTCTACAACTGTAAAAATATTTGATACCAACTTTTTTATAATAAAACCATCTTTTATTGCAAAGGCTAGCAAAATTATGATTCATTACTGCTTCCATCTGCAGGGATGAGCTGTGCAGTATATTTCTGTGGAGCAAACCCAAGAAGAATTTCTTGTTATTCTTAGAGACTGATTCTTTATCTGTCACTTGTAAAATGTTGGCTAATTGTTAGTTTAAAACAGCTCATATCAATTACTGTTGTAGCTTACCAGCTTCAGCTTTCCATAATTTGTGATTTCTCCATTTCTTCCATTTGTTTGGGTGTGTAATGCATGATTGGGTGTATCATTAATTTTTATTCAGAAGGATGTGGTAATGATTCAAGAATGAGTGGAGAAATGTATCTGAAAGAAATCAAAATAATAGAAATTGCTAGTAATTTGGGTTCTTTGATATATAGTTTCACATGTCTTAGAGACCTAGCTGTCTGAAAGTGAAGCTCAGCGTTTTTCATAATATCATCACTTTTAGTGTAGCTCAAGTATTTCCAAAAGAAAATAAAAGAAAAAAAAAAAAAAGAAGAGGAAATTACATCAAAGTTAGCTTACTGAGGATGTTCATTTTACTGTACTGGTCTTGGAGAGTATTGAGAAGACGTAAGGTCTTGTATTTATCTTTGCCTGCCAGTTCTTGACATAATTCAATTTACTAGAGATATTTCAATGTATTTTGAATAACTTAATGAGTTTCTTAATGTGTTTTAACAAGTATTAAATGGTTACATTATGAGGTAAACTAGGATATGTCAGGGAAGAGAGACAAGACTTCTTTAAGAGAAAAGTAACAACTGTCATTTTGACATAATTTGAAATCAATTTATAGTTGGGCATATTGAAGAGGAAATGATCACAATGACCCAACTGACAAACTCTGTGTTTGAAATTTCCATATCCAAGTCTTAGGTTTGGAGGAAAGGAGATTAGTTAACTGGCTCTTTGGTGGTTTATGGAACTGCTACTGCTTTGGCATCATGACATTTACGGGCTGAGCACTCACTTCCAGACACAAGAAACGAATTTAGAGAGTTGTATGTGAACTTGCTGAAGAATTATTTTCCTTTTCCAAAAGGGATTTGTTTCAGATGGAGGGGTAAAAAAATCAAAAAGTATTTATAAAAACTTGAGTGTTATAGAGGAACATGACTGGAAAACTAGGGAAATTTTAAGTCGCTTCTATCTTAAAACTGTGTATATGTCTGAAAATCTTTGTATACACGGTAAATGAAGGTTTATGGAAGAAATACTGTTTCCTGTTCAGCTTCAAAAAGAAGGCTTAAGATTTATAAATAATTTTTTTCTCATTCTTGCTTCAGGAGAGAGGAAAGTTAAAGACAGGACTTTAGTACACAAAAAGTGAATACACAAGAGTTGAAAGTATTTGGCTTTGGCTGCATCTGTATGGATCAAATCCAGTCTTCAAGTGATGGGAGAGGCATTCCCCTGGCTGTAGCAGCACTGGTGCAGTTCTCTGCCTGCAGTTTGTCTGTTTTCTAATCGTATGTCCAATATGGTGACATCATATCCTGGGGTAGTCTTTTCTTGTAAAAGCTAATAGTATTTTTAGTTGAATGCTTGCCCCAGTCAGGCAACAAAAATTGCTTTGGCAGGAGAGACAGTTTGACTTGCTCTGTTCACCCTCAGCCCCTTCATAATGCTTACCTAACTTTTAAAGGGAGCCTCCACCACCCTTCTCCTCCAATTTGTAGACTGCTTTTAGTCATACTTGATGGGCATAAATTCCCAAAATATTAAACTAGCACAAGTTTGGAGAAAATCAGTGCTAAGGAAGAAAGGTAACTCAACAGTTACCTATGCTCTTCTAGCCTGCCAATTCACCAGTGAGCCAAGCTTTTCACTGACCAGATGGCATACCTAAACCTTGGAACAAACCCTAGCTCCTGATACCTCTTGCTGATTTGGTAATTAAGAGACACAGGGAAGACATCATAGTACTGTGTGGGGAATGGACATTTTGGAGGTGGAGGAATAAAGAGAGCTCAAAAGGGGAAGCAGCAGCAGCAAGTGCTGATGTTATGGCTATCTGTAGGAGATCAGCCCCAAAGTTCTGCTTTCCACAAGGCAGCATAACTTGTTTTAACAAGGGCTGTTTGCAGATGGACTGTAATTATTTCTGAGGATCAACATTACATCAGACATTTTTTTCAGCGTGCTGCTGCTCCTAATGCCATTGGTTCTTTTAAATTATTAAAAGGTAGCCAACTGCTGCTACAGAGTAGTTTTTTAGAACATAGTGGTAAAAGTTAAACCAGTTTGCTTGCATTAATGAGTATCAGGTCATGTAGTTTCTTCTCCCTGAAACAAACTTTCCACGGTTTGCTAAGGAGCTATTAAATCTAAGTTTATTGAATGTGATATTTTTTTTTTTTTAAATGGGAATAGTTGAAAACGGCTCGTAGAAGAGAATTACCTTATAAACTGGCTATTTTGTAAGTATAACATCTCTTGTTCCTCTTGGAAAACCAAAGAGGAGAACAGGAGAGCAGACTATAGACAAGATGAGAAGATTAATGTATTGTTCATACATGTAAAGTATGTAAGCTGATGTAATTAGGGAGAGTGATAACCTGGGTTATCTACTTTCTGAATTGCACAAGGAAAAGGAATGAAAGAATCTCAATTTACTGTCTTTGTGCTAATATTTTGCTACACTAAAATTAAACTGAATACCTTACTCTATTGGGAAATGTTAGATTTCTTTTTTTAACTGTGACGGCTACTTGTGCAGAAGGGTGGTATGGGAAAGTTGATAAAGCAGCTTTTTACAATTCAAAAACTTAATACAGCAACTTTCAAATTCAGTTGTTGGATACTTAGTTATGACCTTTTTTCTTTGGTGGATGTGTTCTACATTGTAGCATCACAGAAACTATTAGGAAAGACTTCCTATATTGCACATAATAGTATAAGCATAATATTCTCTCACTTTTCTGAGTGAATGCTACTAGGTAGATATGAGGTGATGTGATTTTAAAGACTTGACTGTTGCTAAAGTGAAGTGTTCTTGTAAGAATGGATATATTTTTAACATTGTTCTTCTCCCCTGCCTCTGCTTTGAAAAAAAAAAACAACACCACAAAACAAACAAACAAAGAAAACAAAAACCCCAAAATCTGGAGATGAGACATTGCTTTGTTGAAAACTACTACAGAAGTAAGTTGCCTATAAGAGCATATTGAGGCTGAGGATATTTGGGACTGGATAGCATAAGTGATGTTACCAAGCATCTTTTAGTGAATAAAAGTAGTTAAGGGCAGGTTGGAATTAGAGGCTAAAGTAGCATCTGAACAGGCTTGAAATAGGAACTCTTGTACACAATCCTGTTGATGGGGCTAAAGGTGTGATTTCCAGCCTTCCCTCAACAGCTGCACTGATCAATGTGAAAGAAGTAATGACATTTACCTTTTCAGCTTTTTTATTTTACTGCAGCTACAAACAGTATTGAAGAGTCTCCTAGCTAGTGCTTTGTCTAAAGGTGTTGGGGGGGCTCAAAATAAAGGCAGACAGGAACTGGGCAACATAAAACCTGTAGAAGAGGAGAACAGAAGAGTTGGCAAGAGAAAATAAGATATAAATGTTTTGCTCTAGAAGATAATAAAAATATTTAAATGGCTAAATAGTATCTCACTATTGTTATTGTCAAATAGTGACAGTTAGAAAGGTATAGCAAATTACTTAGTAATAAGAGATGGCAAATCCAGAACTGTTTAGAGAATGTAGAAGTGTTAACTGGAGAGAACTTTTACCTGTCAGTAGGAAAATTTTGACTAGTATGATTTGCCTGTCTAGCCAATTTCATGTGGGAAAAAGTCAGTTTGACCTTCTTCCTTCCTGCCCGTCTTGACTCTGACAAGAGTAAAATTTACTCTTGACACAAGATTTAGTTTCCAGAAAAATACCAGTGGGATCTTTGCAAGAAATAGGATGGGTTTATGTACCCTGGTAAAATGTAGAATAGGCACACTCTCTGCTTTCTATTGCGGCATAGGGTACATCAATATAGCCCAAGGGGTGTTAGAGTTGGGGAGTTAGGAGTAGTGTCGGGGAGTTAGGAGAGACAGTTGATGTATTTGGATAAGATGTGATGTCTTTTGAACAAAAAGTTGCATGGTAGTCCAAACCATGGACCGTATATAAAAAGTTAGGTGTACATGTTCTTTGAATGCTTGAAATTTTCTTTTGCATGCACATACTGAAGATACCACTAAACTATAGTGTTTCACAAACATTTTTTGCCATATTCATTCTTGATGAGTAAGCAGAATGTCGTTGTTAGGGTGTGGAAAATAAAATTAAATTTTCCATTCTGTATGTAATTTTCCTATGAAGGTTGATAAGGCTTTTGCTGAAAGGATCATGTTTGAATCATCATACTTTTATTCAGAGTTTATTTAGAACTTACTTTCTGGAAGTGTGCAACACTTTTTGGTGCAAATCTAAGAGCAATGCTGACAAATCAGATTGAGCATATTTGGTCTGTAGAATACTTCAGCTTGCAAAGCAAATACCCATTCTCAGCATTTGCTACTCTTTTGAAGCTGATGAAGCACTTGAGCTGCTTCTTATAAGTTGGTTCTTATTTTTCTATCAAAGTAATTTGAAGCTAAATGTTCATATATCATATCATAGAAATCCAGGTCAGGCATTTTGACAAATGGGTCATCTTCTGTTTTGGTGGGAGCCTCACAGGGGGGTAATTGCAAGCCCCAAATTTTCAGTTGCTGAGTAAGGTCATAGAAATGCTGTTTCAGCTGGTACTGCTTCTCTAGTTTGATGATCTGAATGTGAGTCTTTAAAAAACATAGTACATTCCCTAACCTATACAAAAAAGTTAGTTGATACTTTCCAACTGAGGAAATGTTAAGAAGTTGTTTGCTAAGCATATGACTTTGTTGAACAGTTGAGCTGAGAGCTGAATGAGTTGGGAGGCTTTGTTTTGACCTGTCACAAGGTGTGCAAAAGCGTTGAGAGTTCCCTGCTTGCTTTTCTGGATGACAAGTTAAACATTTTAGGATAAGTGGTTTAAGACACTGTAGTACTTCCAAAGATTTTTTTCCATCTGTTTAAAGGAATAAAAATAATTCAATGTTGATTGAACAAAAATAGTGCATTCATTTTTTTTATTGCTTTTAACTGTGTTTTTAAGAGGTACCTTCTTTCATTTTGATGCTTGCTGAAGTGTTCAATAGTATAGTATACTTGCTATCAAATAAAATGTTCAAATCTTGTTCTTTTTTAAGTTCTCTATATCTTGACCTTCCTCTCAGTATAGCAAGTACCTAGCTTACTTGTTACACTATTTTCTCTTTAGCAGTTTTGGCTTTAGGGGCTGACTAGAAACTGAAATGCTCTGCATGTTTTCATGTTGCTGCCTAGCTATTGATGTACAGTAAGATGAGCTTCTATATAGAAGATTCCTGTTCCATCATTTTTTGTAATATTCAAACAAGAACTATTCCTCAACCCTGAATCAGTCAGCTGTTTTAGGGGAAGCAATAGTTCATACAACTGATGTCTTTCCAGTTACTGAAAATGCTACATGGTTGAATTCATATCTGAATAACTGATGGAGATTTCCAGTAAAGAAAGTTTTTCAGACCCTGAAGCATTCTGCCAGGTATCAGATTAATAATCCTTTCCTCATGATGTTATGATGTAATTCACAATATTTTTGGGCCAGGTGCTAAAGAGGTGTTTAAATTGAGGTGAAAAACTGATACAGAAAAACTGAAAAAAACCCCAAAGAATTGGAGAAAATAGAAGGCACAATTACTACATAATAGGACAACTGAGATTTAGTGGCAACTCTCAAAATTTAAGAATTATGTTGTTAGCTTCATGAGTATGCCAGTCTGCCACTGTTACTGAAGTAAACAGACTTTTCCTGGCCATTGTTTCCCTTCCTTAGACACATATTGTGAAATAGATTACAAAATTTTCTTGATTGCAGTGTATTTCTGTGCTGAATTACCTCTAACCTTCACCCAAATGAGATGTCAGAAAGGAGGTTGAGGATAGAGGACTAGGGGACATTATTATGCATTCCTTGAGTTGCAGTGCTGATTTTCAGTATTCTTGAGTATTTTTTTTTCCATTTGTTTTAAGCATGTTATATGTGTAAACTGCATACCTTGTTTCCTGCATACCGAAGTATCTTCTGGGTTTGTGCTTGTAAAAAAGAAAGACACTACAAGCCGCTGACTGACTCAGCAATTAGTAAACCAAGTGAAACAGGATATTTCTAAGAAGAAACCTTAAGATTTGCAGCATGATTTGGGAAACTGTTTGCCAGATTGCTGCATTGCCAAAGGCTGCATTAAAACAGCAGTGCTTTTTTTAGAAAAGCTAATTCATTGGCTTATTGTCGCGGTTTCCTCATCCTTGTTATTACAGTGTTAATAGCTCTCAGTATTCTGTTTCAACTACCTGTGTCTGATTTTACAGAAAGGGACAAGAAAGAAATTAGGATCTGTATTGCTAACTGCATCCATTGTTTTGGAAACTTGATAACGCAATGTTTCCTGTGTTCCTTTGCTGTAAACAAAACTTCCTGAATTAAGGACCATTATCTCACCTGAAGCCGAAGAAGTTTGCCTGCCTAATTCTACTTAGAAGAATGGAATATTTTTGGGATTTTTTTTTTTTTTTGTTTAAAGTGGTCTTCCTGCTCTTACAAGTGAGAAATTATAGTCATTTCTCAGCTCAGCCAAATTTCAGATACTGTTGCAAGCAGAGAGTTTTGCCTGGAGGCAGATACATGTATCCAAAACTAGCACTTCTGTGGGAGGGTTAGTATTTGTGTAAGAAGACATATGCTCAAGTCAAGCAGTTTGTTGGTTTGGGTTAGTTTTCTTCTGTTGACACTGACAGACAGTCTTACTGAAATGCTTTAAACCTGGCAGAAGGCCAAAAACCATTCCCTCACCACAAAATTTTGATTTTAAATACAGCATTAATATTTTCAAAGGACTGAGTCCCCAGGCCAGACTTTTTTCCTAAGGGAGGTTCTATGTATTACTTCTGTGCCCTAGGCTAACTTCTTTCTGAAAGTTTGCTTTTATGTACTGTAAACTTACTGTTCCCTGAGTTAAAGTCCTAATAAGCAGTGTGTTATTTTGGACTTTGGAGTTATGATATGCCTGCTCACCTTTTAAACAGCTTTGTCTAATTCCATTGTTTACTGGGGAACTAATATAATGTGCAGTAATACAGGACTTTGTAACAGCTTGTGGACAAGAATACAATTTTCTCATTTTCCTCTTTACAAGTGCTAATTATGTATTGCAAGAGATACTTCCTTTTTGATTTGTGAGGGTTTTTATGTTTTCATTTGGTTCCTTAGTCAGTAAATATATAATTGGCCTTTTTTAGCTCTGTATACATCAACAAATGATTTGGTTTAGAACTCTAATATTTATATTTCTTTTGCAATGAAGCTATAGAGCTGAATGGACAGTAGTCTGTGTCTTATGTCAGAGTGCTGGAAGAAATGATTTCCCAGTGTATAAAGAGACGTAATTGGATGTGTGGAGCAGAGGTTTTACCTAGGGGACTTTCTGCCCCTTAGCACTTTGTTTATTCTCTTTGTGCAAAAATATTAATATAATTGAGGTCCTTTGTAAATGTTGAGAAGCATTGTGTAAATTTGGCATTTGCTTTTACAAATTTACCAGTTGATTTATTTCAAGTACTACCTTTTGTGAATGTCAGTTCTTAGGATCTTACTTAGATATCTCCCCTTCACACTTTTCTCGCTTTAAGTAATGTGCTACAGTGCCTGCTATAATACTCTGTGTGTATGTGTGAACTCAAAAAATCTAAGCCTTTGATTAGAAGTAGAACATTCTGTAGTTCCCTTTCTCTGCATATAGGAGAGTTGCTGTAAATTTATTATCCCACAGTGGCTTGTTACCACTTGCAAACTGAGTTCTTGGCCCATGGAAGGCAGAGGTTGTAGTCTGTTAAGTGCCATTAAAGCAGCATATTTGAATGTTCATAATTTTGCATCCCTGTGATCATGTCTGAGGTAATGGGAAATATTTGTAAGTATTTGCTCTCTATAGTTCCATTAATAATTATCAGTGGAAATGGAGAACCTGGGTATGGCAATAACTCATGTACATTTTTTTCCCCCGAAGCTCTGTTCTCCCATGCCATCCACTTTTAAGCTTTCCTGCTTTCTGGCATTTTTGCATCAGATCAGAGAAAGGGATGTTACAGATTATTCATTTGAGTATTATGCCTGAGAATATAGCAGGCAGCTTTCCTGAAGCCCTCTGCTTGCTATTGAAGAAAGCATTGATCATAGGGCATACAATTTTACATAATGTAAAATTTATGAGGGCAGCTGTCATAGATTTTAATGTAATTATGTATTTAACTATTTTGTATTCATAATAGGATGTTTTTCCTCAGTGGGTTTGGAAACTTTTCTGATGAGTCAGAGAAGATTAGAAAAGGTGAAACAGAAAGCTCCATCTTTCTCAGCTGAAGGCATCCTCTGTTTGTTTGCCAGTGGTTTGGGTTTTTTTTTCTAGCAAAGAACAGTACTCTGAAAATTGAAATTGAACCACATTTATGAAAACTACATGAAGAAATCCACTTTGTGTACATAGCTATTCACATGCACACACCTATATAGTAGCTGTGGTTGATGCCAGTTGGCATGCAGGAGGGGCTGATACTTCTGCCTGATTGCTGCTGCTCCTTGGTTTAAGGCTGTTGCCAATAGTTGCATTCTTTGAGGAAGATGACTGCATGAGATGTAAGAGATAATTATCTGATTTCTCCTGAGGTTCGTGTGACTTCTGGTAAAGAGTTGTCAATGAGGTCCAAAGTCACTGCTTTTTACACAAAAAATGTGTTGTTTGTAATGTCAGGGATATTCATCTGCTGCAGGTCCCACCTCAGCTCAAATGAGCAGAGGGCAAGAGGACAAGACTGGAGCTGAAATTATTGCAGTATGAAGGTGGAAGTTTTGAGAGCAAAGTACAGCTCAGTCTCTGTTTTCATAGCCTATTACAATAGAAATATTACTGGAATACTAAACTACCCACTCTTTGTAAACAAACAATGCAAACAAAAAGCTTTAGTTGACACTAAATCTTGTTTTTTTTGACTTCTGGGTTCCTTCATAGTAAATGTTTTGTCAACTGAAGGAGCTGAGAGGTGTCTAATGCATTTTGCACTGTGGCTCACATCCTCCATACGCACCCTTGCTGGTTGCTTTGCATACTTGTGAAACAATGAGGGTAGTGTTTCCTGGTGGCTGAAGAGAAGGTGCAGAGGGTGTCTGCCAGCTCACAGCAGTCAACACACAGCTCTTTGTTGATAGTCCCACTGAAGGCAAGCATAACTGGATTGATGCTCCATGCTCCTACTTAAAGCTGATGTAAGTTAATGCTATCAAAATAAACTGGGTTTGCTGATTGCCTTACTAATGTTTTGAATCATGACAGTTAAGAAAGATTTCTGTCGTCTTTATGAACCTGTGGTGCTGCTCATGATTTGCAAGGAGTTTGTTTTTCTGTCTTTCTGGAGAGCAGTTGTGAGGTTATGAAAGATAGCATTTTTCTTTTTTTTGAGTTGAGCAATTCTGTGTAGGTACAGTTTGAATTATTAAAAGAAGTCCAAAGAGATTTAGTAATGATGCTGAATATGACAGTAGACATGTCACTGGTAAAACCAGTTGACTGTCTTGTATTTTTATTTTTTTCTTATGCTTTCCAGCAGTGTAGTACTCTCAAGCAATGCAGAAATGAGCTTTGCAGGGGTCTTCACTTGGGAGTGGGATTTGGGGTGCATTTTACAGTTGATTTCTAAAAGCCATATTAACATTAAAATATCTCTATGGGTTGGTCCCTTTCATGCACTTCTTGTATTGCTTTGAGTCAGTGTCCCCAGATGAGGCCTCTGAGAAGAAGGTGCTGCTGTCTTGTTTGCATGGCTGTACTTGCTGGAATTGTTACTTGTTTGGTGAACAGCCTACTGGTGAAGGCCAGGAAAAGTAAAGGCATACACTTTAGCTGCCAACCCGATCAAAGCAAGTGTTAGCTCGACAACTTTTTTCTAAGTTTTGGGAGATAGTATTATAGCAGTGTGTACTTTACACCTCTTAAACATACCTGTCTTTATGGTTTTGCTGATTTTGTTATAAATGATGCCTGTGGATATTTTTTTCCTGATAAATTGCATGCAGGAAAAAAAGCCTTTGGATTGTCTTCATTAAGAATTCAATTAATTTTTTTCCCCCTTGATGTCTTTCTGTATAAGATAAAACCACGGAGACTTATAGAACAAAACTATGGTGATTTTGTTGTATGCTCTACTTTTTAAAATACTGTTGGTCACCTCAAGAACAACAGAAGATGTGGCTTTCTCAGTGTTATAAATCTGTTTTCCCTATTGTTTAACAGCAACCTACTAAATTTTCTCCCCTTTTCATGTTTTGCTGTTCATTTTCTTGAGCTGGTGTTTCTGACCATGTGCAGGGTCATACCCCTGTATTGATCTGTTAGAAAAATAAGTTGATGCAATGGAGTTGGCTCCATACTTTATGGCAGCTGCATGATTTTGTGTGCGTGTGGAGGAGTGTCAATGAATAAACAGAGTGGATTGAACAAGCTAGGAAGATAATGCACGAATGAAAAATCGTGCTGTCAATCCATATTATATTTAGGAAGAGGTGAAAGTGGTAAGTGGGGTGTGACAATTAAAAGATGTGCAGAGATAGCTCTGCATGATTGTGTCTGTTATTAAATGTCTCAGAAGAAAGTTCTCTGCATAGTAGGAATGGAAATATTGTGACTATTCGGTATAGACTTGAATATGAGGCAATTATATTTTGCACTTTACAAACATTGTGACTGTGAATCTGGTCAGCATATTAGAGAGACGGGCTAAAAATTGTTCGGGTTTAAATAAAAGCTCAAAATATTGGATTCTCCTGAAAAGTCAATTTTCTTAAAAGCTTTTCTTTGTTTTTAGGTGATGCCCTGGTTTTGGCTGGGATAGAATTAGTTTTCTTTTTAGTAGCTGGTACAGAGCTGTGTTTTGGATTAAGTATGAGAATGACGATAGCACACTGATATTGCAGTTGTGGCTAAGTAGTGCTTACTCCAAGTCAAGGACTTCTCAGTGCCTCATGAAAGTTGGGAGGGAGCATTGCCAGGACAGCTGACCTGAACTTGCTGAAGGGGTGTTGCATATCACAGAATGCCATGCCCCATATATAAACTGGGAATGGGGAATCGGGCCTGGAGTACAAATACAGGCTGGATGGAGAATGGTTTAGTTGATTGATGAGAAGCTCAGCATGAACTGCAATGTGCACTCGCAGCCCAGAAAGCCAACTGTGTCCCGGGCTGCAGCAAAAGTAAGAGCATGTCAAAGGGAGGTGATTCTGCCCCTCTGCCCTGCTCTTGTGAGACCTCACCTGGAGTGCTGTGAACAGCTCTGGAGCCCTGGCATAGGAAGCATGTGCACCTGCTGGAGTGAGTCCAGAGAAGGACCATGCAGATGATCAGAGAGCTGGAGCACCTCTCCTGTGGAAGACAGGCTGAGACAGTTGGGGCTGTTCAACCTTGAGGAGAAGGCTCCGGGGAGACCTTAGACCTTCCAGTACCTAAAGAGGGCCCACAGCAGAGCTGGAGAGGGACTTTTTTTACAAGGGGTTATAGTGATAGGACAAGGGGTAGATGTGAGTTAGATGTAAGAAAGAAATTCTTTACTGGGAGGGGTGTGGCACTGGAACAGGTTGCCCAGAGAAGTTGTGGATGCCCCTCCCTGGAGGTGTGTGAGGCCAGGTTGAATGAGGCTTTGAGCAACCTGTTCTAGTTGAAGGTGTCCCTGCCCATGGCAGGGGGGGTTGGAAGCAGATGACCTTTATGGTCTCTTCCAAGCCAGACTGTTCTATGATTCTATGAAGATTAGAAATGCATCATCAAGCCAGTGTAACATCCTCTGCAACAGGAAGCTTGTGGACTGGAGAAAGCCACATGTGATACTGTACAGATCAAGCTAAGGAAACATGGCCCAGATAGAAAAAGCTATTTTAGTATGTGTGTAAAATCACTAGGTTAACAGTAGCCGGAGGTTTTTTAAGTAGTCCCCTTCAGCAAGGAAAGCATATTACATGGGATTTTGTGTAGTTGTTTTTGCTTACTTTTCTTGTTCATGAACTGGGTAATTAGCGTATCATTATTTAATCTGAAGACAAGATGTATTTGGGAACAAATGCAGTTACACAAAGCTGGGATGGTAATTCAGAAAAGTCTTAAATGTTGGAAAGATGGCCTGAAAGAACAGGATGTGATTTACAAGAATAAGCAAAATGCTTTATATTTAGGTCAAAATAAAATAAATTATGGAGAACAACTGTTAAGTTGTTCCTGCCACCCCATTCCTCACCATGGATTATTAAATGAGAGTTGACAATGTATCTTTGTGTATGTTCACAAAGAAGAAGGGGATGTGTGTGTGTATTGGTATGACTAAATGGCGGTATAATCTGGAGGACGTGGAGCTGAACCTTTTGCTCTGTTCTGTATTGTGGAATTCAAGTACTTTATCAGTTTTGGCCATTGTACTTCAACAAAGATGTAGGCACAGCTGATTTGCCTCAGGAGTGTAATAGTAATGACGGGTGATTTAGAAAAGATGGTATTGCAGAAGGAACGGTTGAATCGGCATTTTTGTAACCCAGAGAAAAGATCAAGGGAAATCACAAGCTTTTAAGTGTGTGGAAGCTCACTACAAATAAGCAAACATCTACCCTTGGTAGATGTGCCTTGTTTACTAATGGCAACATGGACCATTCTCTGTGTGCCCTGCTCTCACTGTTTCTTTTTTGCTTTTGTGTTTTCTAAGGGCTATTTCTGTTCAGCGTCTGGACAGCACTGAGCAAAGAGCCTGTCATCTTGGGATCCTTTGAAGAACTATATGAAATAGCAAAATCACTATAACCAGATAGATGTATAGATAGATGCTTTAGTTAAAACTCTTAAGCAGATAGAAGAAAATTTGCTCCTAGACTTACCAGCCACTTAGCCAGTAACAGACTAGTTTCCCCATCTGTAAAAATGAATCATGTTCTCCACCTCCGTAAGGCACTTGAGTTTTACTGAAGAAAAGTGATACACCAAAAGCTAATTTAACATAAGCAATACTGGTCTTTTTTGGTGTGTGTGTTGCATGTTACAGCAATGCGTAGAGCCTAGTCAGGTGTATCATGGAAGTCTCTGTTTAACCTTCTTGAAGGCACCAGCTGATTTGCTTTGATACAGGAGGTTAAGTTTCTTCAGAATTATGCCATGATCTCTTATATTAACATGTTCAGAAAGGCAACAAACATGATTTATTTTAGGTACACTGCTGGGTGTATCTTGAACCATATTTTTCAGGCCCTTTGAAACTTCCCTTTTTTTTTTAGTTTGGTAAAAATTGGTGTAATTTCTGAGAGATTCTTAGCCAATTCTTTTAAAATTCAGACTGTAAACCACTTCTGCTTAGTATTCCTATTCTGTCAGTATTCTTTTTCAGTATTTCGGTAATCTGTTCTCAAATGGAGATCAAAATTAGAAGTTGAGACATTTTCCTTTCCACTGTGGTATGCAAATAAATGGGGAAACTGGCAAGTATTAGTACTTATTTCACCTGCCTCAGTACTGGGGTAGTCATTTGTTTTTGAATAGACCGTTGGTAAACACCTTTTCTATCACTGCCAATCTTAGCTTTCCTTACCAAATACTTTCTCTACATTGTCATGTGGTCATACTGACAGTGTCTTATTTTTCTTTTTCTCCCTTCTGCATAATTTTTCATCTGGACAGGTACAGCCAGCTAGCAGTTTAAAGAAGTAGAGCATTAACTTGAATAACTTAGTTGGCTCATATATAATATGACAAATGCAAGATATAAACTCATATAGTATATGGCAAGTATTACCTAAGTGTTGACAAATTACAATTGCATTAAAAATTGAACAAATCTGCTCTGTTGTCTGACAAGATATAATCTTTACTTTTCAGCTGCTTAGCATTTCCTTCAGACCTTGCTGAATTAACTGGGTAAAAGAAGGAATTCATTCAGTATTGCTAAAATTTTAACAGATAAGACTTGGAAAGGCTCAGGCATAATTTTTCAGGTGTCATTTTTTTTTTTTTAGAAATGAAAAAACATTACTTCTTAAGCATCAGGTCTATGTTAGTGTAATAACACTTCTTTTTACAGAAGCTGTCATTATAAATGCTAATGTTTAACTTGTGGGCGAGAGATGGAAGAATGTAAAAACCTCTACATCCATGAACTAGAATATGTACGGGAAAATTTAGTCCAAAAGAATGATCATCTGGGGAGCTGCTCATGTGAATGTGTGCTGTTGAGGAGGCTGTTTTCTAGCCTTATTGAGAACAATTCATAGTTTGTTGTGCTAAGTGTTCATGATTGGATAGAGGACGACATATATAGAACTCAAAAATAGATAACTGCTTATTTGGGAGGACAGGCAGTCCTCCCACTTAAATCATATCATCTGAAAGGATAAAAAATGTTGATGACTTGTTCCACCTCTCCACTCTGCCCTGCATATGTTGTTTTCCTCACAAGCTCAGTTCACTGCCTCTTTTTAGAAACAATCTTTGACTCCTTCTCCCTTTCACAGGAATTTGGATTTTGAAATCTTTAGTGGGAAACATTCATCCTCTTCCACCTCAAGCTCTACCAGAATTGAGCGAGGAACTTACATCAATTTCTGTTTTTCTTCTAGGCCAGCCTTAAGACCTTGCGGGTGGAAGACCTCTTTTGCTTCTACGTTCATGTCAGAATGGCCTAGGCCAGTCTGCTGCTCTATGGTTCCTACCACAGGTGCTCTACAGCAATGGGTCAGGATTTTGCCACCAGTGCTAGTGCACCATCCAGATGGCTGTAAACCTGCAGAGGAGGTTAGTACAGAATGTGTTCCAGGTACTTCTGATGCTTTAGTCACATCTGTCTGCTTTGTGTCGTAGAGCAAGGGGAGCACTTAATGACTGCATGTATGCTACTGCTTTGTCATTGGACTGTATTTGATTTGTGTGGCAGGGTTTTGGTAGCAAGTTAGTTACAGAGGTGATTTCTCTGAGAAGCTGCTCGAAACTTCCCCTGTGTCCCGTGGAGACAATGCCAGCCATCTCCAAGGGAACCTGCTGCTGGCTGAGGCTGAGCCCATCGATTACAGTGGTAGCATCTCTGGGGTACATGTTTAAGAGGAGGGGGGAAAAACCCTCTTCTTAAGAAGAGAAGGGGTGAGAATATGTGAGAAACAACCCTGCAGACACCAAGGTCGGTAAAGCTGTGGGGAGGAGGTGCTCCAGGCACCAGAGCAGAGATCCCCCTGCAGCCCGTGGTGCAGACCATGGTGAGGCAGGCTGTCCCTCTGCAGCACAGGGAGGCCCACAGTGCAGCAGATGTCCACCTGCAGCCCACAGAAGACCCAGTACTGGAGCAGGTGGATGCCCAAAGGTGGCTGTGACCTCACAGGAAGCCCACACTGGACCAGTTCAGTTGACTGCAGCTATTAAACAAATGTCCGTAAGAATCCCTTTAGATATTAGTGCACACCTATTTTTACTGTTGCTATGATTGTCTCTAGCTAGTGGAAAGTATGACACCCAAGTGGGTAAAGCACGCCATTTTTGGTTCTCCTAAATTTACCTTTACCCTTTCAGTATGGTATTTTGAAGACTGATCTAGGCCAATGAGCTGGAATTCAGATCAACTTACCATCCAGATGAACTCAGAAAGCCTGAGTTTTATTTTCCGTGTTTCTGCAGTAAACACAGTTCCCTTAAAGCATCCTTGTCAGACAACTGATGATTTATTAAACTACCACTGTGTAGTCATTGGCTGCCCAGTGAGGTGTTTGACAACTGAATCCTTGTGAAGTCTTCTCTCTGTGTGCATCTCCCACTTTTTTTAAGCTTGACTGAAACAAGATGGAGAACTAAAGTTTCATGGGACAGACTGGCAAAGATGTGGTATGACAAGTCCTTTCCTTTGGCAGGAAAGATTAACTAGTGCAGTTGTATTTAGTATTAAGATGGTGTTCTGCACTTAGTACCATTGGTATTGACATTTTGCGCTTATTTTTCGTCTTGATTTTTTTCTTTCCTGAAACTTGCTAGCAGTTTTTGTAGATTAGTTTTCACAGACTGAGGTCTGAAGAACTCTTTGGGTCCAACACTGAAGTTCAGGTTCAGAGGTAAAATGGGAATAGTCTGTTGGAGGTTTGAGTGAGTCCTTTCCCAGTCAAGTTCAAAAGATTAACATGTACTCTTAAATTCAGGACTTAAAAAGTATTGCATGAACAAGCATCAGTTTAGGGAAGTGGGAAAATTATATAAAAAATTACTACAGAATACTGGTTATTAATAGTAGAAGCTACAGACAGTAAAAAGAAAAAAAATAAACAGAGTAAAATTTTTATTTCTGGATTTACTTCTTCTGTACAGCTCAAGCTGTAGCCTCACTGATATTTCTTTCGTGGTAGCACATTCGCCTCTTCTATGGTTGTTGACTCTAATGGTGAGTTTAATGAGGTAACAGATTTGAGTAGAAGTAACTGCTGTTGTGGGGAATACCGGATTGGTCTGGTCTGCACTGAGAGGATGTTCTTGATTATTTTTCAGTTGTGTCAGTTCTCTAATTAAGCTTCTTCCTTGCTGTGTATTTTTGTTGGCAAAGCAGAAAGCTGGCATGCTGGAGTAGCAGCTACTTACATAGTAATAGTGTGTTGATGAATCTTTAAGCATGGTCTGATCATGTGGCATGGCTTCTCAGGCATGTCTACTCTCTCTTCTTGTCAAGATTCTTGTGTTTTCAGAGAAGCTGAAAATCTTTCAGAAAAAGTACTGAAAAGCAATTTTAAATGTCTCAGAGCACAGAATTTTAAGACAGTCTAAAAATATCTGATCTGTTTTAATTTAAATTTTGAAAGTGATTGTATTATACAAATTCTGTGCTTTCCCATTAATATATAGCTGAATTTGTGAAACAGTTCCGTCATATTCCTTTCTTACTGTTTTCTGACAGATTAACCTTTTTTTATGGTGACCTGTTTCTTGGCTTCTAGTCAGGAATTAATTTTAAATTGTAAAAAAGCTTAAGTTGCTAGAAGTTTTACACCTTCAAAAATCATGTGTCAAAGTAAATGCACTAGCTGTTTTTCACGAAGTGTCTCTCAGTTTCTGGAAGAAAACTGGTGAAGTAATAAGCACCTAGGTATTTGAAGAAACTTAAGTAATTTAGTGAAGTCTGATACATACCTGCCATACCTAATGTTCTGCTGATTGTTTGATCTATGCAGAAAATTGTTATCATCACTCTTTTAGGTAACTGGGGAAACAAGTGATCTCTTCCACAAAGTGATCTTTCTGCCTCAGATTACATATCACACTCCAGTTTTCTCTGCACTGATGCACAGCACAAATAAGAAATTCTAAATTTTATTTACTTTTTTACCTTACTGATGCATTTCCTATGTGTTGATATGACTATTTTATTTAAAATTGTCAAACCTTTTTCATACTAGGATGAAAACTTATAAGTTAGACCAGGTGGAAAACCTTTTTTGGAATCACTAGCTCTAAGAGTATAGTCTTGAAATTTAACATGTGAGTGAATCTGCCATTTTTATTCAGCAGTATTAAGAAGTAAAATCCAGGAATATTTGAAAAGCATTTATTACAGAAGAATGAAAATGTCTTTGTTTTAATAATTTCCATGATCTAAGTGAAAATTACTATTTTGCAGTTTTACTGATTTTTGTTTCTCTAGCATTTTCTTCCACAAATGAACACAAAATATGATATGAAGATTTTTGAAGCTGTGAGCAAAAGAGGATTGTCAACTTATCTTTTCTGTACTGCTGCTTTTGATAAAATGTGAATTTTAATGTTGATTTTTATGTTTTTCAATCAAGTTGAAAGTTGGGAAAAGTGTTCAGTTGTTCTGTTAAACTTTTGGAAAACCAAAAATGTGCATCCAATCCTGCACAAATGCTGTGATAAGTGATTTGATATGGCTACCCAAGAGTTTATTTAAATTTATATCCTCTTCTTTACAGACCTTTTTCTTTGTTTTCTCTCATTAATAATGGTATTTTTTTAATATTGATGTGTCCAGAATGCAGGAGAGAGATCATTATGAAAAAGTGTGAAACCAAGATATTTTGTAATGCTCTGTTAGACATGCTCTTGATCTCAATATTCATACTTTTTTTTTAAAGATTCAGCAAACCAAGTTTAACTAGTGAATTATTTTTTTAATTGCTTGGAAGTACTACTCTAGTGAATGTGAAGTAGTTTAAAATATTTGCTGTAGTATTGGAGATGAGTCTAAGAGAATCCATCAATGTAGCCAGCATTTAGTTTTGGCAAAGAAGTCTTGGTTTCTAAATTACTTTTTTTTTTATAAAGCTATCTAATATATTCTGGTTTGGGGTGGGGGGAAGAGGACAAAGTGTTTACAATGAATAATAGACTGGATTTCTTGTAATTTTTTATTTTTTTTCCTGTATAGTCTCAGTATTCTGCAATTAAATGTGATTTAATTCTGCTGACTGGCCTTATATTGTCTTCTAGCTTTGTTTGCCATGAAACGTCTGCCAATCTTTCAGACTACTTAGTGGGTCGTTTGTTTTGCTTGTCTGTCAATCTAGCTTTGTAACGTATTCTTTTTTGTAGGGACTGCTGATGTAAAAGCAGTTTCATTTATTTGTATTAAGACTGGCATATGCATGGGTGGATCAAAGTGAGTTCTCCCCCATTCACTTAATGGAATATGGAAGCTCTGCCAGCTGAGAACTTGTAGTAAGCTGGGCTTATGTTCGTGGTCAATTAAAATTTCTGTGATCTGGTCCATCTTTTACAATTGTTTACTTTTGCAGTTACAGAAAGATATTTCATGGATAGGTGAACACTGTGTGCCCCAGACTTTTTGACTCATATAAGCTACTTCATATTTCTTAGATAGGTGGGTTCTTAATTTGTGCTTCTTTCTCCTCTTTTTGTTCCATAGTCTTGAGTCCAGCAGCAACAGAAGATCACTTTTTCATCCTGTCTCTACCTTGCCTATTGTCCTGATTTTTGTTTGTATGGTAGCAAGCCAGGAGATGCAGATGTAAGAGCAATGGGGAAGGAGAGTGCATCTGCTTGCACAGAACTGAACTGGTCATAGCTGCTGCCTGTCTGAGAGTTTAGGATGGTGTGCTTGCTTGAATAGCAAAGGGGAAAAGGCAGTGAAAAGGAAAGGAAGAGTAGACCTCTGCAGTGAAAATGCCCCAAAATGTGCAACTAGCCTTTGCAAGCCTTTGTTCAAAATGGACAGTATTGATACCTCTGTAAATTTTCTTATATTGCCAGGCATCACAGATGCTTCAGCCTATAAATATCTGTAGCTCACCTGAACTCTGAATTCTAGAGTTTAAGGTCTGTTCCTGTGGAAATACCAGTGGTGAAGACCAAGATGCCTTAGGGACAAAAAAAATATTCAGCACTGTAGTCCTGAAGAAGAGCCATTGCTACATTGGTCTGTTTGCAAACTATTGTAGCAGTTCTCTCAGTTTCTTCTTTCTTTGTCCAGTCTCGCAAAATGATCCCAGGTTCTGAAGGATTTTCAGATCTCTACTTTTACTATTCTTCCTTTTTAGCTTTTTATCTGACAGTTCTCTTCTTCTTGTTTACCAGTTCAAAATAGAACTCAAAATATGGATATTACCGACTTTAGAAATAGACTTTACATGGACAAGTTTATGGGTCCTTGAAGAAAACCTCATGGTTGGTTTTTCTATGCCATCTGTACATTTCCATGGATGAACAATGGAAACAAAGACAAGTATGGTATTTCTCAAGCTTGTGTTGTCAGCAATCTCTGTGAAGACAGAATTAAGAAAAACTACATCTAAAACAAGTGGGTCTAGGGGGGAAAGGGAAGGATGGATGTGGAGAATCTTATCCCTAGTGCAATACTGTGCGTGTTAATTAAGTACGAAACAGTTGTTAGCAGCAGAAGTTACCTGCTGAGCAGACAGCTTTATGATGTGAGAACAGACGTACATGTGAATGTATGCTTAAGAGCTGTATGGCCTTTCTGTATAAATACTGCCTTTCGTTTTTTAGGTAGACTTTATATGTGCATATGGATAGAGGAGCACAAGTTTTTGTGAGAAACATTGCAAAAATGTCTTGAATGTATCACAAAATGGGACAATAATAGCTTTTCTTTTTTTCTCCATATCTGATCAGTCTTTTCTTTCTAGAGAAACAGGCACGTTCTGGTGTTTTGTTGGTTTGATTTGTTGGTTTTTTTTTTTTGATGCTAGGTTTATTTAAAGGAGATCTGATATTTTCCCTATATTTCAAAAAGTGTTTAGCCCTGCAAAACTGCTGAGTTACGTTTGTTAGAATTCTGGTGTTTCCCAAGACATGGTGAGAAGTGGTATTTTTATTTTAGACTATCTGTAGTGTCACTAGTATCAGTTTTAAAGGATGGGAAGTAAAACTTAACAAAACTTTTGAATTCTTTACCATTCTTTATTTTACTTGAGGTTAAATAACCCACCATGTGTTAAATAATTATTGTTCTTATTTTTTCAAACTGCATTTCCTAATTCTTTGAGTCTTCACAATTAGTCACGTGCATTTTCCTATCAGCAGGTTTCAACTCGATAGCTGCCTGTATTTGATTTGTCAGCAAGTTCTGCAGTTACTCTAGGCAGAATTCAGTCAGCTTTTCTGGGATAAATACCCTATGGCCCCAACATGTAACTTAAATTTTTCTTTACCTGTGTTTTTTCCCAAGCTTTTCTTCTAAAACGTTTACAGGATTTTGAATATTTTCCATGTATGTTGAAGGCAGAGTAAAAGTGTTCTTCAAAATTTGGTATTTCTTCAAGTTTCCCTTCTGTGTTTTTTTTTAGTTTATAGTAGAGAAAGTGTTCAGGATTAGAGGTTTCTGCAGTTATATAAGGATGATTGAATCTGTTGACTACAGTTTATCCAATGTTTCCAGAAGTCTCCTCTGTAATATTTTTTTTTCTAATTAGCTGACTCTGCTTTTCTTTAATTCAAATTCTTGCCCATTAGTGATTCATCCTTAATCATGACTCTTTGCCTATGTAATTTTCTGCCATGTCTAGAAGTGTTTGAAGAATTAATGAACAATTTTATTCCGCTCTAGCGTTTGGCTTTGATACCTACCTAAAAAGTAATCAGAAGCTTTATGGAGGTTGGATATTTTAGACCATTTGAGACTTAGCTTGAAAGATTTAACGATTTCTCACAGCATACAAGGAAAGGGTCGAGAATGTCTTGTATAAAGACTTAGTAACTTGATTGTTCAGAGTCTGCTTGTCTTTGTTTATGAAAACTGTGTAACTAGCTTAGCGATGCTGAATTCTCCTGACCTTTAAGTAGTCCAAGATTTCTCCCTCAAATTTATAATTCTTTATTGCAGACACCTGTGCTTCTAGTTTTCTTCTCTTCTATCTTCTACCTTAATAGCAGAATATAGAGTAAATTCAAAGCCCTTTTTTGCCTGTGTTCATCAGTGTTTTCAAGAAGAATTTGCTTATTTCCTCAAAATGCTTGAAAAGCAAATGATACTTGACTTTTGTCAAGTTGACATTTTGTGAGCGCTGATATGGTCAGACTGAAGAAAGTATCATCTGCAGAAAATGTTATTATTTGACATCTGTGAGAAGAGTGACCTATTGATATTCATTTTAGTTCAGACTTAGCTGTTAAATTCTGATTTTGCAGTTGGACATTTTAATGTAGAACTTTTAAAATATTTTGGAAGTCAATTTGATTTTTTTGGGCCATGCAGAAACATTGTAAAGGAAGGTAGAAAATATGAGCATTGAGAATACGAAACAGCTTACTATGGTTGTGCTTTCACATAGTCTAATCTAGTGCATATGATTTCTTAAAGAAGATTGCTCACAATACTAAATTTATTTTTTTTTCAGAAGGAATTTTAACTTGTAAAAGAAGTCCTATCAACTAGCCTGTTCTACTTACAGCTCATCTGGCACCTGCCAGGTTATTTAAAATAGTCTTTGGAATGTATGACTTGATTATTAGAAGTTCTTGACTGCTTGCACGCTTTAGTTCTTAGTTGGAACTATGTGTTGGAAGGCCAAGTGATACTGCTTTTGTCGAGATGCTTTCTTGCTGTGTTACATCATGTCACAAGCCTGAATATCTAAGACATGTGGAGATGTTTATAGCTTTTTCTTATGGACAGCAAATAGTAGACTAATAGTCTAATCTCTGCTATTCCATTGAAATATAAACGTCGTGTAGTTCAGCTTTTTATTTCTTAGAAAACTATTTAGATCTGATAGGGAAGTTTAAAATTACTTAGTTTTAAACTGTTTCTTCTGAGTAATGGTGAACTTGAAATGTCTGTAGATCATATGACAAAATTGTTTTTCTTGAAGAAGTGGAGGTCCTCACCTAGAACACCTGTATTGATATGACCTTGATCTTCCTCTAAAAGTCCTCTAGTGTTGGGGTTGAAAGACCAGCTAGCACAGCTCTTCAGGGATTTATTAAAGATTGGAGTCAGTTTATAGCTCTGGGATGCTGATCAGCAGGAGTGTTGCTGTGCTGAAAAAGCTAAGTGCTGGGTCACCATCTGTGAATCTTCCAAACAGAAAAAAACAAAGAAAATTCCATCTCAGCCTTCTCAGCTGCTGTGAAGGGTAGCAGAAGGCTCGAATAGGTCTGGCTGATACATCTTCAGCCATTAATTATTACATGTCAAGGGTTTATGAGCTTGGTGTTTAAATCATCTCTTGCTGCTGTTAATAACAAAAGCTTTTCACTCATGAATTGCTCATTGTCTCCATGCTGCCTGTGATACTCACTGATGAAAATACCACTTGTATTCTCTAGCTGGCTATTACTCTTAGTTAAGCACACTCAGTAGCCCTCCCTGAGTGTGCATGTGAAATAGCTATGGCTTCGAAGAGGAATGTTTGCTCTCTGTCAGCATCTGAGGTGTCAGTAGCCCAATTTAAGACTACAGTTGTTTCAGGAAAAGAAGTAACTGTCTATCAGCTTATAAATCTGCTTTCCTAAAAGTATTGCCTGTTGTACAGCTGTCAGGAGAGGCAATATCTGCCATTCAGGATAAGAAGGATAGTGGGGGTTTGAACTTAGCTGCCAGTAGTGTAATAGCAAATAACTTAATGCTTGTGCAAACACTGCTCTTCACTTCAGGTTGCTATATATCTGTGTATTCATTTTGTTATGTGCTACAGTTAATTTGGACGAATAAAGTACTCCAAATATTTGAAGCAGTACTGTAAAAAGATGTATAGTTATTTTTTGTCATAGGATTGGCAATATTAAGTAATGCATACTGATCATTCCCTGGACAAAATAGAAGTATATTTTAAATTTCAGAGCAGTTGGGAGAATGGAAATGCATGAAGGATCCCTGAATGAGGTGTCTATTTTTAGATAATTCTCATTCAACCTGGAGAGCAGAGAAATGAAATTGTTGCCTCAGACATTTGAAAGCTACTTTAAAGCCATAGAATAGACATCTAGTGAATGTTAGCTGTTTATATGACAGCAATATTCTTTGTACTTTTATCATATTCTTAATTTCCAAATTCTGTCTACACTCTTGAGCCCTTGTAATATTTACAGTGAGATTCCGATAGGGAACAATTTGTCTCCCTCCTGGATCAATTTATTCTTGTGTAGCAAAAATTGTTGTAAAAAAGAATGTAAATCGAAACTGTGGATTGGATTGAACTGGTTTAAACTTTTATTATTAGATTAAAATATTGTTCATCTGGTTTTTTAAAACCTAGCCCATTGCTGTTTCTTCCTGCAAGGAAGATAGGGCTTTCTTGAAGTCAATCTAAAAACTATTGACTTTAAGTCAATGGTTGGGGAAGAGACGTAATTTAAGTGATTCCAAAGGTTTTCATTTGAGAAGTTGTGCAAATAATCTTTCATTCATTCTCAGAAATGATCTATTGAGGGGTTTCAACACACTTACAAATTAATTTGAGAGACCATTAAGACTGATTTGCAAAATTATATACTGTTTTCAGAAGTTCAGTGATTATAGTTAAGATGTTTCTGAAAACTATAGGTACCACAATATTGATGTCTTTTCAATTAACTTCTTGCATTAACTGAAAGAACTTGGTTTTAAAAGCCTTTTAACTCAGTTTAGAAATGTTACTTCCTTAATGTTTATCTGTAGAAGTAATTAGAATTAATCATAAAAGTTCAGAGGTTAAATAAAGTCTGTTTGGGTAAGAAGGTCCCTTCCAACCCAAAACATTCTATGATTCTCTGTTTCTAAATGGGGAGAATCAGAGGTTCAAGTACCCAGTGACTTAGCTCCATACAGTTATAAACAGTTGGACAAAATTGTGGATGGAGTGCATACCTGTTGTTCCATTTTTGCTATTGCTTTTCTGTGTGATGAGAGAGATTTTAATCTCACAAGAGGTTCTGTTTGTATACGTGTAATGATGCATTCTATTTATTTGTTGGAAAGCATGTGTGAACCAGTAGCTTCTGCTTTTGTGTATTAAGTTCATCCTTATTTTTCAACTGCAGTCAGGTATGCCTTTATTTGTGTTATTCTTCCTTCATTCCAAGGCCTACAAGTTTTAGAAACATAAGTGAACTTTTTCAAAGGTCAATTAAAGAATTGACTTACGAATTAAAATCTCTTCTGGTGACTTAAAAGTGTAACCTTCCTATACAGAGCAAGAAGAATAGAAATTTATTTACTGACCTACATTTCTCAGATTTTTCTAAGAGTTGATTTTAATTAATTGTTTATATACTGCTCAGACTAGTATGATGTTTTCTCTCATCACCTCTTCAGAACTTACTTGCTGAATTGTACTGAACAGATGAATACTAAACCCTTTCAAAATCCATCTGATGAGCATGGCCCAGTGTAAAGTATTTCTGAGCAGTCGAGCAGTGGCATCCTCGAACTCATAAGTATTACTTTTGCCTGCTGAAATTTACATGATGCATTTGTATTTCTGTGAAGAAGATGCAGAATACACCCATTTTCCACAGGTGATGGGTTGACCTTGTGGTTTGAATGTTTCTTTTACATTTCCTTTCATAACATGGAAAGGTAGTACTTTGTTTATCTTCAAACCGATCTGTTAACTGATGATCTGATGGTAATGAGCTCTCTCCAAACAAGCACTAAAACCAATTTAACAGAGCATGGGCCAGTAAACAAGAAAAAAATACACATGAGCACAGTAGCAAAAGTAGTTCTGAAACCTGATTGTAGTGTTGACATCACTTCTGTTTTCAATTATGGATGTAATCAACTGGATTGGTCTTATTAACAGTTCAGAGATATAGAGTTGTAGACAATGATCATGACAATTTGCATTGGCTTCTTTTTTTTAGAAGTTTGCTCAAAACTTCATACATATGCCTAAAATGTTACCTTAGACTATGCCAGTCTTTTCTCCCTCATTACTAAGTAGACTGAGAAGCTGAAAATTCAATTTCATGTTGGCCATCAATCTTTCCTTAGATGCTGTTCAGTTAATCATTTTCCATTTGGTTTAAATTGATATTAATAGCTTAGACATAGCAAATGTTGTGTCAGGATTTTGATGAGCCCTTACTTTGTGCCAGCTTCTGTTTATTCATATCTGAAAGTCTGGAAAACAAACTTTACATCAGCTTTGTCTGGTTACGTGACACATCCAGTGTAGAATTCTGATTTAGCTGTATAATAGCAATGAAGTCCTTTGTCAAGTCTGTTACAAAGTCATATTGAAGACTGATCACTAGTATAAACAAAGATGAAGTTGATCCAAAGATAAAAATGACTGAATAGTTATGTGTCATACTGTAAAAGGCTAAGCTTTCTTTCCCATGCCAACTGTGTTTCTAAAAGAAGTGGTAAAGTGAAACAATGCTCTTTATATGAGCAGTAATTTTAAAGATGACCTTTTTCTATAGTGTCAAATGTATCATGGATTTTGTCACAGGGCAAAAAAAATTCACTTGACCTTCAGAAGTAACAAGACTTGAATGTACCCATTTTTCCTCTTTTCACTTTATTCTTGATAAATTACAGCTCGTGTTTCTACCCTTTCCAAGGTGTTCATAATACTCCTTTTTCTTCCATGGTATAAGAGTTTTGTCATCTATTATCCAGTATTTTGAAGGGATGAAAAATACTTGGTTTTGCAAAAATTTTCAGTTTTATTACATTACTCAGTATGTAAATACAGTTATTAAGCCTATGCATTTGAGGATTATTTCTGTGGTTACTGGACTTGGTTATAGATGGTGGTGACTTTCTTTTCCATAAGAACACACTGCTGATTCACGGTCAAGCTCCTATCAGGCTCCAAAGGTTTCATTCTCCAGTCTGTCTGTACTGCCTGTGAAGTTTTGCTCCTGCAGACTCTCTCCCACTGGACTCTGACATAAGGGCACCCAATAAAAAAGGAGGTGAAAAAGGCACTGGATATCTTAGCCTTTTCTACACTGAGCACTGGACCTGCATTATTCTCAGCTTTTTTTTTTTTGCCAGTATCCTTAAGGTGCCTTTTTTGTTGCTGCTCTTGTTTCTTTTTACTTGTACTCCAGGATTACCTGAGAACCTCCCCACATGCCCAGGAAATGTTTCTGTATTCCTCCAAAGTAGCTGTGCTTCTACTTTCTGTGTGTTTTGCAGAAGTAGAGCAAGAGCCTCTCAGTGATGCTGCGTGTCTCACTTTGTCATGCAGTTCCTGGCCAGCAGCCCTCATTCCTCAAAGCAGGTCCTTTGGTCTTAGAAGCCTGCCTTTGAGAGCAGCCATGCAGCCAGGTGTTGACAGGTTGTGTGCACACTTGCCAGTATTTTGCCATCCCACTGGAGCAACTGAGGAGAGCAGTATCTGGGTCCCATGCCTGCTGCATTCTACACTCACACCCCAAGCTCTGCTGTCCCTGCTCACGTGCTCAGGTTCACACCTGGCAGTATCACTGATTCATACATGAATGAGTAGCCAAGGGATGGTTGTCTAAGAGCTAAACTCATGCAGATTCATCAGTCTTTCAGCAGCATCCCAGGCAGTATAACTATTCTGGAAAGGCACATCTACAGGCTTTCCTTCTGTTGCCATAAGTCACTAATTTCATGAATTTTTCTCTCACTCACTCCCCATCCTAGGAGTCTCCATCCACCTATCAATTGAGCAATGCCTAGCTGACTATTGCATCGTGGGGCTCAGACCTGTAGTGCTGCAAGGTCTCTTTGAAGATGCATCTACCTATTGGTCGTCCTTGCTCACTTTGTCCCATAGACCCTTCCACTGAAGGAGCAACACCTCAGGCAAAGCATCCCTCCCATGGGTGAGGCACCACTCCAGCATTAGAGAGAGAAACCAAGCATATAGCCCAAGTCCTGGATGGTGGTGTCCTATTTCCAGAGCTCTGAGTCAAGGCTCTGGTATGCTAAGAGCACTTGCTTCATCTGAGTTTTAGGGCCCCTCTGCTTCACTGCGGTGCTGCCTGAATTCTGCTGCTAAGCAGACAGGGCAAGTGCTGTAATAAAATCAGTGGTAAAAATACAATGTAATTCATGAGATGGTAAGATGCCCGAGGGAATGAGAGCCTTCATCTAAAGGTACAGGGAAGGGCCTTATCAGTGGTAAACAGTGTGTTGAACTTTTGAATCACTGCCTTTTCATCACTTCCCTGAACCCTCAAGGGATTCAAAGGGTTCACAGAGTGTATCTTTGACATTTCACTGAATTGTCAAAGGAATTTTCTTGTGTTAGAAGCAGATATACCACCAGTCTATGCATTCTAAAACACTTTATATATTTAGTATTTTTATGGACAGAAAGTCAAGATTATGATTCTCCTGGTGTCTTGTTAATTTGAGAATCCCTAAGCACAGTTCTTCTGTGTGTTTTACACTTTTTTTATAACCTTATATCTCAAAAGTCTAAACTTCAAGAAGTCTGAGATGATAAGTTATGTTTTATTGGCATTTGTGTTCTTTAGGTACAAGCAGGATGGTGGTATGACTTGGTCCTTTACCAAGTCGTTTCTACAGTGTCCTGATTTGGAGTAAAAAAGACCCCTATTGTATGGAGAGTTTAAGTGCAATCATACTATGTCAGAGAGATCTTGTCTGTATACAGTGTTTGCTTTTGCCAGTGGTTGATGGGCATATCTAAGGAAAAGAATAGGGGAAATTGTAAGGATACTTCCTCACTATAATCTCCTAGCATGCGTTGACTTGAGGTTCACAGTCAGGGACTGCCTGAAGTAGGGATTGGGACTTGGTATTTAATAGCTGATGAATAGACTTGCAGCACTGGCAATGTATGGTGGCAGACAGTTCCCCTGCGTGACTACACATTGTGGGGAATACATTCCTTTTTGGTTTTTAACCTCTTGCTGCTAAATTAGCTTGATTTCTGCCAATACAAGAAGGAGGAGTAAAAGGCAACAGTTGATCTTGATTTACCATCTCTATACAGCTTTTGATTTTATAGACCTGCCACTTGATTTAGGTCACATCTTTTCCAGCCAGGCAAAATGCTATTTTCATCTTATAATGAAGCTGTTCTTTGTTGTATTCATCCTTTGGCAGTTCTCACTTGTTTTTTCTAATCCTTCTATATCCTTTTTGAAATGACAAGACTGGATGTTCACGCAGCACTCAATATGAGAAAGCAGATACTGTTTAATGGCATAGTGTTGGTTTGGTTTCTGTTCTCTTCTTAGTAATCTGTAGCAAATTATTTTTCGTTCAGTGATGCTGTTGGTTTTACAGAACTTTATGGTCAAGATCCAGAGTTCAGGTCCATCCGTGTTCTATTAAAAAAAAATAAAAAAAGGACCAAAAACCTAAACAAAAAACCCAAACAGACAAGCCCTAGGATTTTTTCTTAATATACCTCACTTAATGTTAATGTTTTGTTTAGGTAATTTCATCTGCTATTTTATCATTGAGTTGTTAATTACAGATTCTTTTGCAGTTCTTAATTTTATACAGCCATCCCTGTACTCCAAAACTATATATATGCAAACTGGTATCCCAGACAAAATTCATTCTTGGCATTTGATGGGCATTTATGCAGAAAGCAGAGGGATAAACACCCTTCTAGCTGTGTACAAGTGGAAGGCTCCTATGTTCCTTTGCCAAAAACATCCCTGAGTTATCAGCACTGTTTCCAGCAAAAATCCAAAATATGACCCCTACTACCTGTTGTGAAGTCCATTAACTCTACCCCAGCCAAAAGGAGCACAATAGCTTGTGATTGAAGTTCTCATTTTCAAGAAATTCTTTCATTTATGTTGAAAGCATGTAGAGAAAAACTGTGTGCATGTAGTTTTTAAAAATCTAGTGTGTGTTTGAAGAGTGTTACTTTCGCTTTATTTTCTAAGTTTAGAGTATCTGCAGTTCTGGTTTTAACTGGAAAACATTTCAGGTGTACTTTGAGTTGAAATATGCCTGCAATGACAGGAAACCTGTTCGTAAAAAAGAAAAAAAAAAAAAATTAAAACCCTCTATATTTTAGTGTATGCGAACAGGCTCTAAGCTGTTCTTGATTCTGCACTGCCACTCATGGAGATAAGCAGTCTTTGTAACAAAATTTGTTTGTAACATGAGTAGGGCAAAAGAGAATGTCAAAGGTTGGCATTATAAAATTCTAATGTATACATGTTGAAAAATGTATAAAGGTTTGCTCTATAATCAAGCATTAGGCTATTAAAGTCACTTTAAGTGTCAGAATTACTAGTTAATACCTTTACCTTTAACTACCTAGTAAGTGATCATGGTGGCTTATGGGTACTTTGCTAACCTTCCCTACTGTTTAACTTTGCCAAAAGGGATGTTTATTTTTGGTTTGCTGAAAGCAAAGCATTTGTCTTTGTGACAAATGTATAATGTGCCATTAAACCCTATGTAAAACCTAGGCACTTGTAGACTAGCATTCCTAGTCAGATGGACCCAGAAAGCCGCCTTCTCCAGTGGTTCAGGAGAGGACTCTGTTTTGGTCACTCACTTTAATGTTTCAGATGATGAATGTTAACATAATGAAAGACTGGAGTAATGCTGCTTTAACTGACCCTGTTCCCTTAATCTCACTGGAATGCATAGAGCATTCATTTTCTTGAATACAACATTTGGTGATTAAATTACTACCTTTATTTAAAATAGAGTTAAAATTTCTGCTTTTAGCATGTGTCCTCAAGAAAATCTTGTAACTTTTTTTTCTTTTTTTGTCCTTTTCCAGGTGTAGAACGTGGTCTCTCAAACTGGATTAACACAACCTGTTGATATTTTTATTTATACTTTTTTATTTTTTGTATTTGACTTAAAGTGCCATGAAAAAATTTGCATATTGCAAGGTGGTCCTTGCCACCTCTTTGGTTTGGGTCCTTCTGGATATGTTTCTATTGCTGTACTTCAGTGAATGCAACAAATGTGATGAGAAAAAAGAACGAGGCCTGCCTGCTGGAGATGGTAAGTTTTCGGCCTGAGTATTCTTTAAATTATGCTCATTTAAAATTGTACTCTTTTAAAACATTTGGGCTTATTTTTCCTCAACAGTATAGAATTGCATCGGCATTTAGGTGTTGCAGAATGTTTTGTGTTTCTTTTAATGACCAGGGCATTACCACGTTGCTTGAGATGTATGTTGCAGACTTAAATACTTAAGGTGTAGCATTTTAAGCACTAATGTAAATGAAAAAAATAATGAAGCTATGCAACAAGAAGTTCAGAAATGCAAGCTATGTTAATATAGTCTGAAGCATATTTAAAATTTCTGCTAGTGAGGATGCAAAGGCACTATTATCTCCACTAGACTTGGTAGTAAAACAAACTAAACCGACAACCAAGCTTACTTGCCTGCCTGCCCCTGCAAAAAAGACCTCAACCAACCAAACCAAGAAATACCCCCAGCCCCCCAACACCACCTGAATGAAAATTGGAACATGGACTATAGCAATAAGGGACAATGAATATTGTAATGAAAATAAGTTTATGAAGATAAATATAATGAGCTTGGATGTAGAAGTGGCAAATATGAACACATGTTTATATGGTAGCTTTTTTTTTTTGGTGGCAACTATATTTATTGCATTCTAAAGCTCTTCAGATAAGCTTTCAGTTCTGTTATTGCCATCTTAGTTTTTGGGTACCAGTTAGATGAGCTGAGTGTGGGGTTTTGTTGTTCCTTTTTTCTTTTTTTTTTTGAAAGCACTGCTATTTGTGTTGCCAACTTTGTTTTAAGGAGGTCAACATAGCTGATCACGTGGGAGAAAGGATTGGTGCAGGGAGATTTCTCATCCCTGAAATGTCTGGGCATATGCATTTAGAACTGCAGGTGGCTGCCGCCTCCAGTTCATTTGTGAAACATCTAATTTTGTAGTGTGGTGTCTCTCCCACCTGAAAGGCTGTGTCTGTGTTTCACTGCTGGTATAATAAACTTATGCAGTGATGCTAATTGGTAAGTCTAATCAGCCAGTTGTATTCAAGATTAATGCTTTCCATCACAAAAAACTTTTTCAACTGTCAACATCTGGTATGGACAACCTCGACCTTCCTGGGAAATTTTCTGAAGTATTTTAAGAATAATGTTGCTCTGTTGCAGAATAACACTGGGGAGATATTTAGGAAATGTCAGAGTTGGTTTAGTTGGATTTTCTTCCCCCATGATGAAAAGAGACTAATAGATGTCCACAGAGAACAACCATGTATAAGAATGTAGAATTTCTGTGCTCTGTATCTCTGAACCATTGTTTCCACAACTGCATGCAAACATTTTAGAGGGGTTCTAACTCACCTGAATTTTGCAGAAGAAACTTAAATTTTCTGTTGCTCGCATTTCATCTTTTGGGTTTCTTTTTCAATAAACAGGCAGTCAAGTGAAGAGAAAATTAATTAGACTTATGTGGAAAGTATGCCTTTTATAGGAACTCAGTCTCTTTTTTTGTTCTCTTTTAATTACTTTTTCAAAAGTTGGAAAGTTTTTTTTGATGGTAAGATGATGACAGCTATATTGTCATGTAGGAATGGATCTGGATTTCCATTAAGTTTTTACATGATGCTAAGTAGAGAATTTATGCCAGGCTTCTTCAGAGCTATTGATTTATTTTTTTGTTTCTGTTGGCAAACAGCAATTAAAGTCACTATCTATCAAACTCAGCTTGATATATTGATGTTGAAATTTCAGGTGACCTCATGTGTAAAGTCATTGGGGGGAACTTTCAGGTGAGGGAAAGTCTGCAGTTTTGACAGATTAGTATCATGACTTTCCCTATGCAACACTAGCTTTACTTACTTGAGTACAGTCTTTGTTCTGACCTTTCCCTAACCTGTGTGTGTTAAAACGCTTGGTATCTTTTTAATATCTTATAGTTGGCTGGTAAACAAACAAATGAAAAACCACCCAAACCAAGCAAGCAAAAACTTGCATATAGTTTTGTAGGTTTTCAGACAGCTGATTTGTAGTAAGGTGTGTGCAGAAATATGTCTGCTAGAAATCATGGTTGTACTCGACCGTGTGACACTTCTTTTTAACCAAGTTGCATGCCTGACCATAGGTATTTTTACTTGTTCTAGTAGTTTACCGATTTGGAATCTGTAGTGGATTGATTCCTGCTCAGAATGCCTAGAATCTCCAGATAACATTGAGCCTATTTTTTCTCTGAAGTTTTTTTATAAAAATCTGCTTTTTCACTTCACTTTCTCCCCTCCTATTAATTTCCATAATTGAATTAGTTTTCTTGATTCAGCATAAATTATGTAAGTGTTCTGAATTTAATAGCCTCTTGTCCATGTCACTCTGGTAATACAGCTTCACTTTGCAATTCATGGAAGAATTCCATGGCATTTAATGAACCTACTTGACATATAAGTAAGTTTTTCTGAAGAGTTTTTGTTTATTTTAGGTTGTGCTTGTTTAGTTGGAAAAATTAGTCTTCAGCTATTTCAGCAGGAGCAAAGGATTTTGGGGATAATTTTGAACAGTTTGAGTTTTCGTGAGGTTAGAAAGATGTTTTCCATAGTAAATGAGTCCTTCTTTACCCCCAGTTTTAGGCTTCTTAAAGGTATGATTACAAAAGAACTTTGGCACTTGATGTGGTTTCTAAATGAACTGCCAAAATCATCCTTTTTCCCTTTCTTTTTCCCTCAAGGTGCATTCCCCTTGTTTAATGATTAGAAGCCTGGGTGGTGGGGAATCTCTCAGACCTAGGATTGGTATTGCAAGAGTCTTGTAATCTCAGCTCCTTGCTATTTATGCTCTTTTCTGAGTGCAATGGCATTTGAAATACAACCAGCCATTATTGCCAGGTGCCAATCAAGGCCTTTTGTTCTGAATTTTGAGCTCTGGTAAAGATGGTATCTCTAAATTTTGTCTTGGTTCTGAATAATCTCGCCTTCATGAAAAAATCCTAAGAAGAAAAGCGAGTTTAATTTTTGAAAATGTGAACTATTCATCATAAATCAGTCTTGTTCTGTTAAGGCTGAGGTGTGTGTAAGAGACAGAACTTTTCTGAACTTTCACCTATCCAAGCAGCTTTCTTGTAATTATGGTGATGCCTCCAAAAGGGGCTGGATTTTGCATTGATCAGTCTATGTTGTTGTGGCCCCTAAAGACATTTCACCAAGAAGAATCCACCTGGCTTTAGATGGTCTTAGATTTTAAAGTATCTGGCTTTCATCAGTCATATTGGCTGGTAAAAAGAAATTTGTAGTCCATAGATATAAAGAGTTCCTTATTTTTTAATGAAGGTCTGGAAGAGATCAAGCCCTCTTTGAAACTAATGGCTTACCAATACAAATAAGAGATGTCTGGGAAAACATCACTAGATTTCCTATTGGATCAGGTTATGATTAAGTCATTAATTTAGTTCTGAATCTGGCATCTGTAAACTGAATTTCTGTTTGTTAGAAGTATATCATCAGTATATGTCTACAGTCCTTCAAAGGAAACATTTTTTTCATATTTAACTGACAAAAGAGCACTGTGGTTTGAATTCTTAACCATGTATATTAGTCATTTTGGGAGAACATTGTTGGTTTGCGTTCATGTGAAAACTACGTGCTTTTGTGGGAAAACAGAAAACCATAAAAAAAGGAAAGAGAAGATGGTTCTCAGAAACTTGAAAGATGGTTAACTTTTCTTGGAAAGTCATCACCCTGCCTGTGCACCAAGCTTGACTGCCTTTGCATTTAGGGAGTTGCACAAAATACCTGGATCTAGTTTGTTGTTGCTGGATTTTTCTTCAAGGGAATGGAGTATATTACTAAGGTAAAATGTGTAAACAAGGGGTGTGTATTATTGATTGAAATTTCAAAATTCAACTGATGAATTTGTGGAATTTGTACACCAGGATCCAAGTTACCGATGTGCTAAACATCTAATCTAACAGCAAGATCTGCAAGTGTGAGAGATGAGTTTTCAGTTAATTTAGCTATTCAATTTAATTGGTTTAGTGAAAGTTAAGGAATAACTGGATGTCTAAATGAAACAGGAAGTTATTTTTTCTTCTAATTCATTCCTCAGAGTTCTGAAAAGATCATGAATATAACTACATTCTAATAGTTTTTGTTGAATTGTTTTAGGTATGTGTAACACTCATTGTCTAATAATTTACTGTCTGAGTGAACCTATATCCTCATTGCTCTACAGGTAATAAAAGTGATTATCATAGTCCACATAATACCAAGCTGACTATATAAAATTAATCCCAAATAATTACCTTATTGTATACCATAATTTTACGTTAATTACACCCCAAAAGGCAGGAATTCTGGTTTAAAAGGTTATGCAGTTGCGAATCAGCAAGTTTTGATGCAGGTTCAACCATACTGTCTTAAGAGGCAAAGATGCAAAGCAAGCTGCTTGCTCAGTTTAGCCCATGGCTAAAACAAGTGCCTAGATCAGTCTGTTCAGAATCTGATTGAACGTACTTATTCTATCAATTTTCTATGTATGAGTGGCTGGCTGGCAACTTGTGGAATTTTATAGCTCAACTGGCAGTCGTGGGGAGTTGGGTAAAAAGAAAGCACCCTTGTGGCAGGAGGATTTTCTCTGCTAAATGTTACTGTGTGAATGCAAGTGATGCAATTGCTTCTGGTACTCGAAAATGAAAGTTTCTTAAGGAGCACATTGTGCTTGTTAACAATTAATGCTAAATACAGACTAGCAAAAGTTTCATTTATTACTAATATATATTTTAAGCTAGGTATTTCAGCAAGGATGGAAGGTTTGAGCTTTATTTAAAAAAAAAAAAAAAATTATTCTTTACGTGGCTATTTGCTCTTGGCATAAGCTTTAATTACACTGTGCTATCCTGGGATGCAAATTGAAGGTAACTTGAAGCTAGGCTTTTTTTCTGAGCAACTCGGTGCCTTTATTTTAAAATACTTTCTGTTCTTCCATTTAGATCTTAAATTACTATTTTTTTAAAAAATTAAAATTTATGCTGCAATTTGTAAAGTAGTAATATATACCTCAAATTCAATATCTGAGTATTTCTTTTCAGGAGAAAAATGAACAGTAATTGTAAAGAGAAGTGTAACTTTTTAAAAGTTGGTTTTGCTTTTCACTTATTTTGTTTAAGTCCCCACGTAATTCAGAGTCTGCATTCCTTTCCTGCTCCCTCTTCAGTTTGATCAGATACTTGATATTTAAGATTTTGTTGGTTTAAAAATGTATAGGGTTACTGTTTTGAGTACTAACATGAAACACCAAAATGTAATTTTGTTAACTAAAAATAATGTTAGTGAAAACAAGAGAAATTATTTCTAAACTGTAAAAGCCAATGCCCTCTGCTTCCCCTTGTGAGGAAGTTGTAGACTGTGATTAGGTCTTTCCTCATTTATATTCCAGATTTTTCCTGCACACAGAGGCTTTCATGGAAAAGTTAAATTTTCCTGTACAGGAACTTTAAGTAAAGTCAGTTATAATGTAATGATGGATAGAAATAAATAGGTTTTTTACATGATTTTTGGTGTCTAAGAATAGCACTTAACTACTTCTATTAAACTTCCAAATGGAAAGATTTGTTTTTTGCTTTCAAAACCAGGGGTGTTTAGGACTGGTTTAGATGTGAATGCGCCTGCAGTGTAAAATAATGTATAAAAAAACAAAAACAAGCCTAAAAGTAGTTAGTAATGTTTTATTTCTTCTTAGTTCCAGAACCCATACAAAAACCACATGAAGGACCTGGAGAGATGGGGAAACCTGTGGTCATTCCAAAGGAGGAGCAAGAAAAAATGAAAGAAATGTTTAAAATAAATCAATTTAATTTAATGGCAAGTGAAATGATTGCACTGAACAGATCTTTACCTGATGTCAGGTTAGAAGGGTAAGTACTTTATTTTGTATTAGAAATGTACTTTTATTTAAATGAAGAATGTGCAAAGAGTAATCCAAAATAATAATTCAGTTCTGTAAGATATAACTGTTCAAGCAAACAGTAGGAGAATTTCCTGTATATAAGATACTTATTTGTAAAATAAGGTTGAACAGCAGCAACGAGTTTTCTTCAGTGTTGTTTAACTTTGAATCTGATTACAAGTATGAAGCCTGTTCAGGAAATTAATTTGGCTGAAGGAAAACAAAGTTAACTTAATACTCGGCATTTCAGGAAAAAAATTGCTTATTTGAAAAATACATGCACTGCTTATAATGAGGCAGACTAAAATTCTGCATTATATAAAATAAAAAAAGACTGGATGATTAGAGAAATACTTTAAAATTTTCTTTCCTAATGAAATGTGCAAAGCCTCATTTAGATTGCATTATAATGTTTTCTAATATCCATGTGGTTTGGTTTTGATCTTGCCTCTGGAATATTGATCCTTTCAGAGCTATTTGAGTCATGAGTAATTAAAAAGAAAATTGTAGCCTTGTTTTAAAGAAAACTGAGATTGCTTTACTCTCCTGGGACTATTCTGACAGGGTAGCTGATGACTCCCCTGACCCCCTGACCCCTCTTGTTTATGAAAGGGAGATTCAAGTTGAATAAAGCTCATGAAACAAAATTTTCTCAATTACCTGCATTCTCGTGCAAGAATCAGATGCTATAGAAACCACATTTCTTTAGAAGCTCTGCTTTGCTGCTCTATACACAAGGCCTAGCTGCTAGATTAATTTGTTTTCATCTCCTACCTCAGAAGATTAATATTAGGAGAATGAGATGAAGCTCTTTCTGCTTTTCATTTTTAATGAGTGATAAAGAGCTGGTTTGTAAGTACCTTCATCTGTTGTGATGAAAGTATGTAGCGTGTGAGTTCCTGGTAGTGCTGGTGTTCTTAAAAATTGAGGTATGTTTTTCAAAATGTGACTTCACAATCTTGAATTATTGTAACCTTTCAATCAATTTTCAGATATGTTTTTAGTCAGAGTTTTTTAGTCACTACTTGCCTTTTTCTCAGTATAGTGGGGGACGGGTTTATCCTTTCCTCTCATGCCATTCCTCTGGTCATTGTTGTAACTTGGCAATGGGATCTCTTGGCATTTGTGCAGATTTATATGTAATGTCTGCCCCCTTTATCACATCTGTAGGGTAAGAAATTGCCTCATTGTAAAGTGGCGACTTCCATTGGTAAAGAACTTGTAGCTAGGATTCTCAACTTGCTTTAATTGTGAGGAAAATCATCTGCTTCATTGGAGAACTTTGTCAAAGCTGGGATGCTAGTACGGGATGACTTCTGCATGTTTTTCTGGAAGAGCATAACTGAAGGAATTAAGTTCACGGAAGTGATAGTTACAATTTTTGGTTATTTGGATGGTAAACAGGAGTAAAAGTCTTCATTATGACTGTGAAGTATGGAAGAAACTAAATATCATACTTTTTCAGAATTCATATTGGAAAATTTTCATGTATATATTCTGCCATTTCCATTGTGCAAGTGCAAAGATTAGAAAATAAATCTGTGGATCTAAAAAGTTAACTTAATTGTAAACTTTTTGAGGTCTAGACTTTGAATTAGCCAAAAATAGAAATAGAAATTGTTACAAATTATTAAAAAATTATTACCTAAGCATCACTCAAGCTTGCAGACAAATGAAATTACAATTCTGTAATGAAGTTTAGATATAGGAAACTTTTATCTTTCACACTTGGCTATGTTTTGCAATTATTGTGTTTCACAGTAAAACATGCATTGTAAGTTTTGTGATGTTGCATTTGCTTCTCCTTTCCATTTGTCAGGATATAATACTGTCACTTATGTGTGAAAATGGAATCTTAGAATAAAATTTTAGATAAAGTCTCAGGGCAGAGTTGGATTTTGTGTTTGTATAAATTCCTGCCAAAATTTTAACATTTACTTGCTGTATGAGTTTTAGTAGATTTTGAGAGAAAAATGATGCCAAAAAAATCTCCTTTCTTTGTCTTTTCCCAAGATGTACTGTATAAGGTCATGCTAATTAAGAAGTTGGGGAGTGTGTTCACATTTCCCCAGCACATTTGAGAACACTGCTATGTTTACAATACAAGAGTATCTTAATCTGTATGTGTGGATTCATATTGCTTCTACAGAACACTGTAACCATTTTCAGAATTGTGAAAACTATAAATAACCTCTGATGTTGTGTATATGTCTTATGAAACTATCTGATTAGTCAAAGTACTCAAAGGTCAGAAGCACTTTGTGCTGCATTAGTGGAGTTACTTCTGTTATAACTTGTTCTATGTATGTCCCTGATAATATGTAAATAGTTTGTGGAGAAGCAGAATGGGTAATTTTTAATCATTCCTTACCACATTTATGTGCCTGCAGCACAGCTGCCAGTAGCACTTTCAATCAAGGTTTTGAAAAAACAGGATATGTTCAAAGGCACACTTAGCTGTTCAACCATGTAATTATTTTCTTCACAGGTTTTGTGGGTTGCTTCCTTTAATGTGGTGTGGTGGGAAGATGTGATTATTTCAAGTCCTCTAATTCTCCAGCATGTCAGTTTTTCTGAAGTATTGAAGCCTGTAAAAGTTTTGCCTTAATGGTTAATCCTGGGAAAGCTGGTGAAATTAAGGGTGCCAGGACCAATTTACCACATGTATTTATTGGGGATGCACGATCTGTCAGCTGGAGAGCAACTTTTGAAGTAGTCTGCATTATCCTTTTACTAATTTCTAGTTCTGCCAAGCCCCTCTGTAATCCGTGTGAAGACAAGTGTGTTTGTGTACGTGCTCAGTCCTAGAGTAGTCATAGGTTAATCTCTACAGATGACCCACCCTGGGCATCCTATTTATGTTTTGGCCAAGAAATTTTGTTCCCTTACTAGAAGAACAAAAATAAGAGCTCTTTTAATAACTTCCAGGCACTTCTCCAGCTAAGGGAACTCCTTAGTACAGGACATCTCCAGACATTGACACCTCTGTCCTGCTGAGCTCTGCACTAGTCATATTAACAGGTTTATATTTATTTTTATTATTTGGCACAAAATTACTGATGCACATAGATGACTTTAAAATCATTGACGTGCCTGAATTGCTAATCATTTTGTATCTGTAATCAGGAACATAATTCTACTTATTCTTCTCATTATCCCATCTTAATGTGTTTTGCTGAACAGAAAAAGCTAAACCAGAAGTAATTTTTTTTGCCTGGATAGTTCCCTGAATCTGGACTCTGGGGCATGTTAGTGTCACAAACTAGTATAATGGACAGGATTACAACCTCTGGAGGAAAGTTGTTGCTGGGGAATAAGCAGCTGGGCATACCAGATTGGTTTTAAGTTGTTAATAGAATAATTCTTATAAGCATGTCTTGTTCTAGTCCATGAATCAGTCATCAAAGTGGGAGTTGATTCACAGTTGCCAGGAAAATATGCAGCTGTGGGCTTGACATGACAGCTCAGAGTAAAAGATGGATGGTTAGGAACACCAGAGTCTTGCCTTGATTTTGCTGAAGATGAGGGAGGCAATTAATAAAATAGGTGTCAATGACTGAAGTGCATGTTGAGCTATGCCTCTGTGTCTTAGACTGGTATTCAGGTTGGAAAGAAGGATGGTTGAAAGCATGAAATTTGCACATGTCATATGCCTTGGTTTAGCTCTCAATACTGTTGAAGGTGGCTTTAGAAGCTGCTTTGCAAAATGAAGAATGAGTATAGTGTTCTAAGGCTGAGCTCTCCAGCCTGAATTCATTATAGAATAATTTGTGGAATATCTAAAATGTTTGGGTAGACACTTGTGTTTCTGTTGTGAGAGTTTAAACCAAATTCTGAGGGTTTTACACTTGAGAAGAGCTTCTTAAAACACTCTTTCAGGCACAAGCAATCAAGACTGGGAGCAATGGAGGTATAGCTGGAACAGAATGATGTTTATGTAAGCTCTGGTCCCCACTGGAGTTTATGATGCGGTGCTAGGAGGGTGTCATATTTTGCAGGTTGAGATTTCTTGGAAGGGTGATGGGCTTCCCCAAGCAGACCCGCAGCAAGGAGGAGTATCCACTCTCCTAGCTGCTACCTCAGCAACCCTTTTTCTGAGGCTGTAGGTTCTATACAGTTTGAAGATCTTCCTTGTCATTTTTCCTTAGCTGGTATAATTTTACCAGAATTAAGGGTATCGGACATCTTATTATACCTCAGTTACTTCTGCATAAAGTTTGGGATCCTTTTCTCAAACTGTCTGTATTCAGGAAGGTAGGTGTGGTGGCGTTTTGAGTGGTATAAAACATGTTAGGATGTAATCAGAGGTTTTAGCCAGATGGCCCTACATATTTGAGTGAACTGGGTCTAAATCCATACAAACTATGGGTTCAGCCACTTAATGAAAAAAAGAAAGGTGAAGATCTCTGAGACCTTCAAGTTTAACTAGTACATTAATGTTGTCAGTTTGTTATTATTGAAGGTTTTTTTCTGAATCAAATGACCTTGCTCAGTTCATGCTGCAAAGCTTGTTTTCACAACTGGGAGGAAGTAGACAATTTTCTGGGCTAAAAGCCATTCTTCTAAGTTACATGTATGTTATGTATTTTATAGCAATTATGCTGGGCTTCTTTCTCAGTCAGTCTAGTAGGATAGTAATTCTAACTAATTCCGTCATCTCTATGATTAGAAATAACAGAATTTAGATTTAGGCACTGAATTAGATCATACAATATAATGCTTTTCAGTTATAGGACCACAATCAGGTTTTCATATCTGTGCTTTAAAAATGTGATGTTGATTTTAAGTCTGCAATATGTGTTTGAGAATATACTGGAATTTTGATTTTGAACTTCTCAAAACAAATTCATTTGCTCTATACTTTAGGATACTACCGTTGAATCACATTATAGCACATTCATAAAATTAACACAGTCTCTGTGAGGAAAATAGTTTGAGTAGACCTATTCATAGTAAAACTGGTAAAGGCACACAGGCAAGAATATGCTCTTGGAACTCAAAAGTGACATTTCATGGGTTTTTTTAAATGACAGCACTCAAGGTATTTGCTTCTATATGAGGCTTATGGAGGTGTGCTCTCTTTGGTTTTAGTTATTTTAATGCAGGAGAATAGCTTTATAGCTTTGTAGTTTTTTACTACATATAGTCTGATATAAATGTGGACTGCAGACCAAAGAAGTTTCTCACTGCTTCTGTTGATACTGATCTAATGATTGTGTGGCCTTGACATTCACTGACTGGATGGAGGATTGCACACCAAAAAGGGAAAAAAAGTATATTTTGTTGATTCAACAATCTTAAGCAACACATACAGCAGCTGTGTGACTACCAGATCTGGTGCAAAGAAGAGGATGGGACAAAACTGTAGTGGTGAAACATGGGTTTATTGCTTTTGGCAGCAGCCCACAGTCACACTAGATTAGGTGGAATATGGTGTAAAAAAAAAAAAGGTTTCTTACAGAACCTGTGTATTAAAATCCCCATAAGGCCATGGGGATTTAAATGGCTCCATAAATTGTGATGTGCTTTGTGAACCTTTGGTATTCATTTAGCTCAGGTCATAGTGATGTAAAGATAATAAAAAAAAGAGCAAAGTTGTCAACATAGGTGGTGGAAGACTCCAGGAGTTCATTCAACATTTTGATACATGCTACAATCCAGGCTTTTAATTAACCTGGCAATTGTAAAGAAAATCTGCTGACCTATTCACCAGGGATGTAACTTTCAGCAATGTCATGGAAGTTTGAATGCATGTGAGGTATTAAAGACTTTACTGTTCTTTCAAGCAGGAATGTTTTTCTTTTCATCTGGCTTTTGTGGTGCATATAGCTTGTTACTGGCCCCCTGTAGAATCAACATTTGGAATTGTTCTTGTTCACACTGATTTAATGAGTTAGCTGAATGAAATTACGCATAAATCTTTTTCCTAGAGAAAGCTCAGAGGGGAAAAAAGAATCATTTTAAAAATCAGCTTGCTTCCTGTAAACCGGTAAGGGTTTTTTGTTTTGTTTTGTTTTGTTTTTTTTTTATAATATGACATTCACACACACATATATATACATGTATATATGCACAAACACTTGTCAATCTCATTCTTAGTTGCAGTCTTCCTAGTTATGCTCCTTCATTTTGGATGAGCTGCCATATCCTGAACTTTATTCAAATTGATAGGTCAGATATGGAAAATAATTATCTAGAGATCTTAAGGTCCAATTTTGAGTCTCTGAGGACAGAATTGGTTTTGTTTCTGTCAAGAGATGCTTTCCTGTGATCACTTTCAGGATAAGGAAAATAGTCAATTGCAGCTATTATTTTTTTTTGTGAAGTACTGCTTGAATTCTGTAACCACAATGGTTTTAAGAACCATTTTGGATTTTGTTTTCAGGGTTTAAAGAAGATTTCTCCTTGACTCATGAGATAATGCGACCTTTCTTATATCCAAATCTTTGAGATCAGAAGAAAGGAGTTTCATACTCTTGATGTCAGGTAAATTATGTAATACTATTGAGAGCAGACATTAAGCAGGCTGCATTGAAATGTTTAAATAAGAGATTTGCCTGCATTCAGGGCACCTATTCATAAAGATTAATTGGAGTTATGATATGAATTATAGAAATGAAGACCTCTTTCTAAACTGAATTGTTCTGATTTGATTGGAAGGTGCAGCTTCAGGGTAGTGTGAAGTTTTGTTGCAACCTTATCTGCAGTGCTTTCTCTTTGTGTGGCTGCAAGTTAAAGCTGTGGTTGTATGCAAAATCTGTGTAGTGAGACGTGGTTTGGCATGTTACGACAGCCAGTGATTCCATCTTTCTCACAAGTATTGCTTTTCATCTTTTTAGCTGTGTTGCTTCTGTGTGAAAATCAGATCATTATCCAACTTGATTGTCTTCAGTTTGGGAGCTTGAAGCATTCCTAAAATTCATGTAGGAAACAGATTTATTAACACCCTTGTTTAAATAATATTATGAGTCTGCTGCTTATATCCAAGAGAGACTAAGTCAATGTTTACCACAAACACACCACTTGACTTGAGTCCTGGTGATTCTTGCTGTGGTGTTTTGACACTTGCTCTGCCACCCTGCTACAGGGCGTTCTCCTCTGATGGAAATGTAGGTCAATCTCAGCAGCTTCAGGGTGACTCTCAGAGTCTTATTTCAAACTTGGTTTCACCCATGATTTAAGTAGAGAGGAGGTGTTTGGTTGGGCATAGCTGTGCCTCAGCTTTGTTACATTAATTTTATTGCAGGCTATAACTTAAGGCATATGAACAGGTAAGCAATGGAATACTGACATTTTATGGCACTGCAGTGATATTCATCAGATATCAGTAATTAAACTTGAGGTTTCATGAGAGGAGTTCACATTTTCTGATTTTGTTTTCTATCGATCTGGAATTAACTTTGGTAACCTCAAAGTAAAATAAATGTGTGTTTTCAAGTCAAAGGATACAGATGCTTACTTTCCAGAGGTTCTCAATATATTTTAGTACTGAAGTGTATGCTGCTTGTACTGCATCAGTAATATTAAACAGATTTATTACAGGGGCTGTGCTGTGTAGTATTTCCTCAAACCTTCAGCTCTAACCTGATTTCCAGCAAGACTTGGATTATTCCTATGTGTCATTGTCAAATTTAAGATGTGAGATGCAGTTTATTTGTAACTGCAGTTTTTATTTATAACTGTTGTTTGTAGTATGCAAGATAAAAGATTGTACTAAATTTGTAAGATGACTAAAGATGCTTCCTTTCCTGCCCCAGTCTGTTGGTAGTACAGCTTCCAAAAATGCATTGGCACCGTGTTACCCTACAGCATGTATGAGAACCAATCTGAGCTCCACTGGGATTTCCCAGCTGAGCTGTTTTAGTGCACAGGAGACACTTTTACTTGTGTTCCATCTCTGTCCTTTGTCAGAGTGCTCTGGGCTAGAAAACAAGGACTGCACATGTTTTTTACTGCTGTTAATGTTTTTGAGCCACTGTAAATTACTGTTCGTGACTTGTTCCTTTGAAAGGCTGGTGAAATCTGGGAATATAATTGGTATCAGGTATAGCAAATCATGGCTCAGGTAGTGTCTGAATCTATTAATTTTCATGATTAGGTAAGCATGAGTATCCTTGTTTTGAAAAATCCCTACTAAAAAAGAAATGTTCCAACATTAACTTGTTCTCTCATTTCTCCTCTTTTGAAAATAACATGTTGGCAACATCAGAAGGGGTAAAGATCTGCCCTATAGTATTTAGAAATTTAGCATTTATTTCTGAAGCAGAATATAATCATGACCTCATCTTTCTAGAAAATGACCTAAAATTTGCTTCATGTTTTGCCTCAGCAAATTAGGTTTTCCTCATTGTGTTCAGTGCATGAACATTATGGTACTGATGTACATAATGTACATAATGATCTACAGTGTAACTGTATAATCAGTATAACTGATTTTCTACAAGACCTCTACCCTGTTTGTAGAGGTGTGATTTTTTAACTGATGAAACAAAAGTATTTGAAGAACTATCAGAATATTAAATCCTGTTTTTTTTTTTTACTTTCAGAAATGATTTAGCATGACTCTGAAGAATGTGCAAACAGATCATTGCTAACATTGTAAATATTTGTCTTTTAAGATTTGACAATATTAAATGTGTAGCACTCAATCTTGGGGTTTAGGAATAATTTCTAAGCAAATTGATTCATGACTACAATTTCATAATATTGATAAAATGCCAAGTGCTATTCTGTAATAAGATGGCTGCACAGTTGCTTTATTTTTTTTTTAAGGTAATATTTGGTTTGTTAAAGACCCAATAGTGAACAGAAAGAGGTGGCATGAGAATAGTGAAAGGTGATGTCCCAAGTTCCTGGCATCTCTGCATCCTGAGTGTGTCAATGGCTAGAGTGGGTAAGCCTTATTGACCTCTGAGTTGGGCGCTGAGCAGAGCAGATAGGTATCAGAAGGATTTCACCTTCTAATGAATTCAGTTGTAGGATTTGTACAAGATTCTGGTGGATTTCTTCTGTCCCTCCAGTGGTGAAGTACATTTTTTTTTTCCTCATTCCTTCACTGATGTGAGAGAAGAGAGACTTCCAGTTCTGCCAGATATGGAGGAGGATTGAGTCTCTAAGGCTGTGGTGTTGTAGAAAGTGCAAAAGAAAAAGAAGAAAAGTTGTCTTCTTTCTGTGCAAGATTGTACTGAAGCAGCAATTAAACTCTGAGATTTAATGGCTTAATTTTATTTGGACAGAATTGCCTTACTTATTGTCTCTTCTGCTTTTTCTTTTAATGTCTCCTGTGGACTATTTGTACTCTGGGCTGAAAGGGAAAGTAGGAAAGCAGTTTATTCAGAGGCTCTTTGGGTGCTTTTGAAGTAGCATCAGGTAGTTTTCAAGTGGCTATAGTTAATCCACTGAATAAAATTTTCTGATTTTCTTTTTCTGAGCGTCATCATATGAAGCGTGCAGAGCCTGTGTAAGATTCAACTGAAACCTTCACAAAGAGTCACAGTAATGGAGAAGCATGACAAAACTCATAGTTGCTTTTAGCCTTTCATTTTAAAAACTTTTGTAATGGATTTAAAACTTCGAAATCTGGCTATGGGATGTGAGGGACAACAACATGTATTTGTTTTGCTCTCACTGTTCTTCTTTAGCAGCGTTATACAGTTATATGCAAAGATCTGCCAACCTTTCTTTGCTTCTAGTCTGTTAAACTTGATTTCAAGCTATGAAGGATTTGGATCTGTTACACTGCCCTGTGTTCTTGGGGAATTATGGACATAGGACTAACTATGTAGTTATAATGAACTGGGCCAAACTATTCTCCTAGGATCACAGAATGGTTTGGGTTGGAAGGGACTTTAAAGATCGTCTAGTTCCACTCCACCTAGCCATGGGCAAGGACACCTTGACCTGGACCAGGTTGCTCAAAGTCCCATCCAGTCTGACCTTGACCACTTCCAGGGATTTCCACAACTTCTCTGGGCAACCTGTTCCAATGCCTCACCACCTTCACAGTAAAGAATTTTCTCCTTATATCTAATCTAAATCTACTCTTTTTCAGTTTAAAGCCATTCTCCCTTGTTCTATCACTACAGGCCCTTTTACAAGTCGCTCTCCAGCTTTCTTATACCCCCTCCAGGTATGGTCTCTCTGTAGCCTTCTCTTCTCTAGGCTGAGCAATCCCAGCTCTCTGACTGTCTTCATAGGAAAGGTGCTCCAGCCCTTTGATCATCTTAGTGTCCCTCCTCTGGACTCTCTCCAACAAAAGTATGTTCTACTTATGCTGAAGGCCCTAGAGCAGAATGCAATACTCAATGTTCTAAATATGTGATAAAAAATTGCAAAAAAATGAAGTTCTGTGAAGAATGTATGTGAGTATCTTACAGAGGTCAGAGCAGAGTCATATCTTTATAGTCCTGTGGCATCTTCATAAACCGACTTTAAGAAGTCTAGCATCTATACTTAATTATTTTTTCTCAGATCTGATTTTGATGGGGCATTAAAAATCTTTGACAATTTTAATTTTATTTCCTATGTAATTTTCCACTTTATTTCTGTTGTGGTTTGACCCCAGCTGGCAACAAAACCCCATGCAGCCACCTGCTCCCTCCCCCCGCAGTGCGTTGGTGGAGGGAATTGGAAGGGTAAAAGTGAGCAAACTTGTGTGTTGAGATAGTTTAATCAGGAAAGCAAAAGCTGTGCACACAAGCAAAGCAAAACAAGGAATTCATTCAGTGCTTCCCATGGGCAGACAGGTGTTCAGCTATCCCCAGAAAAGCACGACTCCATGTCATGATGATTTGGAAAGATAAAGGCAATCAGTCTAAATATTTCCCCCATGTTCCTTCTGCTCCCCCACCTTTATATACTGAATGTGATGGCACATGGTATAGAATGTCCCTTGGGCCCGCTGGGGTCATCTTTCCCAGCTGTGTCCCCTTCCCAACTTCTTGTGTACCCTCAGCCTCCTCTCTGGTGGTGTGAGGTGAGAAGCAAAAAATCTATTGACTCTGTGTAAGGCCACCTCAACAGGGAGGAAAACATCCCTCAATGTTATCAATGCTGTTTTCATCACAAATCCAAAACATGGCCCCCTATTAACTGATGTGGAGAAATTGACTCTCTCCCAGTCCAAACCAGCACAATATCCAAACTACAGGAAAGCAAGAAATCAAATATTAGGGAAGAATACAAGGCTAATGTAGCTGAAAGTGGGGATTTCAGTGCATGAAATAGAGACTTGCTGTGAAATTAAGAACATTACTGTTTTGAGTATTATAATATGTACACGAAGAAATGTAGACTAATTAGGCTTTTTGTCTTGATCATATTTTAATAATCTGGCCTATTCTTTTTCTGTGTCTTTAGGTAATAGGACTGTAAGTCCCTGCTTGTATTTAAATTGTCTGACATTTTTGGGGAGTTTCCACAATCTAAATAATATATGGAGTCACATTAGCTGAGAGTTTGCACAGTGAATGCCATAGATTAAGGAAAGGATGATGCATTCCATGTGAAGTAGATATTCTCATCTGCTGTTTGGAGTCTTCATTAAATTACTGGAGATGGTATGCCTTCCTAATTTTATGCACTCAATTTTAAAACTGTTTGAGGCATGATCCAACAAAAGGAACATAATGTATTAGTAGCTCATTAAAATTCAAATTGTCCTTAATTCATAGCCTATGTGTCATACCCCTCATGGTTATGTTCTGCTTCTAATGTTGCATAACTGTTGGTTGAAGATAATGCTTTATTTTAAATTCTATAGTACTCCCTTTCTGGGTGATTTGTTTTCAAATGAAAGACAAGAAGGATTCTTAATTTAAATGTTTGCTAATAAGAATAAAACATGAGATTTACATAGAAGGGTAATGTCCAATCACAAGCATCAAGTGTCCTATTTTATTTGTGTTATGTTCTGCAGTGATCTATTCCTGGAGGGGAAGGAGTTATCAGGATTTTCAAAATTAAAACCAGGAGGTTTTATTTGTATGTATTCACAGCAATTTGTACAAATGTAGCTAAAATGTATATATAGAGAGGCAGGTAAAAGAGTATTAAAAATCAGATCTCATAGTCTTTATTCTTTTGTTTCTCCTGCCTGCATCAGTGAATCGTTCCAGAATAATTTCATACCAAACACTTTATTAAGAATAGCATTCAAAAATGTCAAGCCAGTTTTGTTATGAAACACCCTTGTGTTATGCATGGCCACCTTTTACATGGCAGTAAACAAGTGTTGTGGTTTAAACCCAACCAGCAACCAAGTCTAGGGTTACTCTTAAATTGTTACCCCAGAAAGGGTTGATCTTGGGGGTGAGAATAGCATATCTTGTGATGGCAAGGAGGATGTTCACCTTCTGCAGGCAGGACAGTAGGAATGTCTTGCAGAGGGGAGCGCTGTCCCCAAAAATTTCTGTAAGCCTTCCTCTTGGTGCTAAAAAGTTTCCCTTCAAAGAGAGATTTCAAATGTTTTAATATATTTATGCTTAAGACAGTGTAATGGTGTATAAACATTTTAGTCCCTGGTCACTTGGCTGACATTTATACTAGTTCATTGATTTGAGCTCAGTAAAATAAAATCTTCTGTAAAACCATGGTAAAAGGCAAGGCTGGAGATGAGAGATTTCACACTACAATAGTGGATCCTGTGGCTACCCCAGCACGATATTCCTGGTGAAGGACACTGCTTTTCATAGAGAACTGCTAACAGGCTTCTCTTGACTTTTTTACAAATATTCTTCCAAAAAGTAGAGGAGCAATTGGTGGGTTTGTATTACTATTGTAACTGAAGCTCTACAATCAGACACATTTTCTGGTCTAGGGAGCAAGTGCAGCAGATGGAATAAAACATTTTCGTTTTAAAATAGCGAATAGACTGAAAAAGTGGCAAACATGGAGATAAAATTATTTGGCTTATGATTGAATTTTTCATCTGAAACTCATGGCTTTTTTTAAAAAGCTATTTTATTTTTCTAGGGATACCAAAGAAATAACTTTTTCAGTTGGCATGCTTTGCAAGTTTGTGTTTGGGTTTTTGTTTGTCTTTTTTTTTTTTTTGCACGTGAAATAAATTTGGATAACATAGGGATATACAGCAGATTTTCATAAACATTTTATGATGTTCGTTTCAGTGTGATGAAGAATTAAACTTGGCCAAAGTTTAATAAGTATATAGTAAGTATAATACTGAAGACATATAGTGCCTGATCCTACTGCTTCAGTTCTCAGAAATTAAAAATTATTCCACAGAAGCCCTTCCAGATATTTCTTCGTTTGTACCTGGACTTACTTATCTCTTCTGAGGTATCTCTGCACACGGGGCTTTTGTCACCACCTCAGAGCTATAATACCAGTGTGCTGTGAGAGCTGCTCTCTCTGAGAAGAGCTCTGGCTATCCAAGGGGTCCAACAAATAAAATATTCATGTTGGGAGCCTAGTCGTGGACAATGTTCCTGGTGTCACTGATTGGCATGGTATTGGATGCTGACACCACGATCCTGTATCAGCAGGCTGTTCTTTCAGTATTGTTTTTGTATGTTTAGGGTAGAGGATGTGCACTATGTGCTTCTCAAGCCCCTGGACAGCTCTGCTGTTAGGATGATAGTCATGAATACTTGTTAATGTGTTTTAGTAGCATTTAGATCAGGTTACATTACAGTGAACTGACTCAAAAATTTGGAATCTAATAAAAGCTTTTTTGTTGGAATTACCCTCTATTGAATATATTTCTTTTCCCACTTCAATGTTTTCCTTGTGTTTGAGATGTACATATATCTCTTCAGCTTTGATTCTTAAAATATTTAGTATCATC
>JAWWMO010000083.1:84170118-84275219 GCA_035047845.1 Dendrocincla fuliginosa | reverse complement strand
TGTTCCTGGTGTCACTGATTGGCATGGTATTGGATGCTGACACCACGATCCTGTATCAGCAGGCCGTTCTTTCAGTATTGTTTTTGTATGTTTAGGGTAGAGGATGTGCACTATGTGGTTCTCAAGCCCTTGGACAGCTCTGCTGTTAGGATGATAGTCATGAATACTTGTTAATGTATTTTAGTAACATTTAGATCAGGTTACATTACAGTGAACTGACTCAAAAATTTGGAATCTAATAAAAGCTTTTTTGTTGGAATTACGCTCTATGGAATATATTTCTTTTTCCACTTCAATGTTTTCCTTGTGTTTGAGATGTACATATATCTCTTCAGCTTTGATTCTTAAAATATTTAGTATCATCAAATCTTATGTGTGTTTTTGAAAATTACTTTGAATGTGCAGGAGGAACAGATCTGTGCAGAGAACAATTAAATTTGTGTGGTGATTTTTTAGAGAACAATTGGGTTTTTCCAGAATTGTGATCAGTACTTTGTGTACTGTGTATTGATTTTTGTAGAAGATACTGAAAATATCACTTGTTTAAAAAAAAGTAAAAATGTTCACTGCAGGTGGAGTTACTTGGAGTCTATGTTGTAGATTTATAAATGCCCTGTTATGAGAGCTGAACCTCTGGTCTTCCATGATAACTTTGGAATGTGAATATAATTCTCTTTTAGTTTCATGAACCTCTAGAGCTCTTCAACAGGTATACAAAGAAGTGAAAAAAACCTGTTTTTTATATAATATAAACACATTAAATTGTGAAATATACTTAACTCACTGGTACTGTAGGTAGTATGAATTTAGTTTTGACTTTTTCTAAACATAGCTGTATCCAAAATTCTTTACCCCTTTTAATTTTGCTCATTATATACCTTTATTGCATTTAGTTCCTAGTTTAAATTTGCCATTTCTTATCTTCCCTCTCTCTCCCTCCCTCTTCTGTCCCAATTACAGTACTAGGGTTTCCCCCTTGCCCTCTGAAGGAATGCAGGCCTAAAGGAGGGGTTTGGGTTAGTGTATCTGAACATACTGCACATCACAAAACAGGGGAAGTGGAAATAAGCTGTTATTATACTCTCCTAGTGTGGATGTCTCTTTGATTATTGGTTATTGAGGTGAGGTTCTCCTTTCGGAGTGGTAGGTTGGAACGCATAGATGTATACATCAAAGTCATGATGGTTGATAGGTAAAGATATGAGTCTGTGCACTGTTTGCTCCTTTGCCATACTTTGCATGCAATTGTTGTATCAGGAATGTTAACATAGATCCTCAGAGATAAACCTCAAACTTGCAGGGCTAACTGAAGGCTTGAGCTTTGCTAATACTTGCTTTATTTTTGTTTCCAGGTGTAAAACAAAGGTGTATGCAGACAACCTTCCCACGACAAGCGTTGTCATTGTTTTTCACAATGAAGCTTGGAGCACACTTCTACGAACTGTTCACAGTGTGATAAACCGGTCACCACGACATATGCTGGAAGAAATCGTCCTTGTCGACGATGCCAGTGAAAGAGGTAATGATGATGTTGATGCTTTAGCTTGCTGCTCTTTTCATTTCAAAAATTGAAGCTGACTTTATATGGGTTTAAACCTCCTCAGCAAAACGCAGTACCTGGGGCAGGGTAAGGCAAAACAGAGGGATCATTCTGCACTGAGAGCCAGTGTAAGTTTATCTGTCTGTTTACTTTTTTGTTGACAGGGTAGAGTTTTTGTTTGCTAGCAGATTTCTCTTGTTACAGCTTTCATCTGTTGCATTTAGTATTTTACCACGTTTTTAAAGCTTGAGGGCCTTTAATACTTGAATCACCTGGTGAATAATAGCAAAGGCAACTCCGTTCATTACACACATCCAGATTTGCCATCACTACCACCATTAGGCTTGGCATTCAGAGAAATTAATTTTGATTATTCAGTTCATGGGAAGTGAAAATTGAGTTTCTGTGCTGTAAGAGGTTCCATTTCTTAATAACTAGTGCTCCAGATGGAAACTTTATGCTACAGAAGAAAATTTGCTTTGCGTAACAGAAAGAACTTGAGCTCAGTTTTTTCTTAAAATGCAATATTATTTGGATTTACTCTTCATAGTATTTTTAAATTACAATATATCAGAAATAGCAATAATATTCCAGGGAATACTAAACATTTCATTTTGGTTGACAATTAGCTTGTTCTTTTCTTAATCTTTCTTGGTGATTTGAGTTACAAAATATAACTTGGATTTATTTTTTTCTTGTGTTTGTAAACGGAGGTGAGAGAGAGTATTGCATGTTTTTTTGTCTGAAACATTTCTGTATTTTTATATTGAATCACCCCTTTTTCTATATATCTATCTTGAAAGTTTTCTACTAGGATTAGTGGCTAGTAAGCCACTAGAAAAAAGTCTTGACAGCCACCAGTTGTAGACTGTTACCTGTATCAGAAGGAATTCCCATCTTTTAGACGGGGAATGATTTTATGCACAGCATGCTGATGTTTCTGCCTGATGCTTCTGATTCCTGTGATGCAAAATTCATGTTTTGCTGCTTATGGTAGTTCCAACTTCAGAGTGTGATGTCTGACTGTTGTCCAAACAGCAAGATCTGCCCAAGACCTGCATGTATGAAGGCAGACACTGGATTTCAGATCATACGGTCTAAGTAGCACCATGGTACATGGGTTGCAGCAGCCAACAGGAGGCTTTAGGTTAGATAGTAACCATTGCAGTGATTAGCAGAAAGTTTTGTAGCTGAGGAGTATTAGAAGTCTATTTTTACACTTCATGTCTAACCTGGTAGAAGGTGTAATGATTTACTTCTTCAGCTTACATGTGTGTATGACACCTAGCATGTTAACTGACCTGTTCCACATTGTGGAGGTCTAGAGTACAGCTACTTGTGGAGTACCTGAGTAGACTGAAAAAGATCTTATCAGCTACCTCTGATCAGCCTCTGACCAGTCTGTTTTCCTAAGGAAGCACAGCTCATGCGCTGAGGTTGTGTTTGCACTTGTCTGTGTTCCTTTCCTCTCTCAGGCACTCTCACTTGCTTTTGCTTTTTCTTTTTGACATGGTACTAACTTTAACTGCTTCACCCAATTCCAGTGCAATTTGGAAGAAAGGACAGAGGCCTTAAATACAGTTGTGTTCTGGCAGCAGAAATATCCATGCAAAAAGTGCAAGGCTGCCATATAAATGTGTTCCAGATTAGATGAGAAATGTGATCAACTTTTGCTTTTAGAAAGGCACAGCATCAAATTTTTGCTTTCTTCGCTTGTAGGTAATTTGTAATTATGCCCCTCAATTTTGTTGCAGTTTTTCAACCTTTATATAAAAATTCCACATTTCATTTATCAACACAGTCTTTGGCACCAATTATTATTTTTGACAGGTCAACTTTCAGTATGACCTAGAAATAGAGAGCAAGCTAATAATAGAATAATGTAGACATAGCATTACTTATGTTTTGCCTCTTCAATTTTTCTGATTTAGAAAAAAATCAATTTTAACATAGCACTAGACATGTCCTCACTATGAATCACAGAATTATAGTCCACTTAAAAAATCATGTGGCTTTCTCTAGATAAATTTTCTGTTTCTGGGTTTGAGTTAGGTAATAAAAATGGAGGAACTTAATTCCAGGCTGAAAGATAGAGGATTTCAGGCTTTTTTTGGTGGTTTATTGAACCTGTTCTAATATCTCATTTTGAAGCCTGTGATCGCTTAGGCATCTTTTATTTGTCATTATTTTCAACAATTACTGAAAGGAGCTTTTTTTTGTTTTGTTTTCCAAAAACTTGTTATGGTTCCATCAAGCATGCTTTTACATTAAACAAAACAGATGGGTATGATGCCTGAAAACTTGAAGGGTTTGCATATGCTACTTAAGCATTCTGTTTGTGTTGAGTTAAAGCAGCGTACTTTTCCAGAAAAATAGTGTTCAGCCTGAGTAGTTTATGTTGAATTCTAGCATCAGAGTAATTTTAATTGGAATAAAGTAAGCATTCAGTCTGCCTGAAGCATGCTTTGTACCTGCTAATGTCATGCTCTTAGAAAAATTTGCATAATATCACACATTTATTTACACTCAAAAGAAAAGCTTTGGAGAAACAAGACATATCTGTAAGATTGTTCTTTAGTTACTGATCAGGATTGCAGCTTTTGTTTTTGAGTATTGATCCTTGGTAACTATTTTTAAAAAGTTAACAGGAGAAGTCATGGTTAGCCAGTACTTAAAACTGGGTCAACACTGAATAGCCAAGTGTGGCAGGCAGATTGCATTAGGATGGACTTCATCCACAGAAGTTAGCGATACAGATACAGATCAAAACAATGTAACCAAAACTAAATTCCTGCCAATAACATCTTATAAAAATATTTGCTTTTCCTAGAAAACAGTGTTGGCGAGCTTATATGCGACAAATCTGTGGTTTATTGCACTTTAATTAAAAAAAATATTCAAAACTGAATTTTTCTTTTGGATTCATATCAGTGTGACTTGGTAATAGAATTGGCAAGGTATTTTTAACTAATGCACTTACTTGACTTGAACTGAATATATTTGCTTTTTTGACTTTCTTAGTGCTGTTACTGCCACAGAAGATACTCTTTAAACTCCATAGTCCTAGGTAAAATTATGCACCCTTTTGATAGAGGAAAAAGGTTGAAAAAGAATATCTACCACAAAGAGTTACAGTTATACCTCTGAAAAGACATGAATTATTATTGTTTCCAATTAGAAGTATTGTGTTTAGATGTGTGGTTTTTGATACTATCAAGCCTTACTCTGTTGAAAGTGTATGAAACAATACTAAAAAATTACTCGGCTGTCATCCTGGGTCACTCATAAGCAACTGCTTATGTAATGCATAGAGCTTCTCATTTCAGTGCTTAATTTAGAATTTAGTATAAATATGACCAATAGGCTTGTATAGAAAATTATCTCTACAGCTTGATCCTGGTGTTTCTTGTAGGCCAAAATGTATTCCATCCATTAAAAGACTAGTCAAATACTTACTGTTTTCTTTGGAGAAAAAAGAAGTCTTACCTTACAAGAAACTATTACCGTTTTTGGATGTGTGAATAATTCAAAAAGCTAGACTTCTGCTACTTGAGAAAAGGGAGCAGTTTGTGAGGGTCTTAGAGAAGGTGTTCTAGCAGGGAAATAGCTGCTTAGATTTGGGCATTTAACCTTAACTGCTGGTAGCAGAGGAAACCTCAGAAATCTTGATGCCTGAGTTTTTTCATCATGCATTTGTAGGGATGAGACATCAAGCTTTATCCTCCTGCTTATTTTGCTGAAATTATAGTAATATTTTAAGGGTAGACTTACTGAAGGTCTGTCACATTGCTTCATTTCTGGGAATAGTTCCTTCTGAAGTTTGGAACAAGGTGGTAGTTTCTGAGAATGTTCTTATGGCCATGGTTAAACATGGGAGAAGGACTGTTCTTAACCTTGTTCCCTCCATAGTGGAAACACTACACACATCTGTGATTGTTTCTTAGAGAAAAAAAAAAAATGAAAAGTACTGGATAAATTGAAATCTTAAATCCTTTCCAGGAAAATGAAAGTTGGACTTAAGATTTTTATATTCAATATTGAGCCTGATTTTCTGTAATGTAAATTTGGGGTTTATGTTAGTTCTTGTCTGGCTGTAATTGTATTATTGAAATCTTTCTCACTTCCTTCTGTCAGAATTTTACCATTCTGTTAATGTAACTACATTTAAGAACCAGTGTCATAGCCCATATTCATTCATTCAGTTTTAAACTGGTTAGAACTACTTTAAAAGCTTATCAGTACTACACTTGAAGTGTGCAGAGAAACATGTTGACTTGTGCAACTTGCTCATCAGATGGGTAGCATAGAGAGAAATGCTGTACACTCTCTTCGTTTATATCATGAAAACCATATACATTAAAACTATAAACATTGCCATGATACTAGTTCTTTTAAATTAGTGGCTTTGGAAAGCTACACTGTAAAGAGATGAGATTATATTTGCTGCAGACTCAGTCAGCTAAGTGATCTCTGTGCTCAACCCCAAAAGCCCTGCAAAATGTTCAAACATGTGCACTTGATTTGTGCTAATAAACATTTATACATTTGAGTCTCTGTTAATATATAAAATAAGAATTAACTTGCTTTGAGTTTCTCTAGAGACAAATATTTAAGATGTATCAACCTCATATGCACTTTTAGCACAGTTCAGCTTTCAAGATGTGTCAGAACTTATTTCTGTGGGTTTTAGTGACAGTCCAACAATGCACAATAAAAAATGAGGAGGCAATTGGAACTCATTCATCTGGAGCAGTGGTAAGGAATGGTAATCACCCTCAGGTCAGCCCTGCCTCTTGAGATTTACAAAACAGCCACTAGGAGTTCATGCAGTGCTTGTTTTCCCTCCTCCAGTGTCCCACTTCTTCTTGAATGAGGTACTTAAAAGTGCCTTATTGTAAGTCCTACTACAGGCTTTGCATTGTTGTAGTACAACTCCTGTATGCTTTGAGTGGATAATCTAATGTATTCTGTAGCTGTGCAATAAGACAATTTTGCCTTTTATACAGATTTGAGATCTGCAAGTTATTGCAGAAATCTGTTTCTGTGACTGTCAATTGCATTCTCCCTCAATTCTTTGTTCTTCCTTTGACATCATTCATCATAACCAAATAGACCTCTGCAATGCAAGTAATTTTGAGTCTCTAGGCATATGGTAGTCAGTTATAACTGTTCTATTCTGAATAATTTGTTCCTCAGTTAAGCTGAGATTTGTTGGTATTACAGATATTCATTTACGTAGAACTGATTTTTTGGGGTTTTTTTTAAGGTGTTATAGTGATAATTTAGTAGAAAAAATATTAGCCAGAAAACTCTAGAGAAACTGCAGTTGAAAATTTATTTTGATCATGTTTTAAACTCCTAGTAAAGAAACTATCTGTAAGTTACACTACTGTAGGAGGAAATTCATTATGTTCAACTAGTCAAACCATTTCTGTATTTTCTTGGTAGAGAAGTGTTATTTCCAAGAGCACTCAAGCATATGTTTTTGAAAGTAAGAGTCACATCTCCATAGTAAAAACTTGCCTATCCCATCTGTTTTTTGTGCAAGCATTCTACCTTCTCTTCATTGTTGTGTTTTCCATAATGAAAAACAAAAATGAGAAAAAACTTTCTGTGCTATCAGGTGAAACACATGGAGATGTGGAAGGGCCTATTGTGAACTGCAGAATAAGCAGTAGAGAAAACTAGCTGAGAAAGTACAAAAACAATGGAAAAGAAATGAGATGTCTCTTAATTCAAGTCTCTTCATGAAAAAAATAGGCTGAACTACATAGCAGACAGTTTTCATGGTTTTGTTCATTTTTTTGCAGACTTTTTGAAAAGACCTCTGGAGAGTTATGTGAAAAAATTGAAAGTACCTGTTCATGTGATTCGAATGGAACAGCGGTCTGGCTTGATTAGAGCAAGATTAAAGGGGGCTGCTGCTTCTAAAGGCCAGGTCATCACCTTCTTAGATGCTCATTGTGAATGTACAGTAGGCTGGCTTGAACCTCTGCTGGCAAGGATCAAAGCTGACAGGTAATTATCCATCTATTCACCCATGTTGGGATTTTTCAGATATTGAGAAATCCTCCAAGTATCACAAAATAGCCTACAAGCAAATATATACCTTCTGAAGGGCTGAATAAATTCTCATTGCTGTAAGGATAAAAGGCTAACACAGTTAAAACTTTTAAAAAAGTAAATCTCCATTTCAAGTGAAGTCTGTATTGGGATGCATGGAATAATGTGTTAAATAGCAGGAGTCCTGAGCATGAATGGAGTTGAGAAAGGGAATTTGAGGTCTTCAGTCTAGTCTGCAGCCTGGTCCATTCCTTCATGAATTTGGGAAGATACTCTTGAGGAAGAAATGGATCCCTGATCTCATGTAACACCAGTACTGTGAGCAGGAACTGTCGGGTTTACTGTTTTCAGGTTCTCATTGCAATGTCTTTGTTCCATAACAGTTTTGATTGTGGAAACCTGTGCTGTGCCTTGATCTTCTGGGATGTATTGTCTGCATCCCAGAATTAGAATAACTACTGGAATCATGTTGATCTACACTTACATCCATGACAGCGTGACAGAAATTGTATTGTGGGTTAAAGTGAGAGGATGGTCTGCTTTACAGAACGTTCATTTACCTGAGCAGTAGCTGTAGTCTGTTAGTAGGCAGCATATTAAATACAATAGATAGTAAGTATGGTGTTACAAATCTCTATTTAGTTCTTATGGTTATAGATAAAAATCACATTTAAAGTTTGATGTTACTAAATACAGAATTACATGATGCATAAGCTACAAGTAATGAGGAATCTTTGTTCAGCACTGTGCTAACTCAAAGTACTAAACTTTAAGTTATCATTGATACACTTTTTCTGAGACTGGAATACATATATTGTTACAATTTGTGCAAATGCGTCGAATTTAAGCCCTTTAAATTCAGTTGCAACCAACCCTAGAATCCTTTTACAGAGCTTCCCATGAGAGGAAGCCTGCTTGAGGATGGCTACTTAAGTGTCTTTAAGATGATTAAAATTGATTTCTGTGAATATGTGTCTTAATAACATCAGGACAGTGGACGATGAGGCCACTTTCTGTCGACTTTGATACAGTACTTTGTTGACAGTGACTATCATTTCTTAGTCCTGAGGGTGTATAAGAATGCTTCCCCAGAGTTAATGTCCAAGTTTTAATTTAAAAACATGAAAGTTACTGTGACCACTCAGGTAGAAACAAGAACCTCTTGTTTTCTACCCAATCACTGTATAGCATTGAGAAAGCTGGGAATCAATAATTCTATCTGTAGAGGGATGAATTACTCACAAATACGATTTAAGAAAAATGATTTGGCATTGCCAAAATTGTGTCAGAAAAACACATTTTACTTTATATGAATTAACTGTAATTAGCAAGACAGAATTTAAGAATGTTTCCTGGTAATAATTTATTGAGTACTGTTATTAAGATGTCATTATGAAAAATTAAGCTGGATGTTTTAAAAACAATATTTAAAAAAAAAAAAAAAAGGCAAAAAAGCCAACCAACACAAACCCTCCCCCCAAAAAAAACCAACAAACCATCTTTTTTGACGCTTTAATTAATAGATTTTGGTTCTTCCCTTTTCCTAGGAAGACAGTAGTGTGTCCCATAATTGATGTAATCAGTGATGATACCTTTGAGTATATGGCAGGATCTGACATGACCTATGGTGGGTTCAACTGGAAGTTGAATTTTCGTTGGTACCCAGTTCCTCAGAGAGAGATGGATCGACGGAAAGGAGATCGAACCCTTCCTGTCAGGTGAGTAGAAATTATCCAATTGGTTAAAATTTTTACCTGATGTTTACTCATACCTTTCTAGGTTAAACTTGTAAGTCCTTTAGGTTGTTAAGTACTTAGTTAAGCATTGTAGCTTTTTTTTGTCTGGTTGAAGGAACAATATAAAAGTTTTTACATGGCTTGGTTGTCACTAGCCTTTGGTAGCAATAAAGGAAGTGATAAACTTGTCACTTCGGAAATATTTTTGTTTTATGTTAATTACTGGAGAATTACTAGCTTTTAGCTAATTTTTGTAATGATGCACAGGTTTTGAAAAAAGCTTTTTTAAAAAAATTTTAAACTTTTCTAACAAAGTAAACAATATTTTGAAAAGATATATTGATTTTTTTTGGCATATGTGTGTGTATCTGTGTATGTGCATTAATATACGAACTTAGTGTCTTAGAAGGGCATGGATGGGAGATGAATTTATACTTGGATTTCATGTAGGTTTATGGCAAAAGTAATGAGAAAGATAACTTGTGTGTAATATGTACCTTTTAACAACTGCAAATGTACATTTTCTGGCCTTATTGTTCTGAAAAGTGGGTAATATTTACTTCCCATAAAGTTACCGATCCAGCTTTTACTGGTTTGTTTGTCTTTAAATTAAGAAACTGAGAAGTCTTCTCAGGATATGGCTAATTGTATTCTTCCCCTCCCCCTGTTTCCTTTTAAGAGGGGGAAAAGACATACGAATTTATAGTTAGATTGTGACCTAACTTGTTTATTATGTGCCTTTCAGAAAAAGCCCAAAACATTTCAGGTAAATAACTAGTGATATAAAATCACTTATGCTAAATGTGTAAATAATTGAACTACAAAGCTATGCCATCAACCTAACATATCATTTACTCTGTTGCCTAAAAACCTTGACATTTGAGCGATGTTCCTAAAACTCTGAGAAACTACAAGCACTGTTCTATTTTTTCCTACCAATAAGGAATTTGGAAGGAAAATCTGGATGTAACCCTGGCTGTACAATTTTCTTGTATGAAGCAATAATAGTGCAAGCAAGCAAGCCATTTCATGGCCTCCCATAACTTTTTCAAGAACAGTAACCAGAATTATGATTTTCCTGTGGGGAACTGATTTCTTCCATGAGTTACCAGCACTGGAGGCAGAAGTCTTCTGCAGGAATGGCAGCAGCTTTTTTAGGGCCTGTTTCTCTATCCAGACCCCAGTTTGAAGTGAGAAAATAAGGAGAACTGTCACTAACTCGTTCCCTCTCTGGAAAATTTTGAGCTAGCAAGTACATCAGTGGTAACTGAGTTTGAATGGAAGCTTCCTGAGAAGAAATGTTAGGAACTTGGGAACTAAACAGGTATTTTTTAAGTGTAAGTGTGAAATGTATTTAAGTATATGTTTTCATAGTGACTGATGCACTTTTTTTTTCTCCCCACCAGGACACCTACAATGGCAGGAGGTCTTTTTTCAATAGACAGAGATTACTTTCAGGAAATTGGAACATATGATGCTGGAATGGATATTTGGGGTGGAGAAAACTTGGAAATTTCCTTCAGGGTAGGTAAAACACTGCAGTGTTTTGTTACTCAGGATAGTGCATCTTGAGCTCTGTAAAATACAGATCTGCTGCCTGCATCATTGTCCTCTTCTACTATAGTTAGCACTTCCCTTCCTGTTAAGTTCCTCCAGTGGAGATAGGCAAAGACTGTATCTGTCAGTGAAAAGTGCGTGGTGAATAGTTGCTAGAGCTTTGTGATTAAAAGATTGGGATGGTCATTCTGAAGAGTGTGGGGGGTGTTTTGTGTGTTAAAAGGAATTCAGTTCGAAAAGCTAATGGGGGAACATCAATTAGTGGTGATGTCAGCAGCGCATGGTTTAGTCTGCCACTGAAATGTAAGTTCCTCTGTTATAAACCTGCTCTTCTTGATCCTTACTAACTTAATGATTACATGTGTGTGTTTGGATATGGACCATCCAGTGTTGTTCTCATTTTTGTTCCTACCATAGAGTACCATTTCCTTTTGTTTTACATGTCAGCTCAGAGTATATGGGTGGAAACTTCTGAAGTACTTCATCTTTCTGTATCTGCCATATTTCAAGGTCCAAAATAAAATGGAAAATATTTTCAGAAACTTTACTTTGGAAGCGTATGGGTTCTTTTTCATGGAGATTCTATTTTATAATGGACTTTTTTGGACATCTGTTAGTTCCTATGATTCATGTGAGCCTTTTCCTTCCTTTACGGTCAGCTCACCCAGTTCTCCAGAGTAACCTCTGGCAGATGTGTCATTGCTGTGAGGGCTGAAATACTTTCTTATGCTGCCTTGCTCAAACTTATGAACATCTCTGCCATTGAGCAGGAAAAAAACCATGCAGTTGACTTCCATGCAGTATGTGTTTGTTCTAGACCTCAGCTAATGTTGTTTCCCCAAATTGAACAGAAGTATGTGATTAATATTTTTAAACTTTTTTTAACAACTTGTAACTATGCAATAATTATTCTGTCACTTCCAGATCTGGCAGTGTGGTGGCACTTTGGAAATTGTAACTTGTTCACATGTTGGGCATGTGTTCAGAAAAGCAACACCATACACTTTTCCAGGAGGTACAGGGCAGATAATTAACAAAAATAACAGGCGGCTTGCAGAAGTCTGGATGGATGAATTCAAAAACTTTTTTTACATCATTTCCCCAGGTAAGTCTTTGGTTATGAGACATACTTATGAAGAATTAAAATGTTGTTACTTCTGGGAAATAACATGAGTTATTTATATAAAAACATTACTGCTTTGAAGTTCTTAATACAGAACTCACGTAAGATGTAGAAAAAGGAAGGTCTTAATTGAAAAATAGTTCTGTTAGCCAGAGATGTACCCTGAAGGGTTGGTTTGTTTGGTCGGTTTTGTTGTTGTTTGGGGTTTTTTTAAAATGTGCACATGATTTATGAATGAGCTTCCTGTGCAATAGAATTAAAGCTCAGTGGAATGTCAAAGAGCTCAACTATAGTGCTGAAAACTAGCCATCCAAATACATACCATAATGTGCTGAAATTTGGCCTCTGGCTTCTGTGTTGTAGGCATTCCAGGTTGAATAGGTCAGAAGAGACTTAAGTGAAACCCCTTAGCAGGAGTGGCAAAAGTTATTATGTTCTGTCCTGGTAGAATTTGCAGTTCACTATCAAGAGTGTAGGGACAAGTTGCCAATATACTTGACTGTGATATATTTATTATGTTTCTTAAAGGGGATGTTAATAAAACAAGAGGATATAAAATATGAGAGCAAATTTCCTAAGAACTGAAACTTTTTGAAAAGAAATGCTGGAAAAGAAAGGAGGCCTATGAAATGTTGAATTATTCCTTTGTACTACAGGATATTTTTGTCGTATAAAAAGACAGAGAAGCAAGCTTTGGATGGCAACAGGCAACCTTTCTAAATACTTGAGACATGAGAGACATTTGACTTTAAATACTAAGTGGTAGTCCTATATGCCACATCATTTCTTTAAGGCTTTAAAAATTTCCTTATGACTTGCTTATTGAACCTGCATTGGTATTGAAATTTAAAAGCTTTAATACAGTGTAATACGAGTCTGAATAGTGTCAAATTTTAGATTATGGGTTTTTAGAATGCTTGTGAGAGCAACTGACTGTGCAGATTCATGGTGGGTTATTGTCTTAAAAGAATGCATTACTCAAACGAGACTGTGTAAGATTTTTAATTAAAAATACCAAACCTTGCTACTATTCAAAGCTTTTTAGGTGAAATCAAAAGCTAACATCTTATTGTTACTGACCTGTTTTGTAATTAGTGCAACATTATGAATGTGAACGTGACCTGTATAGATATTCAGGAAAGTTGTATGTGAAGAGGTGTTGTCAATTTTCATTAAGATCGCTACTTGTGATACTAAATTTTAAAATGTACAGAGTAGCTGGAACAACTAACTACAAATATAACCTAGTTCTTTTCAAAATGTAAATACTGATAAGCCATTATAAGGCTCTGTGACTTTAAATGTAATTTCTACAGTCCTTCCATTTCCTGTGGTAAGCTTAAGCTACAAGAGGAATTATGCTGTATGAATTTTATAGGATTGGCGCTTTTTTTTAATAGGACTTTCATAGCTTTTCAGTATTGTAGAATATGCATGCAGTCTCCAAAGACAGTAAAAATTCTGAAATGGCCAAAGTAACTTAAGCCATTATCTATAACTGCACTGTATATTTTCTTTCCTTTCAAAAGATGCATGTCTGCATAGTTTGTATGCTAATAGCCTGAAGGATTGTTGGATAGGGAAGTCTTCTTGCCAAGCTCCTCTTAGAGCATCTGCACCTGCTGACTATCACATGATCTCATTTGTGTATCCATATTGACAGGGCACTGAAGTTTGATGCTAGAATTTCCAAGTGTTTCAAGAATAGGATCATATAGTATCTGAATAAGCTGGGTTATTCTGAAATTGGCTTGTTGCCTGGGGCTGTGAGGAGAGTGGTTAGTACTGTGGGTCATTCTCTAGCTATGATGAATACCTACTGTTCAGAAAATGAACACAGAAATGTACTCGGTGCCACTCATGCCTCTCCTCCCCCAAATTCATGTAATTTGTGAGAGCCAGTAGATATTAACTAGCAAGGATTACTGTTTTATGACATTCACAAACAGCTGATTCTTGTTATTCTAGTATCTCCAATCTTAGCTGAGCGTAACAGACCCTGATTTTACCCATTTGCAGCAAATAGCATGAGTACAAGTTTCAGTAAGGCTCTGTGGCCAGTATTTGTTTAGGAAATCGGTGAATCTCTGCTACCTTAGCTTATTTAGCCACACTCTGCTTTTCCAGATGTCCTTCTGATATAAAAATTTAACTGTATAGTTCTTGCAGAATGATGGCCTAGTAACCCTTGGGCAGCCTGTGAAACTGCTTGCTAGTACGACGTGTACTTTCAGTATTACTGTGACAATGTCACAAGTGCTTGCAAGGAGCGAAGTGAGGATTCTTAAGCTGATGCTGGTTTGCAAGCCTGGGTGCAGATGAGCAACAGAAACAGACAAGCCTCTGAACACCCAGGTTTTTTCTCATTAGCTGATATGGAAGAGAAAATTGGATTTTGAATGAGATAGTATACTGACAAGCATCATTGAGCCTAGCTAACGAGACACGTGTATACTTCCTCTTTTGTATACTTTCTCTTCTGTTCCCCTAAGATAGTGAATCACAGAGGGATTCGTCCAGGAAAACAAACCTAAGATTCTCAGGTAGCTTTCCCACTTTGTGTAATCTCTGTTGTCTGGGAAAAAAAAACACTTGCTGCTTGAATGATAGAAACTCAAGAGACTTTTTACTATTGATGTAATGTAGTTAAATGCAAAGCTGCCCTCTTGAAAAGTAAGCCTGTAATCCTTTTTTCTTTTATAAGCATAGCCTAGTAAAATTTGCTACTTGTCTGTTTTAAGCCTGCATGCATTTTAGAAGCCACCTCTCTGCTTACGAGTGGCGAGGTACAGCTGGAGGTTGGGCAGGAAGGTGTTGCAGCAGCTGCTGCTCAGACAAAATCAAGCCTGTCTCATTGCACCAGCAGCTATTCTCCCCAGCAGTAATTGCTCTAGCTGCAGTCCTTTCTCCTAAGAGAATATTTTTACTTGCAGTCATGTGTTAACAGCAGGGCCCTGTTTCCCAGACCATTTCCTCTTTAACTTCCAGAAAACAAATCCAACATGTGCAGGTGAATCATCTGATTCCTGGCTCCAGTCATTCTGTTCTGTGGACTCTGCCACTTCTTCATTCCTAGTGCTGGTCTTTCACCACTTTCTCCAGGCTAAAATATTAGGACTAGATTGTCCAAGGTCAGGCTTCAGGAGACAGTGATGTCAGTCTCAGAGCTTGCTGTGAGGAGAGTGCCTTGGTTTTTGCAGCAGGTGTCTGGTTTGGCAGGTAGTAGGGCTTCACCTCCCCTTACTTGCTGATGGTTCATCTGCATCAACTGCTTCTATGGCTTGCTGAACTTGCTAGGATTATTTATCCTGTGGGCTGCTCCCCACGGGTTAAGTTAGCACCTGTGTCAGCACAGGAGGTACTGCAGGAATCTGAAGCTGAGCAAGGGAAAAGCTGCTCCTTTTTGCACCTGCAGCTGCAAAGCATTAGGCTGGCTTAGCACAGCTTCCTCCTCCTCACCTTCTCTTAACTAGTTAATGATAAACTGACAGTTGTAGAATTTGTTGGTATCCTTAAGCTAAAGGTGAAGCATGGATACTTTCAGACTCTGTGATTTCCCCATGCTGCATGTGAGCCTGGGTTCTAGCTCCCACATGCACCTCCCAACTCCTTGTCCAGTGTGCATCTTTGTGGTTCAGCAGCCTCTTGCATCCCAGCTGGTGAGCTGAAAACATCCCCAAAAGCAGGTCCAGTGAGCTTGGGTACAGCCTTGTCCTAGATTTTATGGAAATTAATTTTATTGTTGACCAAAAGTTTACCCCAGAAGCTTTTGTTGTTCAGGGGCTAAGTGGGCAGGCAGAAGGCCTGAAAAGACAGCATTGTGGAATTACCTGAGCAAGAGTCAGAGACATCTGAGTCTAGACAGAGACATACGTGTATTATCCTGAAAACTGGATCAGTAGGCCTCATATCTTATCACTGTGTGCACTAATCTCTAGTCAGGCAGGGTAGGTCAAGGTTCAGTATGTACAGATTGAAATGGATAGCATTATTTATGGTTGATAGGGAAGACAGAGAAGTAGCTGAGTCCACATATTGCAGTATAGTTAAGCCCATGTTCAAAGTCCATACTGAGTGATTCCATGTGGTTTTGTATTCAGCTACTATTCCCTATCAGCATTAATTGGGAATGCAAAGAATGTAGCTATTGAAATTGGATTCAAATTATTATTGCTTTTCAAGTTTCTTAATCCTAAATAAAAACAAGTTATGTGATTTTTATCAAAAGACTAGATTTAGATGAAACAGTTTTCATGCTGTGCTTTTGAAAATGGTTGAGCAATGTATAATCATGATGAAAACATCATGGGTTGGTTTGGGATTTTTTGAAAGCAGTTTAGCATGAATACATTGCCACACATTGAACTTGGGCAAGCAAATCTTCAGCTGTTGAAATTTTAAGGATGGCAAAACTGTTGCAACATGGCTGATGGGAAGCTCAAATATAAGGTGCCAAAGAAAATGAAACTGAAGTATTCTATTGATAGACATCATTACATGTATGTTTTCTTTTTATAAGGAAAAACCATTATAAATTAATAACCAGAGTGATCTGGTACTGCATACCAAACTTCTTCAAGAATAGCAACAGTACAAGCAAATGCATAATCTTATATTTGTACAAATGACCTGGTGATAGTGTGGTTGAATGATTTGATATGAAATTTTTTTTCATTCTTAATATTTATATTTTGTGAATATTTATATTTTGTCTTTAGGCAAGTATGTGAAATAAAGTATGTGATTGTCTCACAGCAAACAAGCTGTGTGACAATAGAGTCATCAGCTTGGCCCAAGCTTTTAACGTAAATCGGGTTTGGGGCAAGAGGGGTAGGGAGAAAAGTACATTTTTATGGTCAGCTAAAGACAACAGTAGCAAGTATGATTGCTGATTTGTGTGATGTGGATGCCCCATTCCTGGAAGTGTTCAAGGTCAGGTGGGATGGGGCTTTGGGCAGCCTAGTCTAGTGGAGGGTGTTCCTGCCCACAGCAGAGGGGTTGGAATGAGATATTTTTAAGGTCTCTTCCAACACAAACCACTGTGTGATTCCATGCTTTTTCCTTTTTTTCTTTTTTTTTTTTTAATGAATCAAAGATCTGAAAGAACAAGTGGACATGGACTGTCTTCTTCATGATGCACATACCTTTAGAGTCTGGCATAGTTGTCTCTTGGGAGGAAGATTTGAGCTAATTCATGTTTTGTGGTTTGTTTTTTGTTTTGTGCTTTTAGACAAGCCTTTGAAAAAAAAGTCCAAAACCACTAGAAGGTCTTATGGCACTGTTACATATATCTCAATTTTACTAGTCTGTAGAGGAAATGATGATTTAAAACTGTACTTAATTTTTGTTATGCTTTATACTTTGCTGCAGTTTTTCTCAGGCTTTTTTTTTATTCTTTTTCCCTTCCAGAAAGAAATTCCCCATAAGTAACTACCACTGCACTGGATAGAAATATTCAAGCTAGTTTTGAGTACTATAGATAATGTACCAGAAATCTTGAAAACTGAGTAATTTGGCCTTATTAGAGAACACCCCTAAGGCAACTATACCTGTTCTGCTCTGCAGTCCATCTGCTAACCTGATGCTGACTGCAGTCTATATGACAGTTTTTAAAAATCTTTCGGAATAAAAATGGTTTGATGGAATATACTGCAGCAGAGAAAAAATTAGCTGGCACTTTCTATATGGTGATATTTAAAACTACTTTAAGAAACAGAATGCTTATATACTATTGAGTCTTAATGTACATTTAATTGTTTATGGTTATGACTTTAATTCTTATTGCCCTTCAGTGAAGTGTTGTTTTCTGGAGGTCAGTGTAGCAAACTGAGTAAATTTTGAGTGTTCTGTGGTAGTGAGGATGGCATGATAAAGTGTTTCATCCACCAGCTGCTCTTTCATCACTGAAAAATGAAGAATCCCACACTTAGCTGTGGTTGGAATCTTTCTGTTATTACTTATATCATTTTTTGAGAGAGTGCTGCTTTTCATATAGAGCAAGTATTTGCTTTCATGAAGATAGGGCAGCTTTCTGTGGTTGTTAGGGGCTTTTTTTTTTTTTTAAAACTTGTCTTGTATTTTTTTGTTTTGGGATTTCTTTTGCGACTTGAAAGCCCAAGCTGAAATTTTCTGAGATTCTACAAAACAAACTTTCCCTGGAAGCCTGGCTAACACTTTTTCATTCTGGAATATTGGAATTACTAGTGTTTTTATTGATATTTACAGACATTTAACTCTAGTTATCCAATTATCTGTTTCAACTGAGTGGAAAGGCACCATCTGCTGGCAAAGTTGATTTAATACACAGTAAGCCAGCTTAGAAATGTCTCCAACTCTGTTTCCAAGGGTCAGCTGTTTGAGAGGTAACTCACAGTTCTCTGAGTGGAGGGATTTCTGAAAAATGTGTGCAGCTGGAGGTCTGTAGTGTGGTGGTCAGTTGACCCATATTTTTGGTCTGTTAATTTAAATTGCTAGGGTTTGGTTTTGTTTTTGTTTGTTTGTTTGTTTGTTTGGGGTTTTGTTTGGTTTTGGTTTTTTGGTAGTGTATTGCATTTGACCTGTGAGATATGGATTGTGGTGTGGAAAATAGGAAAAGGACATGATGTTTGAAAACTAGAAATTTGCCTACTCTTATAAATTATTATTATTATTGGAATATTAATTACAATAGTTCTTAATTCTGGTGAAGCAAAAATATCCACTGTTCATGCAAACCTTCCTCAACCCATCTGCAGATGAGATTTGCACAAATTAATTTTCTGAAGGAATTAAAGCAACTATTAGGAATGGGGAGATACAGGAAGAAGGAGCACTTTGATAAATGAGAAGCAAAGGAGTAAAAAGGCAAGAGAAATACCACAAAAAAAATCATAGCAGATGTAATGGTCATAAAGCTTCCTGCAAGTGTTGTGGTTATATTGAACAAATACTGAATTATTAAAGATTTAGTTCCCTGTATGAAGGTGTAGTTAGATAGATGATGAAGGGTCCAGCAGGTGGTATCTGGCTTACAGAAATAAATTAAAATAGGATTCTCTGTGCTCCACAGAAGGACACTGCTCTATTATGCTGTGTAGATATGCACTCCAGTTACCACTGGGGATAGAATGACATTAGTGACTATAAAGGTTTCAGCCTTTCTCCTCTGTTAACTTAATAAGCAACTTCATTCAAATTGTTCCACAAGCCACTGGTAAAAACTTGTCATGCACAGCCCAAATGTAGTGATTCTATCTTTTGTATAATTAGCTGGATAAAGGAGTCACTGGTCTTGATGGTTATATCCTTTCTGAGTATAAACAGCATAATACTATACTAAACAAAAACTTGTTTGTATGGAGTGACTTTTTAAAGATAAAGTCTTTCTTGGAAGTAGTATAGTATACTGATGACTTTTTTATATTAAGTGGTATTATATAGTATTTATTAGTAGCCATTGAATAAGAATTTTTTTGTTTCTACAGGAGTTACTAAAGTTGATTATGGGGACATATCGTCACGTCTTGGACTAAGACGCAAGCTCCAGTGCAAGCCTTTCTCCTGGTACTTGGAGAATGTTTATCCTGATTCCCAAATTCCACGCCATTACTTTTCTCTGGGAGAGGTAAGATCCCTGTAGAAAGTACATTATGCAGTAAGTTGTTTGTATTTCGAATTGAGTAGTGCAAGCAAGTTGTCAGCAGCAAATTTCAGTGGTCTTGCACCTGTGTTTCTTCTACTTGGAAAATGATAAATCTGGCTTCTCAGTGGGGCAGACAACTGAATTTTTGTATACAGTACTGTAATCTGAATGTTTTCCCTTTTTTTGCCACAGTACAAAATGTCTCGTAGAAAGGCTTTAGAAATATTCCTTCAGAATGATCCCTCAGCCTTGCTGGGCATTTCTGTTTTTTCTTTAGTATTTTTAAGAGACTGGAGAGGTAGTACAAATGATGCTGTCCTAAATAAGTAGACATCTACCTTCCCCTACAAGTCATGTTGAGCTAAATATCGAGCCTGTCATAGGGTGATTTTGTACTGTTTGGTTTTAAAACACTTTTAGCAAAATGGAGCAGGTGTCCATGCTGCTGCATGACTCTCAGGAGACTTGATATTCATGCCTGCTTACAACAGAATAGTACAGGGCTTAATACTTCTGAAGGTTTTGGGCTGGAGACTCCATTGTGCCCATTCTATTGTAGCTGAGTCTTTGAACAAAAAGTATTCCTAAGATGGAAAGACTCAAAGAAAGCAAAGAAACAAATGTGATTCTGTAGCCTGGTATTTTGAACATTTACTTGTGAGTTTGAGTCTTGGACAGTGATGTCTCATTGTAATGTGGTTCCTTTATTTCACATAACTCTGGTGTGTAGCAGAGAGAACTGGTGTCAGTGTGGTTTGATATGGACCTAGTTCTTTCCTAAAAATAGCAACCTTTGATGATGTGCTCTTTTTCAATCCTAGATAAGAAATGTGGAGACAAATCAATGTCTGGATAACATGGCAAGAAAAGAAAATGAGAAAGTTGGAATCTTTAACTGCCATGGAATGGGTGGCAATCAGGTGACAATTTTTTTAAAATAATAATCTTAATGTATTGAATTATTTGGAACACTACTTTTCATTGGGACAATTCTTCAGTATTTTCAGTAGTTATCTTCAAAATATACTTAAGTTGTAAAGTTTAGGAAACCCTCATTAAGGAAGATACCTGTAAGAGAAAATGCCTGAGAAGGTTCGGTGGTGGTGGTTTGTACATGTAGGTTTTTGAGGCCTGATTGCAATATATTTTAGAGCAACTTTAAAGTCTAAAACAAAGTGAGGGGAGGAGAAGATTACTATAAGCTAGACTTCATGTCCTGTAGGTTCTTCAGAACTGCATTCTGGTTAGGCTTCCTGATTGGCATAGTTCCTTTAAAAAAAAACACATGCCCGTGCCTGAAACACTGTTGTAATATCTATTTTTCTGACTGTCAGTTGTGGGATTTGCTTTACATCTATCTTTTTGTTCTACTTTGCTAATGAATTGTTTTCCAATACACAGAGATTACCTCTGTTTGGGGATTCTCCTGTTCCTAGTGTAGGAAGTAATCTGCAATTCCAAAAAAAAAAAATCTATTTAGACTAAAGAGCTTGTTCACATGGTGTTTATATTTGTTCCCTTAAAAAACAAAAAATCTTTCTGTACGTGCTAAAGGGAACAGAAAAGGAAAAAAAATTAGTGGGTATTAATGAATTAATGTACGAATGTTCCTCCTTTCTGGGAATCTTTTGGTTGAAGGGTTTTTTTCATCTCCTTTCATTGTTTTTCTGTCTAGGTTTTCTCATATACTGCCAATAAAGAAATTCGAACAGATGATTTGTGTTTAGATGTATCCAAACTTAATGGCCCAGTAACGATGCTCAAGTGCCACCACCTGAAAGGAAATCAGCTTTGGGAGTATGATCCAGTGGTAAGTCTTCTAATGACTTGTGACAGTAAAATGAGACAACTTGGGCTTTTACACAAGCTTACAGAGAGCAACTTAATCCAGTGTGGGACCACTATTTGACAGTCAAAACAAGAGACAAAGTCAGGATTATGTTCCCTCCATTATTCACCGTGTTGTCATTCAATGGACATCTGTATTAATTTAATTACCTGGTGAGTTATGAGGGAACTTTTAGAAGAATATTTTGAATGTGTGTTTGGATCCTCTGGAGAAATATAGTCTGATAGTGTTGTGTTAGAGTGAGATAAAAAATGGAAAAGTACTCCAGGTATCTACTAGACCAATAAAAGATAGTACTGACGATGTTGTGACAAATTCAGCACCTGGTGTCTTTTCTTGCACAACGTTAAAAGGAAATACTTTTCTAATTAAAAAAAAAAATAAATGAGTATCACAGATGTAAAAAGATGATTTTACATTTCTAATCGTGGTATATTTAAGGTATAGATGCTTGAAACAGCTTTATTTTGATCATTCTCTTTCTTACATTTAATGTTCAAATTTACTTTGAAGTTCATATGTTGAACTGCCAGATCTAGAAATCATTGTCCTTTGATCCACTCATCACTAATTTGATTTGCAGACTCTAAAAACAAATTTGTGATTGAGTAATGCAGTGAAGAGTAATGCACTTTGACTTCATGGCTAGTTAGAAAAAAGTAGTTCCCAAGCTTGTTAATTTAAAATCAGTTATTACAGAAGACAGTTGCGAGACAACTTGCAGATGAAGAACCTTGCCAGTATAGTTGTGATGACTATTTTATCAAAAGAGCTGTAGATATTTAGCTACTAAAAAGCCATTTAACTAATTTACAAAAAAAGAAAAAAGAGGGAGGTATTTCTGGCTAAATATAATTGCTGTAGATTTTAGTAGCTGAGGTGTTAACAAAACTTGCAGCCATTAAGAGTAAAAGCAAATATGTATGAATGATGATTTTCTGATTAGGATGGCAGTTAATGTGGAAGATGGTGGATCTCTACTAGGATTTCTGTACATTGGTAGCAACTGTTGATAGGAGACTAAAGAAAGCTGAAGACTGGCAGAATTACATGCTAATTGAGAAGATTAAATAAGTCTTGGGAACCATTCATTCTTCATTTTAATGTGGTTAGTTTACCTGGTTTAAGTAAATTAGATGAGTAATATTACTACCCATGAAGATTCACTAAAGGGCAAGTGCTTTTTATTATGTTTCTAACCTATCAATGGTAAGAAAAGTGGATTTTTAGACACCTAATGACAATAACCTGTTTTACAATGATTGCCACAGACTTCCTCTGTGTTGATCCTCAGCCATAAATTTGTTTGTATATGTTTTTTCTTTTTATTCTGTCAAGAGAAATTCTAGGCATAATCCTCAGAACTCAGTACTGAAAGCTGGCTAACAAAGCACAAAAATAAGTTAGAGGATACTTAAAAAGAACTGCCCACATAGTTGAGTGATTTTTTTTTTCTATAGTTTTTTTCTTTCTGCCTCTGTTCAGCTCCCTTCTTCGTTCTTCAGCAGCAGTATGAGTGCAGGAGGTTGACGTGCTCAGGATTTTGATTGCTGTTAGTTTTCGGGGGTGTTTTTTTTTACCCTTTGCTGCTTGTGCGCATAAGGCCAGCCTGTTCTGCCACTTCTCCATCAGTCTGGTGTTGTGTTTGTGCTGCTGAATGAGAGAAGAAATACTGATGGTTGTTGGTACAATAAACTAGTTGATGCACTGAGGAGTATCCACAGCACGGTGGCAGGAAATGCAACCACCGAAGATCTCTCCTCCATGAGGATAGTGCTGAGGTAGATAGAGTGGTGTATCAAAGACTGCATAAGTAAGATTAGGAGGTATTGGAAAAGTTGTGTACTTATGTGAATCTGCACACACTTTTTATACAAGAACATGCTTTTAGAAAACAGCATAAAGGCAGTTTCATGTCCACAACTGAGGGGAAAAAAAGGTACTTCTAAATGAATACTTGTTCAATACGGTCATTCTGATCTGATAAAAGCTACTATTATAACTGATAATTGTAGTTGCATGTATTACCGAACTTTAATTTCTAACTCCCGAAAGATCCCAGCTTCACAGTTCAATTTAAAGAATGGTGGATTGTTCAGACTGGTTTGTTTTTCATGAAGCAATGTTTTTGATATCTACAATGTCAAATAGCATATTTAAGTGTTCTTTAGGATTGGGATCTGGAATCAGTAACCACAGGGTCTTGTCTAGTTCCTACTTACCTGTGGAAGAGTTTTGATGACCACTAGAAATTTTTGGTTACCTTATGCTTGCTGATTTTTATAAAGCTGATTTCTTTTTATTTTGTCTTCAAGAAATTAACCCTGTTGCATGTGAACAGTAACCAGTGCCTGGACAAAGCCACTGAAGAGGACAGCCAGGTACCCAGCATCAGAGACTGCACTGGCAGCCGCTCCCAGCAGTGGCTGCTTCGCAATGTCACCCTTCCAGAAATATTCTGAGAGGTTCTAAAGAAAAGCAAAGATTGACTGGGCTACCTCGGCTGATATTTTGGCTACGCTCTTAAGTAGCAACAGAAGAAACTTCTGCTCGGCAGAATCCACAGTTGGTCGGCTGTTAGAACTCCTGCAGCTTCTCAGTATCTGTGAACCAGCCTTCCTGAATAAGGATGTGAAACTACCACACATACTAGTGAAACTGTGCCCACTGATGTTTACAAGATCGAAAGAGTTTCTTCCAGCAAATAATTTAGAGAACGTTTGGACAGTGGAAACATAATCAGTGAAATAGTCTCTCTGAAGAGCTACATATCGTTTTAGTTTGCTTGCACATCAGTAACCTCTGCTGGAAGTGCTGTTGTATTGAAGAAAGTTTCAAGAATTATTTTTTTCCTGGTTAGCAGTAGTAACCAGACTACTAAATATAGATCCACAAATAAATGAAAGAGAGAGCTGGAAACCAGATTGAGTAACATGAAATAAGAATTCTGTGGTTAAAAAAAAAAAGTAAACAGGGTTTAATGAAACTAAATCAGAACTATGAAAAGTACAATTTGTTATAGTGAAGTATCAAATTTATATGTAGATTTTATACCTCAGTGGGGGAAAATAACCAAGTCAAAAGGCAATTGTTTCTCTTTTTCAGTTGTGTGATAGTCCATAAATACCTTTTTTTTTTTTTTCTGGTGAGTCTAAAATTATTTTGGGCGCAAACAAAATGAGCATAAGAATAAACTTAGCTCTTGAATGTCGGATCAACTTTTTTTTTTTTTTAAATTTTAACTTCTTGGCTGTTGGAATTGTATCTTTTTATTACTGTCTGAAAACTGGAGGTTAACATGCTATCTAACTTTTTTTTTCCCAGACCTGCCGTTTCAGTTTATACTTGGGTCAGTCAGCTTGTGGACTTTCATGGCCAAACAAAAGATTTAAGTACACTTGGAAATTAAGTTAACTTGACGGAGTATGCTCTTGACGGAGTATGCTTAGCGCCCAAGGCTCATACTACTGTACTACAGTTTTTTTTTCATAGCAATAAATCTTTTGTTCCTTGTTTGATTTCAGTCATCAGAAAGCCAGAAGAAAAGATACATGATTTGGGTAGCAGAAGATTGGCAAAACTGAAGGTTTTCTGGAATCCTTTTTCACTTCATATTCAGATGTGCTTCATTGTCAAGTGCATATTTAGATTAGACTCTGAATTGTAATGTTGATCTGCTGCTTTTTTCTAATAAAACCTAAAGAAAAATAGCTAAATTGGCATGGTTTTTAAAGTTAACATATCCAAAAACAATATGACTATGTCATTACATTGGTCTGCATTTTTTACTGAATTGCTTTGTTGTGTTAAGAAAAATATGTGGGCTGATCTTGAAAATGAGCCACTGAATGCTCAGAGTACACATTGAATTTTCTTTTGGAAAGAAGAATGAGATTTGCTTAATGCAGAGGATATTTTTATGATAAATGCCACTGTTTGGCCAACTGTCCTGTAAAGCAAATTAAACCTAGACTCATGCAAAAGTTGTGTGGAATTATATTTGGCTCTTAATGGCCATTTTAGATTTGCTATTCCTAGTTGCTGTAGTCAGTGTTAGCTCCATTATTTCTGAAGCAGTACCCTAGGATTTTCATACACAAAGCAGAGGAAATGTTAACAAACTGTAGTTCTATGTTGCTACTTTAAAAATAGATAGGATGAGACAATGTGGGATTAATATCAGATAAAGCATCCAAATATCTAAATATCTTTCATTGACCACCCCTGTTTGGATAGCCCTGCAAATCTTATGAGATTGAAGGGGATTTATGAAGGTAATTTATCGGAAATATATTGAAGTGTGCCAAGATGACTTTAAAAAAAACCAAAACTGATTAAGTCCATCTTAGGGGTTATTTGAGAAGGCTTATTCCTTTATTACAGTCAGTGAAGAGGACAGGGTGGGTGACAGTGTAATTGATGCATTTTCTTGCTCCTCAGATACTCTGTGGTCCCTCCTGCTTTTATATTGTTTCTGAAGTACACTGTGTATTTGGTAGTGCATATTCATCACCAAAATACTCTTTTCAGTTTTTTGCTGTGTACTGGTGAATGATGATTTGGGTCATGTTTTGGATTAACTTTTTTTTTAGCTTATCTTAGCAAACTAAGACTTTTTAGGGGGTGTGTTATGGTGCCTAAAAGTGGGGTATCTGTTACCTCGGAAACAATTTCCCAAACACAAAACACATCCCTTCAAAACCAAAGATGGTCTAGACCAGAGTCAGGTAAGCTTTCATGGAATGAAAAGCAGGAGCATCAGACATACAGTGAAAAAGTCCTTTAAGTTATCAAAATGTCTTAATGTTTCAGATTTCATAAGCATATGGCACATCACTGAACACACAAAAAGAACACATTTTCACTTGATATTTCCAACTCTTGTGATTACTGCTGTAATATCCTATTAACAAAACTGAAGTGCCATGGCTTGCAAGGTAACTAGACTTGTAGACAGGCCTCAGTGTTACTATGATTTTACCTTTCTTAATTCAACAAGTCATTTTATATGTTGGTCACATAAAACTGCAGTAAAAATAATCACACAACTTAAAATCTGTGTATCAAGTTGTCAGCTTCAGAGAGCTGAAGCAACAATGTGATCTCTAGCCTAAACATTACCAGTTCTTACCTGCTGAGTATGGGGAGGGGAAGCAGCAGACCAAAGACCAAACACCCTGAGGTGTTTGGCTCAAAACCCCTCAGCTCAGCCAGTCCCATGGTAACTGGTGCTGATGAAGGGCAGTGGGCCATGCTTAGCTTGTCCATGTCTCCACAGCACACGCTCAGCACTTGTGCCGTGAGTGAACAACACAGGACTTCTGCAAAGACTGCCTGTCCCTACAGCAATGTGCAGTTCAAATCATCTGTTGTATTAAGGACTTTTCAAACATGGCCACAGAACAGCTTCCCACACACAGTTATCTCATATCTTCTCTTGCTGCAAATGGGGCTGTCACCAGAGCTCCCTGCTGAAAGTGAGCTTCCTCAGGTCTCTTTTCAGCTGCAGTCCAGGAATGGTCCTCTGCTTAAAGGCATAGTGCTTCTATATGTCAGCTTTGAATAGGAATATTAGTTGGCTCAATTAGTTGCAAGCACACTTAATTCCTGTCCAGATGGAACTTTTAGAACCTCTTTAGGTATTTTTATTATGTAATATTTTATTATTTATTTTATTATTTAACCGGTTCTGAAAAACAAAAAAAGTATTGTGTCCTTACTACATAACACATCTGTATTATGAGACATATGAATAATTTCTAGTAGAAATACTACTCTGTTCTCCAGTGCTTCAGCATTTATGGCTGTCCAGATCAGATGTAGGAGAGGGGAAAAAAAAAAGAGACCACTGCTGTCTTATTTGACATTGATAGCAAATACATGCAAGGTAAGTGGAAAAAAAAAACAAAACAAAAACAAAAACAAACAAACAAACAAAAAAAGGTAGTTGCATTTTGAAGAGAATTGGTAAACTCTCTTTTTTACCTTTGTCTGTCCTGTGCTTAGTGTATTTAGCATAAATTTCCTATGGATGCTGTAAAGACAGTGTTCTGTCCTCCATCTCTTCTCATTTGCCTCTGTGAAGACATTTATTGAGGAACACCAGTGCCTTTTAGATGAGGTGAAGTATATTACGTATTAAGGTGCAAACTTTGGATGACTACACTGTGCCAAGTCTGATTATATCATCTTCAGTCTGTTCAGATTCTGAAAGTTGCAAACCGGTTATCTTTGTGTGCATTTAACTATGACTGTTATTGTCTCAGTTTGTTTTATCAGTATTAATTTAAGTTGTATTTTAGTGACTTTATTTTTATGGTAGTTCTATATAAAGGGGGCTTAGTGGTCACCTTTCATTTTGTTACAGCAATGGTCCTCATCTGAAATATACTCTGTAAGCAAAAGGGAGAATCTTTGTTGCGAGTTAGCAACAAAACTAAGATAGTCTTTCTAGTTCTTGATCTAAATGTTCAAGTAATGTAAAGCTTTCAGAGAGATGAGCAAAATCCTGGCAAGTTTATTCTGCTGTATTTCCCCTTCAAGGTAACTAAGGAGGTGCAAATGTGCTTCAGAAGATTGACTGAGAAATAGGAACTCAGAGCTTTCCTTCACTATGTTAACTATTCCTACATGCTTTCAAATTAGGAAATGCAGAAAAGCATAAGTATTACAGAGCAGATTTTGATAGCTTTAGGAGCCCTGCATCTTATCTGAACTTAATTCTAAATAGTAGAGATTTAGCATAAGACTAAATTTAAAGATTAAATTTTAGAGATTTAGGATAAGACTAGATTTAGGATATGCAAAGTTAAAAACTGGCACATTGTCAGAGTGCTGTTTACTGTCAGGTCTATAAGAAGATTTCTTACAGTCACCTTAAAGCAAATAGTTCTCACATTTGCATCTTACTCTAATAATTGAGAATTGTTCAGCTAAACATAACTGTGCTATGTGAAGGTTGTGCACAGGGAGTAAAGTATTTTTTTCTGTAATAAGGTTTTAATGCAGATAACAAAATTGAGACATATCTAATGTATTATCTAAAGACTAGAAATTATGGCATTGAGATGAGCACATTCACTGCATTGTTCAGTTGTTTTCCTTTTTGAATCTTGGAGAATGTTTTTATAGCATTCTTCTTGCATTTCATGCAGGGTCAACTGATCCTTACCATGCCAAGCCATTCAGCAACATGATGTTATTCCATCACAGAATCAAATTCTGAGATGAAAACAAACTGATGCTTCTGACAATAAACCAAGTAATTGTCACAGCACTTGTTCAGGACATAGATAGCAACCTCTGAAACAATCATTATGGGTTTCCTTGCCTCTGAAGCAACTAGTAAGACACACAGAAGAACTTCCTTTCATTCAATTTTGAATGCATTTTCTTTCTTTTGGTAGATGGATGTCATTTGGAGTTCTCTTATAACCTTGATGTTGTTCATGCTTTGTATTCTTCAGAAAAGCTTTTTGGCATCACCTCTTGTTAAATCCTGTCTCATTTGTGTCACCTTTATCTGAGTATTTTTTTTTAATTTTATTTTCAAAGTTTGCATTATAGTGTTTAAGATAGTGATGAGGTCATATATATTGCCATTAGAGATGTGCATTATTTCTGTGTTATCCATTATGCATTCTAATAGTGCATTAAGTAAATGTTTTCAGGAACATTTAGCTTACAGTACAGGACTGAAGAAGTGACTCTTTGTTCCATTTTGCATTAAGTCAAATTTATAGATTTTTGCTTTCTTTGAGTGTATGTTGTTTAATCACCTAGCTTTGGTTATTTTCCTGTCTTAAATAACTTGGGACTTCTTTCTCACTACTTAATGATACTGGTTCAGTCACAAGTTTTGGACATTCCCACTTCTACTTTTCTCTTGGTTTGGAGCAAGCCTCTTCAGGTCATCTGGTCCAGACCCTTGCAAAGCAGGGCTGACTTCAAAGTTAGATCAAGTTGCTCAGGGCCTTGTCCAGTCAGCTTCTCTGTGTCTTGAAGGATACAAACTTCTGGCCAACCTGTTCGTGTCTGACACCTCTCATGTTGAAGTCCGTCACCTACCCCACCAGTACATAACTGGAATTTCCTTTCCTGCAATTTTTCTGTGCCTTTCACCGTGCGTTTCAAAGTTAATCATAAATCTTTACTTTTCAGATACTGTCTGCTATGTCATTTCCCTGTTTCTGGGACTATAACCAGTTGGCCATGTATAGTTTATATACTGAAAGTGAACTGCTAACAGAATCGAGGTTAAACCAGTGTTTTAAAGAGGCTTCACCACTGCTTCCTGTAAATTCTAGAAATATGCCTTTCCTACAAACTTCACTTTGGCAAAGAGAGGCACCTATCTTGTGAAGTGATCCAAGAAAAACTGTTGGGTCTGTGTCCAGTCCACAGGAAGTGGGAAAGAAGCCCAGCCTTTATTGCTGAGGCAACTTCAGCATTGGAAATATTCAGACCAAAGAGTCTGACAGTAAGTTTTGCAGTTGCCTTGGCTGCACGATGAGCTCTGGATTGTTTCAGAGCAGAAACCTTGTTTCAAGTTCGGTGAAAAGAGGAAGAATTTTCTAGCTGCTGTTTTCTGTCCTGGTTTCAATGTACCTGAATTGATTAATCAGGGTATCCGAGTCTCTAATGGACCTTTTTGGTCTGAAAATGTATTCAGGTAGCTAACCACATTAGCCAAATAGCAGTTTCAGATCTATGCCAGTTAGATAGACACAGCTCAAATGACCAGTTCTGGTGGTAAGTATTCTAGGATCCTGGGATGTAACAGGTGTCACTATAGATGATCGCTGTAATATGGTAAGGGATGGATTGTTGCATGCCAGTGACCCTTTGCTTGCCCTCCCTCCTGTAGTCTTGAGTCAGGGAAGTGCTTGGAGTGGAAAGATTCATTTCCATTACTCCAAAGAATTTCTCCCCATGTGAAATGATGAAAGAAATGTATGTTTGAGGCAGTGAGATCAAGTTGCACATATAATTCTATTTAGATGTGGCTGTGCATATATGGTGAATGAATGAAATAAATCTCAATCCCCAAAATCCTCTCTCACATTCCTAGATGCTGAAAACCACAGTAACCAATTCTGTATGACCCACACTCAAGGCTTCCTTGAAGGTAGAAGCTCTCAAAATTACCCTTGGTAGTCAAAGCCAAGCATTCCGATATGGCCTGGTTTGTTTGTGATCCTGAATGTGAATTATTGAAAGCAAAAGCAGAGAATTATTCAATTACAGATTGTGCATATGCACGCATTTGTGTGAAGTAGTTTAGACTAAGCACATTAAACCACTTCAATTAGAACTGAAGTTCAACCCCACAGCAGGCTGTTTTACTCCTATGTTATCTGCTGTGGCCATGCTTAACCCTGCTTGTCTTGTTTGGTGCATAAATTGGTCACTGCCATCTCAACCCTGCTCAGTTGGGTCCCAGGTGTGATGAAAGCTGCATTGTTCTCATTTCTTTTCATGGCTCTGCTCTGCTGGGAGGCATTGTGTGCCATTTCCGCTTGTGTTGTACTTTTGCCTTGAAAAGTGCTTTTCAACCCTATGCTGAAAAATGTCTTGAAGGAAATTGTGTCTTCTTCTGAGTCATGGCTTTTGTAGAAACCAGACCCTTAAGGTCTGGGTTTTTTCTGGCTACAAAGTTGCTGGGAGCTGGGTCTCTTGAGTGTGTCAAGATCAGTCTCCTAAGATATGCTTTGTTCCTCTGACACTTCGGTCCAGTTATATCAATGATCTTCCAGCCTTACGAATGCTTCAGAGGCCATTTAAGTATAATCCATTAACGCTGTTGGTTCCTGCAGTCAGGTTTGTGACAAATGCTGCAGTGATCTTAAATAATCACTGACATTGTTAAAAAGAAATTGTCATGTTCACGTTCCCAAAAATCCCACCCCCAACATTTTGCCAGCAAAGAAGGGATTTTTTGCCTTTGTTAGGCCAGTAAGTAGAGATGACTCTTCAACTGCGCTCAGGTGCTGGCATTTTAGAGCTAGTGGCTCACTCCAGTTCAGCACCCTGCTCTGCTCTGCAGCTGATGTTGGAAGCCACCTGCCCACGAGCACCTCCCTGCCCCTGCCACCATGCAACATGGACATCATGGACAGGTCACATTATGGTGAATGGTAAATTGGCAGTGCCTCTCGTGTGGTGTTTCATCAGTGTCTGCTGGGTTGTTACATGCAGCTGACATCACAACATAACCAGCGGGTGTAATATCCACATCCCAGGAAAATTTTGGTATAGCAGCAGTTGACTGCTGCTGTACTGATGTATTGAGCCTCAGACTTGCTTCTGACTCATTTACTGCATATTCTGAATATTCTGGTTCAAGTCTCTGTATCTCATGTAGGAAATACCAGAGGAATGTGTCATGGACTTTCTTCCAGACATGGGGTTATTTGAGTCTGCCCATTAATTGCATGTTTGACTTGGACATCCACAAGACACATTAATTGTTCTCATCCTGTCAATGATATGTGGGAAATTAAAAAATACGTCCATTAGATGTGATTCTGGCCGTAGTACTGGAAAGGCTGATGTACAAGTTTCCCCTCATTTTTCTAAGAGATGACAGAACTGGAGTCATAGTAATGATGGTAATGTGGCTTGGTGGGGACCTTAGTGATAGTGGAAATGCCTTTATCACTCCTTAAAAGCTGTTCAGTGATGCTGTCCCTTTTCCCAGACATATTGATGGAAAAATATGGAGCACTGTGCAAAAGAGTTCTGCTGTGCTTGATCTCAGGCATGGGTGTCAGATGACTCTTTTAGGAGCATACATCTCTTCTGCCTTGCAACATACTCTCCTCAGCAGCAAAAAGGATTACAGAGCATATACCTATGTATGATTTTTAGTATGCTGTTTTTACAGTCCTTAATATTGCTGTTTAGAGCAGTAGGAGCTGGTGGAGACTGGTTTGTCCTTAGTTTTGTGGACTTCATTAATGTAAGGTGGGTTTTTTGGGGTTTTGTTTTTTTTATGTTTTCCTTCACTGTGTTCACATTCCATGATATTGCAGCTCCATAAGGAATTTAGATGAATCCTATGCATCCCTGATGGAACTTGGCTGTAAGAAGGGCAAATTCTGCCAGAAACACAGGGAAGAACATAGCACTTATGGATACCGACTCCCCTGCCCTGCACCAACCTTTACCCAAGCCTTTTTTGAGATACAGTAATTCAGCATCAATTTCTTCCTGTAGTAATCTGAGGTCCACTCTAATTGCTGCATGAAGGTACCTGCTTGTTTCTTCATTAAACCATGCACCTCAAAAGCTGTGCTTCATAGTATTACCACTGACAGTTTTGCCTTAATTAATGGCATGAGGTTCTTTAGACAAGTCTGCCTAATGTCTGCAGTATTGACAAAGTTAGGGGAACAGTCACCTCTGTGTATATGCTGTGTCTTCCTCCTTTGCAGAGTTGTTCACCACAGTTATATTATCACTGGGATTATGCTGTGTCCTTCCTGCCACTCCTCAAGCAGATGATGGTGAGGACCTGGGGCTGACGTGGCATCGGTAAGGTGTTTGTGAGAAGCAGCCTCTGACAAGTAGTTATTTGATGTGTTGGGCACTTCCTGCTAACACTGTGGGTGACTCCATACATCTTTTGATAATAGAGCAGTTTAAAACCCACAATAATTAAGCCATATGTGTGTGCTCATTTTCCTCCCTCCTTTCCCATTCCATAAGCATCTTTACAATTTGTGGATAAGAAGGAACTTAGATGGTGCTAGGCACAACTGTACCCCAAAAATGAGGAGTAGAAGAGTTATTTTTACTACCATGGCGGTATATACATATAACTAAGATGCAAATTTTCAAAGAGACTGCAACTTGAAGAAATCCAGTTAGATGTAATTGCACTGTATGCAAACTTTTGTATGTTTGTTTGTTTTTTTTAAAAACTGATGAAGTGAGCTTTGACTTCTGACTTGATTATTCAGAGTATGAAGCTTATTGAAAGCTAAGCTGTTGCAAAAGGCTAATGAAGTGATTTTTCCTGCATCCTGTGGATGTAGCTTGATGATTGTAAAGTTCAGCTCAATTTTTTTTAGGATGTGCCTGGACTAGGAATGTTAACTAGCTAAAATAGATTTCATACAGCTGTATATAGTCAAGGAGCGAAGAAGTAGAAGCTCATATTCTACCTGACACTGTTCGGATTAAAAGGTAATGTGGAACGTGTGACCTGGAACAGATTTGTTCCGTGGTGGCACAGAAAAGAAAAGAAAAAAGAACCACAGAAACAAACAAATGAAAAACTCCCACATAAAAACCCAAACAAGCAAACAAAACCAGAAAACAAACAAACAAAACCCCCACATATCAAAAGAAAGCACCAGCCCTGCTAGTCCCCCTACTATGTTTTAATTTTTGGCAGTTATGGGGATAGTAAAAAAGCTTCAATGAACAATTGAATATGTTGCTTCTTTGATTTCCTCAAAGATTAATTTCTAATGCATCTCTACTTACTGAATGCAGGAATTTTCTTCTTAACCAGTTTTTGCTGTCTCTGCAACCACTCTAGATGACAAATATTCTGGGTCAGCACAGGGGCAAGTTATGCTTTCCCAGGAGTCATTCTGTTCATTCAAGTAGCTTACAATAGATACATGTGGCTGAGTCCTAGGAAAAAAAAAAATTATTTTTCTTGTAAGTTAGAAGAGCCAAATATTGTACGTGATCATTAATGGAAAAAGAGATGTCTTAGACTGTCGTGAGACAGGTTAGTTTTACCCTACTGATGATGTGTTGTTGAATAGTAAGTTTGAGCTAAACTTAAACCATTATTTTATGATCCTTTCTCTGAAACTAGTGACTGAGTTCAAGCCCATGTGCCTCTTAAGGGCAGGTAACTAATGCCTGTCACCTCTGGGGAACTTCCCACCCAGTGAGAAAGGCCAGCTCTGCATGTTGCTACTGCAGATGCACAGGGATCTTTTGCTTTGGACTGCGGCTGCAGAGCACAGCCCAGCAACCTGGACCCCTAAGTTTTGTGGTAGGCACAGAGACAGGTTATAAAGAGACAAGAACAGAGGTCTATTAAGATATGATGGCAACTGGAAATGAACAGGAAACATTGTGAAGAGGCATCACTCTGAAGACTTGCTCATCATGACTCCTTGTCACTCACGTGGCATCACTTTTGTCTGCTTCACAGGAGGGATTTCTGGATATCCTGAAAGAGGTGGACATACGGAAGCAGGGGAAGTGTCTTTCTAATTGTCAAAGCAGCACCAGACCCTTAGGACTGGAGTTTCAGTAATGGGACTTTCACTGAAGCACAGCAGTGATGGTTGTGTCAGAATGGCCATTGTGGTTGCTCCATGCCCTGTTCAATTTACGTTTGCAAAAAGGATAGTCCACAACAGCCATCCTCCTCATTGGAAAGATTGTGCTTGTCTTCTTCTCCCTTCTTCTGTGCGTGTGTAAAATAGGGGTATTTTTAAAGAGAAGGAAGCTTTGATTAACAGTCAAAGGAAAAACAGTGGTTAGATTCTTTTTTTTTTCTTTTTTTTTGTGAAAAGGGAGAGTTGCAAGTATGGTGAAGCAGAGAATCTTAAGATAATGTGTTTAGACTGAAATGTCTCCAGTGAACTGCACAGAAAGCCCTGCTAGTCAGGATTCTGCAGCTGTCAGCATGAGTATCTAGTTCACAGGAAGTAGAAAAATAATACATAAAGCAATTTTTTAAAGAAAAAGAAAACAGCAGTTTTGTGGCTGAGTATTTTGAAATCTTTATCCTTAAGGAAGAACACAGAACACATCATTTTGCAAAGAATTGGCAAAGTATCTGATGATGACAGCAAAAAGAACTCACTTTTTCCTTTTTGGTGGGGTCTATTTCTTGATATTCCAACATGTCTTTTCACTTTTCTTTTCCTCTTGTCTTGAAGGCCAAAAATGTAACTCTGTGGTTACATGAGAGGTGTAATCCTGGGGCAAAGCAGGAGGCAAGCAGGTGTGATGTATTGCTGCTCTTGTGTTGCTCTGCACTTTCCTTGGTTGTAATTATTCCACAATTCTGCCTCCCTCTATTTCCAATGTTACAGACAGTCGTTTCATGTGGCTTTTCCCTCACCAAATCAGAGCAACCACCCACATTTCTCTTGCTGAACTCAAACCATGGACCAAAGACACCATCAAATTTCAAAACCTTCCCTACACAGAGTGTATCTCAGTGACATGATCTCCTCTCTGATTTCCCTCCCTGTTGAAAAAGTATCATGTATTTAGAGCCCCACTGAGAGAGGAAATCCATATCTGTGGTTTCATTTAACTGGCTTTCTGACTGACTCACCATGACAGCCACAGCAAAGGCATGGCTAGTGCCAGCCCTGGGCTGCTGTGGCTGCCAGTGGCCACCCAGCTCCTACTTTCCTTGCCATTATCCTCAAGTGACACGTTTTGCCTTGGATCACTTGACTGCTCTCAGTGTGAATGGATTTTGTTGCACCTACTCATAAGGCACAACTCTCTTCAAAGTGGCAGCTTAAAGCCATGGCAAAGGCAAAATTGATTGATGCCAGAACTGGTATCCAGATGGTATATAAAGTGCCTGAAAGCATTTTGATTTTTGACAGTTTTAAAAGTGTAAAAACAAAAAAACAAACAAACAGAAAAACCCAAAACAAATGAACAAGCAAAGAAATGCTTCTTTGGTTTGGTACTATGAAGGGTATTAGGATCTTGCCAGCGGCTGTCAGCCATCAGCATGGTTTTTGTCCAGCTAATAGTACCGATTAAAAGCTAACTTAAAATCAGGGAAAATGGAGCAGCTAAAACTACATGTCTTTTGATAGCAATCTCCTCCCTTTTGAGTTGAATTTTGAGTTTCTCCCAAGATGTGCAGTCTTTTCTCCCTCTCTGTAATGAAAACCTTTCAGAAAACTTCTGGGCACTGCAAGCAAAATCTTTTGTGTAGCACCAAAGGATCAAGTCTTAGAGAAAACCATTAAACAATTGTTTTAAACAGATTTGAAATGTTTGTATTGGCCCACTTTTTGGCACCACCTTTATTTTTTCTTAAAGCCAGAAGCATCAGTTACTATGAGTACAACTGTGCAAGGCCACAGGCAGCTGTAAAATCATATGGAAGAAATTAAAACCTCTTTCCTGTGCCTAATAATGCTGTAAGTTCTGTGATCTGAAATTTTAGGAACTTGTAGGGTTAGCAGTAATAACCAGCTGTCCTGTCAAACTTTGTCATAGCTGGCTTAAAATGTAGGAATTACCCTTGTCCAAAGTATTCCACTTTCGGGCCTTTCCAAAAGACTGAGGAATGCAAGGAATAAGAAAGCAAAACTTTCATGCTTGTATTAAACAGCATTCCAGGTGTGACTGAAACTATTCGCAGCTGTCTACGAAAACCCAGCCTGTTCTTGGCACCATGTTTTGATTCAATGTACAGTGGTTAAAATTTTCAAGACAGTTATGCATGATTTTTGTTCAGTTTGTAGGCTTTGCTTTGACAGACAGCCTAAATTAAACAGCAGAGGTGGCTTCACTTATTAATTTGCACTGCTGATAAATGGTCTCTCCTGTGCTTGACTGGTTAAGTAAATTGAAAGCATCTATGATAGTGTTTTTCTATTTTATTTTTTTTCTCTCCCTGACTAGGTGAACCACAACTTCTCTGCTTTTTTGGTTTTCAGCTCAGCTACACAGAGCTGAATTTCAGTCCTGATGGTCATTGTGTGTACTGGTATTGCGCTTGTGCTTTAATCCTCAGTCTTGTTTGCTTTGAAACCAAAGAAGAAATTTACAGGATCTTATGTGATTTCCACCATGGGTTGTAGGATGAAAATAATAGTGGTTCCTGGGAATTTTCCTTTCTGTGTTTATAGTTTATTGTGCTTCAAGAAAGGGCCGAGAACTGACTTAAATTTTCATATTACTCAGCTGAAAAAAGCAAGTAAGTTTTCAATTATATCTGATAAACTGTGAATGTTAAGAAGAGAGAGGCGAAGATTAAATAAAATAGCTGCTCTGAACTTGTAAGTGAAGGCCAAAGAAAACCCTCAGAAGAGGACATTGGTTTTCTACCATGACACGATAGGACTCCTTTCCTGCTGCATGGCTCTACCAAAAAAATTTCTCTGGGCTCTAAATGTCATCCTTTGGCAACTGCACCATGTGCCGAAAAGTTAAGGTGGGGAAACTGTTTCAGGTCATGAGTCTGAATTTTTTTAAACTCAGATCAGGCATTTGCAGAAAGTTCCTGAGCTGAGTTTGAGTGACACCAGAGTTCAAAAGGGAAAAGTGAGAGGGAAGGCACTGAGCGTGTGGCTGTGCTGTCAGCCTCCAGCACATTTGGTGCTGAGCTGTGAAGCACAGGTTTTTACTCTTCATGCTTCTGCTTTCTTAACTGTGAATGTGTGGATTTAGTGTGTTAGCTACGGTTTAAGTAGATTGTTTAAAATAATTACATTTCAGAGACCATTACTCAGTATTTTTTACTCTTGTTCATGTCACGTAATAGTCATCATCTGTTTGAAATTAAGGCTTCACATGGAAATAGTCCAGAGTGTAATGGCTATGTTCTTATTTGGATGTGTTTCTGTTATTTTTTATATAGTTCTGACTGAAAAGAAAAAGGAGGTTACAGTGGTATTTGGGGTATTTCAATGTCAGGAGCAACTCATAGCATAACTAATTTCCCCATGAAAGCCCGACCACCAGCTACAAAATAAACTTCCATTATTGTTCCTCTGTTTAAGTAGCACTTCCAGTGGACTTTCCTTCATCTATTTGCATTGCCCTGATAACAGCAGTTTGCTCCCTGTGAGCCTCCTCTGCTCTGTCAGGCAATGTTTCCACCAGATTGTGGATGGTTTTCCATGATGGTTTGTCAGGGGAATATGTCAGTGGTGTCTCCTAAAAGGCAGGATGTGTTAGCTAGCCCTTTTCTCCCTCCTTGTCCTATCTCCTATCTTTTCTTATAACAAAGAAAATGTTGCACACCTTGAAGTTAAGGTGTAAGAAAAATTGTTGTCTCGGGGCTTTAAAGGAGGGGTAGGTACGTTCCTGAGGATGGTGGCCCTCAGAACACATCCTTCTTTTCCCAGCTAAACTGACCTTCACAGACTGCTGCAGTACAACACGAGCTCCCAAGCTCATACCTGGTTTTACTATTGGTGTTCACAGAAGTTTGAAGTTGCCTCATGTGGCTGCCTGGTCTTAAAACTGAAACATCCTTATCTGTTTATGGTAACACTCTCAAGGCACTTGTTTAATCTGTTTGTGTTGTTGCCTGAGGCGTTTTTGGGGAGCAGGAGTTCTGTCCTCATCCTCTCTTGGCACGCTTCTGCCCTGAAACTGAGGGTGGCTGTTATCTCCCAATGCACATTCCTCTGAGTGGCAACTGGTGAGATGACTTATGTATCCATAAAAAGCCAGCCCCTCTGATACCAGCTTCACAGCCACCCCCTTCTTGACATGAAAACACTTTGTTTACCAGAAACCTGTGTTATATTGTAGATCTGCTCTAAATTTAGATCTGTGCTAAACACACTTTTGCTCAACATCCGCTATCAGTTGCTGCTTCTTTATTTAATACAATTCCTGTGTTATGAAACTTGCCTTGGTTTCTGTTTGCTCTGACTTTTTCCTGAGGTGCCAGTCATCACTGTTTATGCTTCCTGATATTTTTAACCAAATCAAGTGTTCATTCTAGAAGGAAAAGATTTGGAGGGGGAAGCTTTGTAAGATGTAATTTTGTCGTTGTCCTAACCAGGTCTTCAGGGTTTTTATGTTTAAACACTTGGATTTTTGATTCAATCCTGAGTAAGCATTCACATCCTTTGTCTAGTAAAGTTGGGGGGTTTTTTGTGAGCACTGCTTCAAATATTTTATTCTTCATTAATATTGATGGTGGTTCAATCACCAGCATCAAGTTTCTTTTCTCCTTTTTACAGGACAGGCTCTTCACAATAAACCCTGGACTCCCTGACAAAATTTCAGTGATGGGAAGTTCTTTTTCCATTTAATACTGTTGTTTCTGGCAACTGACTTGTAACTGTGTAATGGTGTCCAATTGAAAGTTAATAACCTCATTTGCTTTTCAGAGTGCTTTACAGCAGGCTATGGACAGATTGTCAGTTCCCCTTAGCTAGCAGTGCTTGAGGTGATCATTTCTGTCCTCTGTGTGTTTGCCAAAAATGAAGCAATCCATTGCATGCTTTCCTGGACCCTTCCTGTTATCTTCCTCTGCCCTGACACATCTGACAGCTGCTAACTATACCATGTAAGTCACTTTGCCAAATGACTGAGGTCCTTTCCTTCGTCTTTAGTGAGTTTTCACTTCATTCAGGTGAAATGCTGCTTAAATATTTACATTCCAAAGGGTCTCTATGGACTCAATACCATAATATTCAACTCCTTCATTCTTCCAGGTATGTGTAAATCCAAACTGTTCTTTCCATCAGTTCTCATTATGGTCTGATGTCTGAGAACTGCACGGGGCAGAAGGTGCTTGGGCACACACCTTCAGTGCCCGGTGAGCTGGTCCCAGAGCACCCGAGTCCCTGAAAATGCTTCTCTGCTGGATAGACCCCCTTGCTCAAACCAGACCTTTAGTAACCAAACCATCTGCTTGTGGACTCACACCCCCCTTCTGACTGCTGTATGTTGAGAGAAATATGATGGAAACAGTAGTTATTTTCCACGTTGCAAAATCATTTTTTGTGTGTAATAAAGCATAGCAAGTAGTTACAGTGGAAAATAGCTGGAGAACTGTTTTTTAGTATAAGCTTCTGTATGCATATTAAAAATGCCTATATTCATGCATAAATATAATTGAAATATATTAATATGTGTGTAGTGGTTTGGTATCTTTGGTGGGGTATTTTACAGAGGGATTAGGGTTAGGTGGACCATGGTTTACAGTTAGAAAAAGACAATTGAATCACTGTCCATATTTATTGATGGGAATTGTATGCTAGTAAGCAAAGTTACTTTAAGGGTATAGATAACTGGCCTGCAAAATTAGTTATATCCAAATAGGCAAACTGCTGTGTATTGATGTGTTTAGGGGCAGTCTTTGTTAGTCCACTTGTATATGTTCCTCTGTTGCCATTCCACACACATGTGCATAAGCAGGCTGAGCATAATCTCTTTGTCATTTACTTTGCTAATGTGCTGTTAATCAATCCTCTGCGTGTAGTTGATTCATCTGTAGAGTTTAGCAGTGATATTTTATGTGTTTAGCAAAGTGAGGTGCTTTGTTTTGCAGAGCCAGCTGTCCTCTGTCTTGCTGTCCTGGCTGTGACCCGCACTGGGTGCAGTGCTGCAGGGTCCAGCTGGGCAGCAAGACAGCAGCCAGGCCAGGGAGAAAACAGCCCTCTGCTTGGGGGCTGAGATGCTTTGCCCATCAACCTCTTGCTGTCTTGTATAAGCTGAAACTCACTCACCACAGACCTTTATCTCTAGGAGCGTATTTATCCATCAAGCTTGATAGGATTTTTTTTGTCTGTCCAGATAGACCTAAGTTTTTACAAGAAGATAATGGATTAATAAATTTTGGGTTATTGTACCTGAGGAATACAAGGCAGTAACTTAATTTCTCAAAGTCTGAGTTAGGACAGTGTAATATTAGTGGGGAGCTCAGAAAGATCATCACTGCTTGGAGAAGAAAGATGAGCCTGTATTTTATATAGAGATACTGAGGGGGAAAAAGAAAAGGTGAAGGAGCCCAATGGGTTCTCTGGGCTCTACCGATAAGAAAGGATTCTATAGATGAACAGACTTATTTGCAGCACTGAAACCCTGTTTGTGTTCCCTGACCTTCATTTCAGGTTGTGCACAACTTGCAGTAAAGGAATTGCCTTACCAAGGGATAAATATGGTCTTTTGGCAATCTCCCTATGTAGGTCAATAAAGAGTCCAGGGCACCTCCTTGTTCCAATACCCTTCTCCTTGCCCTTGTTCTCCTTCTCCACACAGGCATTTGCAGCTGCTACCATGCAACTGGTTTGTTGGTGGGATATAAGAAGCCAGGAAGTCGGAGCACCCTGGAATGAAGGCAGAGGGATAGGCAGCAGCCCTTACAGTTTGCTTGTCTTGGACCTCATAGCACATTTTGTTTACTTTGTTTCTGTGAAACAAATGCCAAGTCAGGAATGGTGTTATAACTTTCTCAGGATTATAAATGGCCCTTGAAAATTAGAAAAACAAAAACCTGGATTAAATCAGGTTTGTCTTGATATTAGTTGCTCAGTGTTTTATCTCTTTTTCTATGGGTTTAAGTTCCTATGTTTACTGATTTGAACTGAAATCGCACCTTTCCTTTGCTGCCTTTCCTGGCTGGTAACATCAGTATCACAACCTCAGAAGCCGTGCTGCCTACTGAGATAGGCACTGGACCTGGATGGCCTTTTCCTCCTTATTGTGCCCTGAAGCTGCAGTTTCTTCTGGTTACATGCCAGAGGCAATTGCACATGTCATACCTTGCATTGCTTTTTCTCAGGGGCTGTTGCCAGGGCTCAGCAGAAAGAATTTCAGCTGAAGGAGCAGTTACTGAAAGCTACTGGGGACAAAATTAAAATGAGAAAATCACTTGGTGTCTGCAATACTATGTGATTGCAGGAATGTGTAAAGAGGAAGAGTCCTTAATTAAAAGCTTTCAGAAGTCTTATTGAAATCAGGTGTCTAATCCTAGAGGTAGAGCTTCTTTTAACTAGATAAGACATACTGGCCTCACATGAAGAGAACAAACTCAGCTGAAAATCTGCTCTGCTTTGACATCGAATGAAAGTGTCCAGAGATGGAAAGGGGTTTGAATAATAGCAACACTCAAAGTTAGCAATAGTTTTTTGAAAGTGAAGACATTCAACACATTATTAAAACACAGTTTGGGTTATATTGCCTTCATCAGGGTAAAGTCTAGGTGCAGGAGTATGTGCTTATCAAGACACGTCAGCAGATGAAGCAGGTGGTTGTCTCAAATGTGCATCATCTGCTTTGTGCAGACTTGGATGGATGGACAGATGGATGTGCCCATCACTGTTTAGCTAATGTGCAGCCCCCACATTTTCTTTCCTTTCCTCTTCCCCAAACAACCTCCATGAATCTTATTTTTTTTTAAATGTTGGCAACAGCAAGTTATAGGTGGAAAAAAAGAAGTTATTTCTTTGTTCATTTTTCCTTTTGTCCTGCTCTCTCAGGCTTTAATCTGCAATTTGCAAATTTTTCACCCTGCCTGGGTGTTTCTTTACTTAACTGGAAATGCACATTTGTATAGCCTGTATTTGTATTTGGGCAAGTTCTTTGGAGGGCAAAAGGCATAAAAAGCAAAAAAAAAGGAAGCTTAAGAAACTAGGAAAAAGTGCCTACAGGAATAGAAAAAATGGTAGACGTATCAGGAGTGGTATAGTGTCATACTTTGAGTTCAGTTTAGTTTAAACAGGCCAGATTTTAAGTTCATGTCTTCTGAACCAGTAATATGCAACATACTGGAAGTCATATAATATCCCTATATCACATGAATATCCTGTACCCATCAATATTGTGCTCCTGTTTATGAATGAAAGTGACAGTTGTCATACATGGATTGGATTTTTGTATCCGGGCTATATACATATATTTTTATTTTTTTTTTCAGTTGAAGTAGTTCAGAACTCAGTTTGAAAGGATCACATTTACCCAGAGCTTTCGAGTGGTGGCAGAGCACAGAGGATCACAGAGAAGCAGTGACACACTGTGCATCCTTCATGTCTGTGCTCTACAGATTAGCTGTTTTTAAAACCAAGCAAAACCAAAAAAGCCAACTTGTGTACATATAAGCCCTTTGCTTCCTTCCTTCAACTATCAGTGGATCAGAGAAATAGCTTCTCTGCTTCTCCATTGGCTCCATATGTTTGAAGTGGTGTCTAATGGGGAGACTGTATCTATGGAAATACAGTTATCAGAAAGAGACACTCTGAGTTCACGTGGACAGAATTGCATTAAGAGAATGTCTAACAGTTAACTGCCCTGGAGTGGTATGCTGGAGAGACACAAAGTATGAAGTTTGCCCAGTTTCATGTAGAAGAAGGAGATGTGCTCCAGAGCTGACCTTCAGCTGGGCATGAAGGCACATGGGAGCTCTTCTCTGATGAAGAAGGGTGCAGAGGTTAGAAGCAAACATCAGGGAGATGCTTTTAGTTTTGTAGATGAATGGAGAGGAATAACTAAATATCTGGGAGAAGCTGATATTACAACACAGGCCTCTACAAGCAGCTGTGAAACAGAGCTAATCTGCTTAAGGAAGTAAAAAGATGAAAATATTCTTGGCTTGTGGATGGAAAATGTCTGTTACCACAGATGTAACTCTGTTTTTTTAATTTAGCAATTCACACACCTCCACTCCCACCTCTTATTCCCAATAAAATCCATGGATCAAAGGAATAGAAAGTTGCGGATCAGCCTCGCTGCTTCTGAGGCTTTGAAATAGCGAGTGGGCTTTCAGGATGCTGTAATGCACAACCACATCAAAAAGCTGTGATGATATGAACAGATCCTTTCTATCTAGGTTTCTGGGTAAGTATTTGCCAGGGTTTATCTAGGATGTCACTGGGCAGCAGCCTGTTGTGACCTGTTCCTTCATTTATCTCCTAAGAAATTCCTCAGAAAGTATCTTGGCTGCTGAGTAAAGGGGGAATTTGTGTAATGTGAACCTTAAAGAGGAATGATGATATTGCTCCCACACAAATGCATCATTGTGGTAAGGAGATGAAGTGGGGTTTAGCTAATCATTAACATTGACTTAAAAAAAAAAGAGTTATTGTTGAAATGAAGGGAACAAGCTTGGGTTTGTTTTGAGGTTTTTGTTTTGTTTTGTTTTTCCCCAAAGTCACAAGTTCATATGGACTAAAAGATGCCTGTCTTGGTAAAAGGTTATTGTTTCTGGAACTATGAATTCAATTTTATGTGTATCTAGTACCTGTGATTCCCATTTCAGATATCCAGGGAGTAATTGTTGCCATCTCTGACTCTCTAAACTGAAGTTGATCTGTAGGAATCTAGACAGACCTGATTGAGCAAGACATTAACTGGGACACACCAGTCAATCAGCAAAATCACAGAGGTGATTACTGGTGTTGCAATGAGTAACAGGCTTTGTAAGTGGACTATGCATGTAATTTTAGCTCTGATTCTTGAGATATAATGTTCATGTGCTTTCCTCTGAGATTTCCTCATGGACATAGGTTGGTAGTAAATTGTAGGTTGGCACACATAAATTAGACCTAGGAAATTTCTATAGCCCTCACAGTCTCTGGGATAGCAAAACCAAAGCCAATAGTTTCCAGTTCACCTACCTGAATTGCAGAAGCCTGAGTTGCTTACCAGGTGTCTGAGGCTGAGACACCTCAGTGAGCAGAGTGTAATGTAGTATGGTCCTTAGGCATGGGGTTACCAAGAAGCTCCTTGTATTTTGGTAAGCAGTATGTGGTAATGTTTGCTTTCAGAGTTTGCTTAAGATCTGATGAAGTCCAATCTGTGCCACATATGATGGAACTGGATTATCCAGTCAAAATTGTAGAAGTTCTCTGAAGTTTTTGATCCTGAGAGTGAGCCTCCTTACCAAGTAGTTTTAACCCATCACAGCCTTTAGCTGCTGGGTTACCAACAAGTCCAATTCATGATATGCAGGAGCTTATGCTGGTTCTGTGGTATAGATTGCAAAGATGATTAGAAAATTCACATAGATTTTAGTGGCAAAAGGAGAGACTGTTAAAGGAGATTATGCAAGCCCTGTCATTTGTGTGGGTCCATGCTCTTTGCAGTTCTCCAACATCCACAAACATCATCATGGAAGTTATAGAATACAACTCTGAGAAGTCCTTTCAGAAAGCATTTATATATTGTCTGTGAATTTGTTTAATTATTTTGTTAGCTGGCTGATACTATCAACATCCACAAACTCCTGCAGAGTAAGTCACTGAAGTTCACTATTTTCTTTATAAGGAATTGTTTTCTTTCAGCTTTTTAAAACTGGTTTCTAGCCAGTTTCCTTGAGTGTTCTCTAGATCCTAGTATGGGGTTTGGTGAACAACAGTTTGGCATTCAGCAAGGCCACCAGATTTGGTATTATGTCATGATATTGATGTTGCACTGTGTGATATCCCCTAGCTCTGCCTTTTGCAAATTGAAGAGTCCCAGTGTGTTACCATCTCTCCTTGCTGGGGGTCTGCACTGTCCCCTTAATCACTTTAGTTACCATTTTCTGTGCTTCCTTTAATTTCACTATGTCTTTCTTTAGGCGCAGAGACCCAAAACACACATCATTTTCAGGATGTAGGCCATCAACTTCATAAGTGGTGGTAAAATATTCCCTTCTGTCCTCTTCTCGTTACCCTTCCTGGTGATGCCTAACGTGTTTTTTTCCTTCTTTCTGCTCCTGTATGGCATTAGAAACCACCAAGAGCTGTCAATGGTCACTCCAAGTTCTCTTTTCTTGGTTGTAACTGCCTTTTCCAAGCTTCATATCATGTGGGCACAGGTAATCTATTTTTCTCTAGGTGTATTTCCTCACTTACCTTGACACCAAATCTCACCTGCCATTTTTCTGCCAATTCAGCTCTCTTGAGCTGATAGAATTCAGAATGGCATTTGAACCAGAGCCTGTAAGTGGGAAAAACTGCTGATGAAGTGTGTAAAGAAATTGGAAAATACTAGTACTGAGTGTTAACAAACATGCCAAGTGTGTCTGTGCATCAACTGTGATCAAGAAACAAGTGGCCTGTAAAGGACCCCAGCACTGATGACTGAGTACCACACCTGGGCTTGTCACAGAGGTCAAGCATAAATAATTCTGGCCATTAGATAGGAAAGATGGGATCCAGAGCCAAGATGCACAAGAGATACCAGCTCACGTCTAGATGCCAGCCATAAGATTAACTGGCTTCATAATATCCTTTCGGGAAGTTAAAATGATTTTTAAAATGATTTACCTAAATGCATTTGCAGTAAATCTGCAAATCTATCTGCTTCTTAAGCTTGGTCTGTTGAGGCTGCACCATTAATTTCAGAGCTAGCAGTAAACTAAAGAGGTAAGTTATTCAGTTGGTCTCATGTGATTGCAGGGACCACCCTGACACAGTAACCAGCTTTCTTACTTTCCCTAATGTCTGTACAATAGCAGAGCTGGAAAGTCTGGCTTGTGTATCTTTGTATTGCACCCAGTCTGCAGTATGATGCTGTGGATATTAATGTGTCTTCAGAAAGCTGGTTGCAATTGTGATAAATCAAGCAAAATCTAATTACATAAATATGTTAGAAAACATATACTGTTTAAAGAAAAATGTTTGGTTGATATTGTGGATCGATATTGGGGGATCTGGGAGATGTACGTGCTCTCTCTAGGGATGTATTCTAATGCCAGGTGTTACAATACGCTAGTGTATGAAGTTCCCTTTAAATTGTGTCTTAATGAATAACAGGTGATTAGGCAAGACATGTGATATGTAAAGAAAAATCAAACTTCTATTTGCAGTTGCTGTAATGGTGAGAATCACAGACCTGGCTGTGGCTAGAAGAGCATATAGACACCAGACTGAAATTTTCTTTGTCAAAACTTAAAATCAGTATCATGACACATAAAGAACACATTTCTCTAAAGGCACGTTAAAACCCCTAATTGTAAACTCCTTTTCAAAACATAGCTTTAGAGGGTACCCTAGGAACCACACTGCAGTGAGTCTGACTCCCAGCAGCAACAAGATGATAGAGCTGATAGCCTGGAATAAGAGCACGGGGCAGGTACATATAAACACGGCCTGTGGGAAGCAGTCAGCATGGCTATTTTAAAGGGAAACACACCAGTGTAGCTTCCTGGGTCCTATTATAACCTCCCTGTGTAGTGTCACTAAGTATATGGTTAAGGAGGATTTGGGAGGGGATTGTACATGGGTTTTCAAACAGCATAAGGCAAGGGTCCATACCAGAGGTTAGTAAAAAAAATTAAGTTGCTGTGGGACTGGAGGAAAGACTTGTCTAATTTATTTTTTTATTTTTTTTTTTATTTAATGGACAGAAAGCTGATTAGAGGACAAGATTCTTTCCATTCAAATTTCAGATGCTTTGAAAAAAAGAGCCTGGTCCAAGTTCACAATGAAAATTCGCATTTTAATTTCCCTGTGAGACAAAGTACTTAATGAACATTGTATGGAACAGGATTCTGGGTGAACAACCACTCTGTTCAACGTCACCAATAATGGGCGTGTGGCCTATTCATTCAGGACTTAAAAGGGCAGGTATAGCCAGAAGGAAATTAATGGCCCACAGACATGCAGAATCCAAGTACATAAAATGAATGAGTTTAGGTTGTTGGCCCATCACAACTGATGTTGATCAGCCCATCTGTGGAACAGAGGGATGAGACACTGAACTGGGCTATCAGTTTAAAAGAAGATGTAAGTAGAACACAATTTCCTTTCTTTTATTTCTTATTCCACTATATCCTAAAAGAGACCCTTCCCTAACCATTATTCAGACTCTCATTCCTCCAAATAGCCTTGCTAAAAATACTTCTAAGGTAGGAAAAGGTGTGTATGAAACTTCAGCCCTGAGGAAAGATGTTACGTGCAAGCGGAAATTACTTTTTGCATTGGAAATGTTTGTTCAGCCTTAATGGTATTCACCGATCCCATGAAACAAAGCAGGGAGAAAGAGCAAAGCTGAGCGAATCCAAAGCAAGGTTTGCCTACAGGGGTTTTTTCCCCCCTTTTATTCAGAGTTGAATTTGATCCAGTTTCTTTTATTTGCTGTAGAATAACAATGATCCTCTGCTCCTCCAACAGTAAACATTGCAGCCTGTGAACATCAGGGTTCAGCAAGCAAACTTTCAAAAATCCCTTTGCAGGGTAAATGTCAAGCTGTTTTTCAATTAATTATTTTTAAAAGTGAATTCACATGCAGCAGTGACCTTTAGCTGTGCTGCACACACACTGCTGCTTTTCATGATCTCATTTGGTGTTTCGTGTCATGGCCTAATATGAGGGGCTGGTGGTCTGAATAGCAAGAGAAGAGATGCCTGCAGTGGTGGGAGAGGGGAGGGAGGGGGAGATGTTTCCTTCACCCTGCTGGTTTGAGGAGTGGGGAAGGGGGATCAGTGAAAACCTTAGACTTCAGAGGGGGAATCTGCTTTCCCTCACCATCTGAGACTAGCTGGGGCCAGTTTGCCCTTGGTCGGTCAACTGGGCTTAGGAAGGGGGTGAAATGGCTCATCCCACCTGGCATCTTGCCCCACCTGCAGATGTGGTATCCTCTGTCACCAGCAAATGAGACACAGCTGGGGCTTGTACACTGAAAGAGACAAAAAAATGATGGGGTTTAGAGTCCTGTAAATGAGACTGGGCTGTCTTGACCTCTCCATCTGGCATGGTTTGTTGTCTCATCTGGTGTCGCTTCAACATTCAAATAAAAAAATAACAATTCCTCTTCACAGGTGGACTGAGAACAGCTTTCTTGACACAAGGTGTACATGTGCATCCCAAGGGAGCAGGCAACCAGCTGGGAAGTGCTTCAGTTTTTGAGGTTTCTCAAAGGAGTGTGGATTTGCCAGTCCTGAGAAAATGCAGCCAGAGGAAATAAGAACATTCACCTGAAAAAAAAATAAATCTGATGGACTGAAATTGATGTAAAGTACAGTGACAGGGTCTAAAGTAATTTCAGAGAAGTTTAGGGCTCTTGCTTGCTCTGCAAGAAAATATATGATCATCCTCACCTTTCACTACAGCTGCTCTCCTGAACTCAGAAGCTTAAAGAAAATCATACTTCACTGGAAGGAGAAAAATAATAATTTGTTTAAGCTTCTTCAACAGGTTAAAACATATGACATTAAAAACATTTTGATGTCCTCTCCTAGACGCATGGAAGGCCCCAACCAGCATGAGAGATAGAGTGATGGCAGGAGCCTGGAGTGCTCTGTTACAGAGGGGGTGAAATGGTGGAGCTCCATGCTACTGCTGTGCACTGCCTGGAGGCACAGCAGATTAGTGTTTTATTTAAATACATTCGACTTTTACCCAACTCAGATCCTTACTTGGCTGTTTGAGTTTCCCAGCTGCTACCAGGTTCATGTTTTGGTTTTCTTTTGCCACCAGAGAGAGACTTTTTTGTATACTATCATACTTCAGCAAATAGTATTTAATGCTATGGAAATCCTTACCTTCTGGTTTTTGGTGCATGACTGTTTTCTAAGAAAAGCTCAAATGTGAGGTTTTATATCAAACAATTTCTGTTTGTCTTCCCCAATTTGCTTTCTGTCCTATGTTCTATATTGTTTATATTATGAACACAGATCCTCCTACTACTTACTGTGCAAGCAAAAAACAGTTAGAGGAAGCACATCCAGATATACATATGCCCTTTGATCATATTTAGCCCTAGTACTCAACTGTTCCTTGCTTGTGGCCTGTATACACTGATATTGGTTAATCCACTTAAAAAAAACAAACACAGCCAATGTATTGTAAATACTCAAAAATGTAATTACCTGATTTCTTACCATTTGCACTGAAGAGAAAAAGTAGAACCAAAAGATAGTTGAAAAAAACAAAATGTACAGAAGGAGAAGAGTTGGCTAAGGTCTTCCAGTTAATGACGATGATGATGATACATTGTATGCATGCATGCATGCATATGTTCCAGATGCTGTAAATCTATTTGTGATTTTGGAAGGATCCTCAGTATAGAATCATTCAGTGTTCATTTGTAATTTATTCCTGTTTAAGACCAGGGTAACTTGATTCTGATTCAGGTTTATTATTATGCTTAAGGACATGCTAAAAAGGCATTTTTAAAATTTATATTAGACTTGTAACTAAATTTGGGTGTAATGGTTCAGGACTTGAGTCTGCCCTTCTCTGAAGAGGAGACCTGTATGTATTAGTGGCATTATCATGACTTTGGCTCCCAAGTTAGGTTCTCTTCACTAAAAACCACTGCTGGTTTTCTGGCAAGTGAATAGCATGGAGGTAACTGAGGGCAGCTAAGGGATGTATGGGAGCTAAGGACCTCAAAGCATGTCTGTGAGAAAAGTTCAACCTTGTGTGCAGTAATTTCTGACTTACTGTGCCTAATGACAGCATCCACTCTTCCACTGCTTTTATGGTCATGCAATATCATCAAGGGGTCAAAGCAGCTGTTTTACCAGCTATTAAGGATGATGGTGGAGAAGGTTTGTGACCAATACTTCCTTTGAATATTATTTAGTTGAAGAGCAGGGAAGATTCTTGCAGTAAAAGATGCTTAATATGTAAAGCATCAGTGCTTGAGTCCATTTCCTTTCATTAGCCTTCCTGGAAGCACTTTCCATGACTAATGTGATCCTTTTACACAGAGTGGAGTCACAGAGTTTGTAACCCGGGTGTAGCAGCACCTGCTTTCACAAGTGGTGCCACAGCAGCTGCTGCCAGCATGGTGAGCAGGGGCTGAGTGGCAAGGCTGAAGGAATGTGGGGCCCATATCCCTGGAGGTCTGGCAAGAGTGGGTAGGGAAAAAGCAGCTCATGAGTAGCAACAACAAACTAATTGTCTTATGGAAAATGTCCAGTTTGTGTCCATTTGTTTTGGAAACAGCACCCATTTCCTAGAAGCTGACACCAGGAGAAAGCCAAAATGTTTCTGAGCCTCAAAGACGAGATCTGGCTCCCCCCTCAACCCTGCAGATGTGTTCCTATGGGTGTCTCGCTGACAAAGTGTGCTAGCAAGAAAAAACAAGCTCCTATTGTCTGTCACAAGTTTAACCTAGAAATCAGTACAATACCTTGGTTTTCTCTGGTCTCAATGTGACAGAGCTAAATTGCCCTCAAAAGTTCTTGCAGACCCTGAGTTAGAGCCCAAATGCATCTTTTCCTGGTGTTTTGGTACTGCAGAACCTCAAACACATAGTAGAGTGTAACCTTAGGCTGAGTTTTCTCCTGAATTGAACTGGTCCTTGGTCTCCCTTCAAAAATGTCATTAAGGTAATTCATTTAAATGCAAAGAGACAATTTACCCTTTTTTGCTTGTTGAAGCTAACAGGAAAGCGTGCTCTACTATTGAATCACAGGCTTGAAAGGCAAAGATCTTGTGTCCAGGTGCTACAGTTGCAGTGCTGAAGTGCTACTGCTGCTCATTGAAGTCCTTCAGTCAGCGCCAGTAATAGCACTTTTCTTCAGGTCAAAACACATTTTAAAACTAAAATTCAGCATCATTAGTTGGTCGTTGAGGCTGTGCTTATGCATAAAGACTAAATACTGATGTGGACGTGGAAACCAAGAGCCTCTGGACAGACTAAAGCTACCTGTAGAGAAAAGACTGGATGCCTTATACAATGATTTCCTTGCCCTGTGATGTTTTTCTTAAAAATCATTCTCAGTAAAGGGTCTGAAAATGTCTGCTCAGCCTGGAAGCAGGGAGTGATACAGGTCTAGGTTTACCATGCAGACTTGGAGAAGACAGACAGGAAGCCAGACATGACATCATGATAAACTGAATGTAACAAGGTTTTCCAGTGGTATTAATATTAGATGATAATGTCCGAGCACAGCTGGTAATTAGACAGGACAGCTGCCAAGGCCAGTCATTAGTAATGTTGATCTACTCACTTGAAAACCAGAAAAAAAGGTATTGCAGATGTTTCTCTGCCACTTTTGTTTTGGCTGTAATGGACATGATAGCTCATTGCAGGTAAAAAGTTCACCTACCTGCATAACAGGCTTGGATTGTTCAACTTGCCACAGGATGTTCTTATTTCTTACTTGTTGTGTTTGGCCCAGGACAGTAAATCACAAATACCAGGCTGTGTAATTCTGACTTTTATTACCTTAATGTATTTTAAGAGCAGGAAATCTATCGACTCTTGGCTCAGTGGAGCAGAAGCAGAGCATGGTGGGTACTCTGTGGTCAGGAATGTTCTCAGAAATATGCCTCTTGCTGCAAAGGTGACCTCAAGACAATCTTTGTTCAGCTTTTGGGATAGGGAAGGAAGGACAACTCAACCCCTTGGCACAGGTGTGAGCGGGGATGTGGGTTCTGAGTGGAGGGGGAATTCATTCCCTGAACATAGGGGAAGGAGGGAAGGGTGAAAATAATGGTGTTAACCTCAGTGCTGAGACCAGCTTATGAATGCAGAGTTCAGTTTGCTCAGGGTCATTGCAATGCACATCACTGGACAGCATTAACAGCATAGCCAAGACAGCAATTGAAGGCTCCTGACTCCCCAGCCTGGTGCCTTTTATACCGAGCCCTGGTAGCAGGTTAAGCTATACCTGCAATCTCTTCAGAAATAAACAAACAAAAAAACAACCATAAAAAAAAACCCAAAATCACCAACAAAACAAATCACCGAAGTGTAGGTATTAGTAGATTGACTTAGTGAAGTGTTCTCTCAGTGTCTTTCTAGGCATTAAGCCGTCTTAAACTCCATGTGCTCCAGGAAGCTCCTCCTCATCCCTGCTGAGTGTCCATGGGATCACAGCATGCAAAAATTGATCTGTATGTACAGCAGAAAAGTCCTTCAGACTTGTGGCCGGCTACCACCAAAAACCGTGTTCAGCTGGTATAACCGTGGGGGAATTCACTAATGGCTATGAGCTCCTCTGTGACTGTGCCATGTTCCACTCTGCTTTTGCACAGCTATTTTAACTGGGGGAGAGGGACCTGAGAGAAGCCAGATTACTAAGCACTTGGGTCTGCAGAGCCAGGATTGCACTAACTATTTAGCATGGCTTCTGGGCTAACAGAGTTTATACTACTGTGCTTGGGGAAAAAAACATCTTCCCCTGTGAATAGTCTAACCTGAGAGAGGCCTGTCAGTGGAGTTCAATGGGCTGTGTTATATCTATGAACTTGCCAGTGAGTACAAATATTTGCAGGAGAGATATTTAAAGAGCATCCATCCTCTCACGGGCATAAAATGGATTGCTCATTTTTTTTAATTTTTTTTTTTAATTGCTTCAGAATATCCTACCCTGAATGTGCTGCTCTCCTTCAACTGCAAAGGTGTGGTGGAGAGTCTTGAACACAGCAGACTCATGTTATAGCTCTTGATCCTTCTCATCTGTAAGTGCCCTGCCTGCTCAGGAATGCCTCAGGTAAGTAGTGCTGAGCTGCTGGGGCAGTTATATCACTGGGATACCTTTCAACCTTTCTTTTAGCTATCATATGCTGGGAGAATTACACTAAACCAGGTCATAATAGAAATGTTGTGAAATGGAAGTTGAGATAAGAGAGAAGTGCTTCAGTAAAAGTGAAAGTGGAGAGGGAGATGCGAGAGGGAGATTTGAACCCCATCTCCAGGTTCAGCCTCTGAAGAGGAGAGGTAGTGGAAGCTAATGCAGTGAAATGAGCTGTAACAAAGCTACACCAGGAATTACTCAGCTGTTCACAAGAATTTTAGAAGAACTGTAATTGGGAAATGATGTGAATATCAAACACAATGTCGCTTGACTGGAAACCTTGAAAAGAGGGTGAAATAAAAGAAAATGAAGAAAAAAACCCCAAACCCCTGCACTATATGTCACCCTCTTAGACACACTCTGAAAGAGTCCCCTGCTCCCCACTCAGACCTTTTGGCACGGTATTGTGTAGAATTGTGTATTTTCCTTGTGGGGTGCTTCTCCTTGAAAGAAATTAAAATGATGGGAAAGCTGGCATGTCACATTAAATAACATCACATGTTTTTCTACTGGGGAGAGAAGAAAAGGAAGAAATATTGTGCTGAGTTCCAAGAAAATTACTGAGGAAATGAGTGCAGCCAGTGGCTCAGATCCCATTCCTGGAAAATAGCAGCCATGTCAGCAGAGGGAAACACACTCTGTATCCTGGAAGGGCTCGTAAGTAGCCTTGAGTTTTTTCTGCAAGGTGTTTGCTGGTGACCTGCAGACCTGATGGTCCACATCTCTGATCTCTCCAGTTGTCCATAAAGATTTTACTGTTATAATGTTTGGTGTTTTTTTGTAAAGCTTGAAATGCGTGTAAAAGTAGCAGAATTGTTGACCACCATTTCTACTCTTGTTTCTTACTATCCAGTTTTTTCCCCTTTAAATGCCCTTTCTGCCATTATTCTCTGGAAATGAGTCATCCTGAAAACATCTTGTCCCTTTCTTCTCCTGCATCATTTTCCGTCACAGCCAGAGAGCACCACTGGGCTGGGTTCTTGGGCCCCATGTTTATCTTCTTGGTACTTGCAGAAGTATTGTCCTTTGGACAACCTGCAGGTTCCCTGTCTCTTTATTCTAGTGCAAACTTTCACCTCGAAACACTGAGAAACCACCATCTGCATGTAGAAACATAAGGACCCTTGGGGCCATTGAGCCCACTCTATGCCTGGAGAGGGGAAGAAGACTGCAACAAGACTGGCTTTGAAGTTTACTGGAGTGAAAAAAACCCTCCTTTATCATGAAAAGAGAAGGTGACAGCACTATGGAGGAATTATCCATCAAGAAGACAAGAAGAGCACTCTGATTTTGATTAGATAGAATTTCTCTGTGTTCCTCCTCATCTCAGATCTGTTGCAAACAGGAACTTTAAAAAGAGGTTAATACGGGTTTTGCATGGTTTAGTTGCAGGGGCTATACGGAGTAAAAGGTGACTCAAGACACTGCAGTAAGACAGCTGCCAGATAATAGATATAGTATAATATTATATACATTACAGATATTATATTTTTAGTAACATTATTATGCATATGTCATGATGTTTAGGTGATTCAGTAAGGAATTCTTCAGGCAAACATTGCAAACATTCTTAAAGGCCTGATGGAACAGATATGCTGATTTCTATCCACAAACTGTAGATTTTGATGGAAATTTCCCAACTTGTTTTTTAAAATTATGTTTCATATACAGTAAGCATAAGAAAAATCCTGCCTTGGAGCATTAGTTAAAAACAAAACACTAACCCTTCTTGCATTTTCCCCTCTCCTTCATGTCTTCACTATAGAGCTGGGAGACACTTGCCAGCTTTAAAATGAGAAAAAAGTAAATTCACTCTTTTGTTGTGAATTTTAGAGAAAGAGGTCCCATAGTAAGATTTTAAGATTTCTGGCCAATATCCCCTAATTCTGTCTTTGAATGTGCATTTGACTGTTTGTTTGTTTGTTTGCTGGTTGGTTGGTTTGTGTTTTTTTGGATGTCTTTTGTTTAGTGCTGTTTCTAATCAATGAACCGTCATTTCTAAAGGCATCCCCCATCAAGCTGTGTTGGGGAAGAGTTACCATAAAATACACATGTAAGCACAGGACCACTGGCATGTGTGATGCTGATCTGGGCTGATGGTGTTTATGTAGCAGCCAGTGTACCTCCCTAGCCCTGAGGAAAGCTGGCACAGAGTATTTTGCTTGGTTGAGCCCGGGCAGTAATTCCCAGCTGCCATGTAAGAGATTGACTGTGCAGGGGTCCCTGCGTCCCACCATGTGTCCCTCAAGCACAGAGGGAGGGTGGAGAGGTTATGGGAGATGATTTGGGCTGCTGTCACTGGGGACACTTTACCTCAAAGAGAAAAGTCCAGTCAAAGAGTGCTGAAGACCAAATTCTGGGGCAAAAGACCTAGAGCCATAATTTATTCAGGGAAGCTGGTCCTGCAAAAAGAAGAAAATAGACCAGTTAGCACTAACAGCCAGCTTCGTGCAACCTCTTAGCAGAAGGTTTTGACATTTGCATGTTTCTCCCAGCTCTGTTTCCAATTCAGAAGGAAACATAAAGCAATGTAGATGATTTGTGGCCTATTCTTAATCCTCCTGCTTTTGAGTCTGAGCAGGAACAGGTCTCATCTCTCCTCTGTATCTGAGCAGGTCTTACATCTTCGTCAGCCACACAACTCTCTATTGTTTTTCTCCCCCCACCTAAGGAGCTCACAGAGGCAGACCCCAGGTGTACTTGTGTTTTTATCTTTGGTCTCTATTATTAATGGGTCTAAAAGCTAACATTTATTTGGATGAGACCTTATTAATCAAAGACTGCCTGCTCTAGTAAAGGTCTAATGGTATTTTAAAGCTCTCCTTCTGAGGGCAGAGCTTTTCTGTGAACCATTAACCAAAGTTTTCCCTGGGCTCTCATGTGTTGTCAAGCACTGCCCCTTCCCCTTGCAGGGATGACTGCTATTTGGTGGATCTGGGATGTGAACGGCAAAATCAAACTAAAATATCAGCTCTGTGTTTAAATTAAATGACAGTGCTGCTGCTATTCTGAATTCAGTAGCATTCCCTGAAATAATTTCCTGGGAAAAGGGTTTGGCAGTCTTTACTTTCCGACTCATACAAATATGAGCTGCTCTTGCTGCTTTGGAGTGACTGAATGGAGGAGGGTTTGCATACTGTGGTGTGCTTTTGATTTCCTTTTTACTTTACCCCTGCATTTTTTTTCTCCATAAAACCCCCATTATAGAATATTATGAATTCACTTGAAAGGCGCTGTGGGTTTTTTTCCCTCTGTTATGCTATACAAAGTTATACCGTCAAATATTACCCTTCAGTGGGGCCTTTTTTTTTTTTAAGCTGGCTGCATAGCAATGCAATTTAGGGCTTGGCAAATGCTAGCAAGTAACTCGATGTCACTGTGGTGTATGAAAAGCTTGTATCAGGATAAAGCAGTTTTCAGCTAGGTTTAACTGCAATGCAAAGTGAAAAAGAAAAAATGGTGTACGAACGAATAGCTCCTGATGGTTTTGTTCTTGTTGCATCGTATCTGCTGGGGGCAGAAACTAGTCAGTTTTCAGTGCTACTGTAATGGCTCCCTCTAGCAATACATTATATGTTATTACAAATTGAATAACAGCATTTGCACTTGTGAATTGAAGCTTTGCACAGCTCTGGTAATAAATTCAACTACTTCATATTCTTGTTGAAACACCTGATGTGGTGGGGGGGGAGCCCAGGGGATTGGATTTCACCTGCAGAGGAGCGTGGGAAGCCTGTTTTGGGGGAAAGCAGGGAAGGCGTTCTGGGCTCCGGGGGCTGTGGGGAGCAGCAAGGGCCTGACGGTGAATGCAGTAGGCTCCTGTTTGTCATCTGGGATGCTTCATTCAGCTGGTGTCTTGCAGGAAGAAACCTGAAAATAGAGAGTAGAGGGTGTATCTTTTAGTAGTTTGTTCCGTATTTTCTGCAGTGAGACCTCTGGAAGGAAAGAAGAGAGTCTGTAGTTGTGTTATGGTGAGTCCTCCTGCCTTCCGCTCTTTCTGGTAACCTGAAAATCTGTCTCTTTCCCGTACCAGTGCAGATGGGCTCTACTCTACATTACTCTGGGCACCTTGCTGTAGGAGACAAAGACCTGCCTATGAATATCCACAGAAAGACACTGAAAATAGCTGGAAGCATCCCAGGACAAACAGATGAAGTGAATGTGCAGACAGAGGGGAAATATTATAAGAAGATTGACTGTATTTATCCAAGGTATGAAAAGAGCCATTATTCCCAAACAAGGAGGTAACCTGAGGAAGCTGCAGCTGACAAGGAGGAGCAAATCAAATGGGTTCTCTTTTTATTTATGTCACGCCAAAATGTGCCTGGGACTTTGTGAGCAAACAGAAGGTAGGGCCCTGAGGCGAACAGCTAACAGCTTAAGGCTAAACCAAACAGTGCGTGTTTGCAGGTAGCAGTCTGCAGGTTAGGGAAAGGGGACAGGAGATTAGAGAGGAGATAATCTGCACTCCCCAAGGGATAAGCACAAAGGCTAGCCAGATCAGATAGTTCAGCTATGGCAATAAATCCGCCTGCCGGCTGTCTGGAATAATGTGTGCATTTTTGGGATGGGTGCTGCCTTTGCTCGTGGAGCAATGTGACCCTTGAGCACCCCTGCTTACACTGTACTTGGGAAGTAAAGGCAGCTCTGTGTGCTTCTCTCAGCTTCCTGATGAGAAAATACGGTAGATCCTGTCAGAGCCCGGAGCAGTGCAGAAAACTTAAAGGTCTTAGCTCTGCGTCTCTGGTCTAGAAATGTTTCCTGTCACCTTATTTTTGGAAAAAATATTTGCACTAAACAGAAGTTTAAGAAAGCTGGAGAGGGACTTTTTACAAGGGCATGTAGTGGCAAGACAAAGGAAAATGGATTTAAACTGAAAGTGGGTTTAGATTAGATATTAGGAAAAAATTCTTTTCTGTGAAGGTGGTGAGACACTGGAACATATTGACCAGAGAATCTATGGATGCCCCATCCCTGAACGTGTTCAAGGCCAGGTTGGATGGAGCTTTGAGCTACCTGGTCTATTGGGTGTCTCTGACGTATTGGAATTAGATGATCTTTAAGGTCCTTTACAATCCAAAGCATTCACGATTCATGTTGACCCCATTTCACTTTGTTTACTGAGGAATACAGTGCAGTGGTGCTATTGTTGCAAAATACAATGAATTTACAAACATGTCAGCAACTCTTAAGCCAGGATCTTTGCTTGTATCGTATCCCTATTTCTATTAGTTTTTCCCGCATACTTTTAAAAATTATTTTTGACTGCAGTGTTTGATCTGAGACCAATCCTCTTACTGTTTTTGCTAGGTCCCGAGTCATCCAAGAAGTTGGGTTATTCAGGCAGATCACTCAGGTAGAACAATGTTGTCTGTGTTCAGCTGACTTGGTGTAATGATACAAACACTAACCTGTAATGCACATTCAGTAACCTGCAGCAGAGAGATTTTTATGCTGGTGCAATTAAATCAATAAACTTGGTAAGTTAGGCTGGTACAGACATTTTTAATTGCAGTCCCTACAGATAGCCTCACAGCTCTAATATCTAATCAGAACTACAAACTATTCAGAGGAGTTTTCTTTGCAAATAGGGTTATGAGTAATCAATAGCTCAGTGTATGTATGTGTGCACAGATAGTCATTTAGTAATTCTGGCCTGTGAACGCATTCATTAACCTGACTGCCTGATGTTACTCCAGCCTCCCTCCCCTCTTCACAGACAGGAAAAAGGAATGCATTCATTGATTACACTGCTTTAATTTATTTGCCTAGTTCTAATCTCTGCATAAGATAAGAGTGCTGAGAATTGTTAAATTGCATGCTTTGGGGAATTGAAAAGGCCACTTCCTCTCTGCTTCCTACGTTAGATGGTAATGAGAGATCCATGGCAGCATTTTTCCTCTTCCCGCAAAGCATCAGTTAATGGATATAGCTTTTAGTGTCACTGTTTTGTGCTAGTACGTCCCATCATTTATGCACAGAGAAATTAAATAAATATTTAATATCGGTGGAACACAATTGAACTTTGAGTAAACAAACAGAATTAATTACCTACCAGCCCATCTCTTTGTGAAAAGCTGGTCCCGATTTAATAAAAACAGGGCGATCCTTTTTGATGTATGTCATTTTGATTGTGTCATTTTGATGTTGAAGGTTTTTTTAATGACAGTATTTTTAATTCTGTCTCCTGTGAGTTACTGCTGTATTCCTTCTCCCATGTCCCTTAGTTCAACATTGTCTCTCAATGACAGATTGCTCTCTGCTTGATGTGCCTCGTGCTTACTTGTGAGAGCAGGAAAACCTGTGCAGTAAAACTGCCCTTCAGCTGGTGTTGGAGGCAGTCTTTGTTATCAATCCTACAAGGAGTTAAGCATGGTCTTCATATGAAGCAGGCTCTGCTTTTATTTTAGCAGTGGGAATGGGAGAAACTGCCGGTGCCACACGTGCAGAGCTGTAGGCAAGTGTGGATCTGGTAACTTGCTGGGCTTCTGTGGCATGATGGCTGGAGTGTGGCATGATGCCCTTTCCAGGAACAATGGCACTGCCAGGAGAGCCCAAGACTTACTGCAGAGGATAAAGTACACGGAAAGAGACAAAGTACAAGAGAGAAAGAGAAATGTGAGCAAAGAAAAGGAGATGAACAGATGGGAATGTGCAGGCAGAGAGAGGAAGGATCAGCAGCCAAGACAGCAAATAGGGAAGGAGGAGTAGCCCTCCATGATCTCAATCCTCACCAGAGTGTGGAGTAACTCAGGGTCCCAACCTTGAACCCACATGGCTCCAGACATCTGGAGATGAAGGTGAGGAAGCAGTGCTGTGCTGTGTCCTTTCTGGAGGTGGTGGTTTGACATGTGTTTCACCGTGGGCAGCATTTTAGTGTGGCTGGAGAGCTAACCCCTTCCACCTTGCCCACACCATGTAACAGCTCCAAACTGTCCATGAGGGCACTGATGTCATGCCTCAGCTTATTCCTGCTAGAACCTTTTCCTGACTTGGCCATGAATAGGCACTGCTCCTCACCTTCCCAGAAGCTGGGGGTTTCCTAAGGCCCAAGGGGTCCTACTCAGGGTCTGGGGAGCCTTTTATAAGAGTGATTAAATCTGGAGAGTTCATGGGAGGTCCTGCTTAACCTTGCATCCCAGGGAAGAGACTTTCGCTAAACTGATGAAAAAAGTGAGGAAGCTGAAATACCCCCACATGATCCTTTGCCTTCCCTGGGACATGAACTGCACAGGGTTCAGACAAGTTGTGAGGTTTTCTTCATGGCTGGTTTGGGTGCTCAGATAAGAGCACCTGCATGTAGAGAGGTGATCTAGGGGATTTATTTGTCAAAGGTCTTTGTCCTGGGTATTTCTCATCAACTCTAAAGTCACATCAACAGACCTAAAGTTATTCTGGGTTGGTTTTTTGTTGTTTTTTTTAGGGGTTCTGGTGATTTTTTTTTTGGTATTTGGTTGTTGTTTGTTTGTTTGTTTTCTAAATTGGAGTAAATAAAAAAATGAAAGCAAAAATAACATCTCCCTTTCTCCCTGGCTGTGTTCAGCCCAGGTGCACAATTTTGAATATACTGATGTGTATGGTATGTGACAGGCTCTTGTATCGTCAATAAGGCTGCAGGCAGTGGGGAAACACAGCTTCCTCCTGAAGGCAGGCAGAAAGGAAGTGGGAAAGAGAGGGGGGGAGTGTTGCAAGCACCATTTACATATCTGGGAGATGAGCTCATCCTCTTCTGTGCAAGTGGGAATCGAGAGGATTCATAAAAAGAAAAAAAAATTAATTCAGTTAAACTTTTCTGAAAGGTAAAGAAAGCACTTCTTTCTCCTGGTAATGGCCTTAGAGGAGGAGGAAGCTGCATGGCTAATGTGCTGCAAGTGTGTAAACATCTCTCTGCTTTTTAAATCCTGTTTCTAAAGCAAAAACTGCAACATTCTCATATTGCTGAGTTTCCAACCTCCTGGCCCAGATATGTGACTCCTGGTCAACAATTTCCATGGCAACCTGAATGATAGATACCTCCTACATTTGGGAACAAGCACCACCATCCAGCACCTCGACACTTACCTAAGGAAGGAACTTGTTTAGTCTATGAAGTAGCCTCCCTATTTCCCTTTCATTGCAGCAACTCTGTGTTGGACAGATGGCCAGATCTTTGCATCATGTCAGGGAAGTTCTGCTTATTTGTCAGTGCACCAAAATTTATTACAGCACGTCCAGACAAATTTATTTTAAGTTAACTTCGACTACTCTGGTGCTGCATCAGAATGAGGCACATCTTCACAGCAGCACCTTCTGTTCACTCTCCCGGTCTGAAAAAAAATCTTCCTGCTGCTCCTCAAGCAGATTTTACTTGATGTTTTACTCCCATCTAGTGCTTTTTATTAAAACTGCTGGTGTTCTGCTTCTGACATGGGACTAGTCTGAGCTGAGAAAACATCACCTTATTTCTAACCCAGGTGTCCACCAAATTCTTTTCCATCTGGCAATGAAACCCCACAGCCTTTTATTCCTCCCTGGAGAGGGTTGAGGTGCAGAAAGGAGGGAGGTCCCTGCAGACTTTTGCTTCTGTAAAAGCCTTTTATGTCTTTCATGGAAAAGACACTTCTTTCATGACTGTTTTCTTGTCAAAGGAAACTTGACATTTATGCTTGTTTGAAGTGGGCTTATTAAACACATTCTTGTTGCTATTGATGGGAATGGGCAGGCTGCTATATGAAATACAGCTTTTTTTCTGACGTTGTCAGTGCATCTAAACCTTGATTAAAAGCTAATGACTAATTCACTTGTGAGGTAACCAGGTGAAATTCACCCTGTTCCTTGAACCATATCACTTGCAAAGTCCTAGCCAAGCTCTTCCAAGTTTTAAAACTGGAGAGCCATCAGGGCCATGCAGCCCAAAATGAGGGTCAAGGGTCTCAGTGTTTTGAGAGTACTGAAACACTGTTATCAGCATTTGAGAGTCCAGATGGAAATACAGTGAGTTTCTCCCCACTGGCTAAGGGAAGTTCTGACATGATTCAGACTTGAAAGATGGTAGGATACTCCTGGAACAGTTGATGTAGTATGAGGAAGTATTCAAAGGCTGAGATGGATCTGCAGACCCGCTCAACCTTGACAGATGTGCCTGCATCACTTAAAGTCAGTGGGAGGACCCCAAGAAGAATAGGCTGCCAGGCCCAGGAGAAGCTACTCTGTGTGTGTGTCCATTGTGGCACTTACATAACTAAAACCCCCTACCTTTCTCCAGGGAATAGCTGCTGACCAAAGATGAGTTGTCCTCTTCAGGACAGTGTGCTGTCTGTTTTTCTGTGTGGTCGGACACTGTGCCAGCAATGGTAGCACCACAATGTCTCCCTGGGGTTAGGCAGGAGGGAGGTGAGCACCTGGGACAGTGAAGCACTGGCATGGTCTGGCTGTGCATCAGTGGAGGTCAGCCCTCCTTTCTTCCCCTCCTATCCTACAAGAGTGGGGAAGGGGAGGCTCAGCATACGGATCTGGCTTGACTCATCCTTTAGATGCTGGTTTCCTGTCCCCCCAGTCATGCAGGAGAACTTTACACCTAACAGGGCAAGCTCAAAAGCAAGTCAGTGTCCTGAGGAGATGCTTCACCACCTTCCTCAGTTTGCAGAGTCCGTGCTTTTTGCACAGGAGGTGCAGGCTTCTGTTTAAACCTACTGCCTTTTCTTAGGTACCTGGTTGTCATGTTGACAATGGGTGCCCACAGTATGTGCTCATGCGGATGAGCTCTCTCTAAGAGTGGTCCCTTGCCAGTTGCTGTGGATTTCAAAGCAAGGGCACTATTGCCTGGACAAGGTAAATGGTGTCACTGAGGAAGACTTATCTAGTGGGACAAGCTCCTTTGGATTTACAATCATAGAATCAGTCAGGTTGGAAAAGACATCAAGTCCAACCATTAAACCACCAGTCAACACTAAACTGTGTCCCCAAAAGCCACATCCACATGCCTTTTGAATACTACCAGGGATGTGGTTCCTCCACTTCCCTGAGCAGCCAATTCTAATTTACAGTAACACTTGACCTCCTGAATTTGTCAGTGACAGAGGAACCATAGTCATTTCTGAAAGCTTGATCCCATGACTTTCCTTTCCTATCTTATCCTATTGTTGTCAGCCTGTGGGGTTTTTTTTCCTTGTTTTCTTATCTTTTTTTTTTCTGTTTTTTATTTGTTTGTGGTGGGGGGTTATTGATTTTATTTGTTTGTTTTTGTGGGGTGAGTTGGGTTTTGTTTGTTTCTTTGTTTGTTTGTTTTTTGCCATTGAATTTATGACTCTTTATACCTCCTTATTAATCAAAATTCTGACCCAGCCATTGCTTTAACTGATTTATAAGATTAATATTTTACGAGTATGATGAGAAAGTGTGGGGAATCTTACACTTGTGATTGAATATTTACAGGTGCAGTGCAGACTTCAAGCCAGCTTTGAGTGTTTGACAGCCCATGCCTAACTGAGGAAATATGAGCTCAGGTAAGATGACTGACTCTCCTTAAAATTCAATGACTGTCATTAGTTTGTTTTTAACTTTTGAATTTTCTATGAGTGGCATATGACCCTGAATGGTACAGTAGTGTAACTATTAAATTTTAGTGCATGGGCTTTGGAGGTGTGCAAAGCAGGCAAATAGGCTATTTGGTCCTTATTGTAATTGTGGTTTGCTGTTGATACAATGGTTACCACATTAATTGAAAAAACATTAGAGGAGGTGATCATGTGATGGGAAACCTGGCAATAAAGGGAGACACCTGGGTGCAGTGTTTTGAGGCAAAGCAACTTCCTGTGCATTAGTACTATTCTGGTGGGGATCCTGCACAAATCCCATTTGGCTGTGCTGCCCAAGTATCCACATCTCTCCTGCCTGGATCCCCTCCTACTCTGTCCTCTCCCATCGTTTGTTTTCATCTCCACCAGGGCTTCATGGAGCAGGCTGAACATGAAAAAACCTGGTATCTCTGTTTCTCTGACATCTCTACTTCTGACAACTAACATTGCCGGGGTTTCAGTCATGCTGAAATTAAATGATTCTTCATTTTACACCCATTGCTGAACTGAGACATTTTGCTTTTCCTACCTAGTTTCTACAGTCTCTCTCAGTTCCCTGTGCTGCTTACACCACCAAATGTTCCATCTTGGATTGATCCAGCCTCTGTGTTTCTGGCTTAGCTGGCATGTATTGCCCAAACCACTGGTCTTTTTCAATGCTTTGTTCCTCTCTGGCACGAAATAAGACCCCTGATGCTACCAAAATCTCAAATTCACTTCTACTTCTTGGGCTGTCACTCCACTGTCCTTAAATTTTCTCCTCATATTTTTTTTCTGCTGCTGCTTCACAAGTATACCCTATTTTAATAAATGCTCTGTATTTTCATTCTCCACATTTCCATTTCTTTTGTCTTCCAGCAGGATGCACCTTTTCTGGTTTTATTCCACTTTTCTCCCAGTAAATATCTAGGCAAAGGTATTTTGCTCTCCATGTAATATGATGTAACTTGCTTTCTTTTCCTTTTACCTCTTCCTTCTCATGGTCAGTTAAAACAACATCCACGAAACTTGGACTGTATTCCATCTAGATGCAGAGACCATATTGCTTAAAAACTATAAAGCACTGTGTTTGCTTAGCATAGCAATGATAATTTTTGGCAAGTTAGGTGATGAGACTGCAGAGTGAAGAGTTCTTTCAACAGCAAAAAATGCACAAAGACAGGGAAAACGTTAAGCAATGTTTATAAGCAGATAAATATCAAATACAATGCACTGATTAATATTCTAGTGTGATGCACTTTGACAAACTGGACTGCCATTTTGCGGGTTTTATTTTTAACAGATGGGAAAGAAAAACAACATTTGGTCTAGAGCCTCTGTCTGTCTGAGTGAGGTTTTGCTCATTTTGGGGGCTGCAGCTATTCTAAACACGGCAACTTGATTTAATTAGCTGACTAGGATCCTGCTTTGTCAGTGGTTTTCTTGTTATTGTTGTTTTGTTGATTTTTTTCTTGAAATTTTGTGTGTGTGCGTGTGCCTAAATGCACTCTAGCAAAACTGACAGTACCCAGAGCTCCCAGACTTCTCTGGCCAAGTTTCTGTCTGAGAAGTGCAAACAGAATAGCTGATGAAAAAATAGACATGTCCATGTTGGAAACCTTTCTTTTCCCCTTTTCAGGGAAAATTGAATATCTATTGATTCATTGTTTCTACCAGATGGGGAGCTCAGCAGTAATTCCTCTGTGTTTTCGAAGGCAGTATCTTTCACAGAGTCTGCTTCGGTTGACAAGTTATTTTCCCTCTGATTTGAATCTGTCTTTATAGTGCTCTGTTGGGGTATTGACTACACGAACAGACAAGCTCTGATTATGGCTCTGGCGTGTCTGCCAAGGTCCTCCAGTGCACCGGGAGACTGATTTAGTCTGTTCCCCTTGAAAGCTCAAGACTTCTTAAGGATGAAATAAAAACCACGAGGTCCATTGAGCAAAAAAGCAAACCCTGATCCCTAGAAGGGATGCAAAGGCAGTCAGCAATGCTATGTCCTTTGTGCATATTTGAATGTGGCACCATAAAAGAGCTCGTGCCAAGTCCATCTGAAATGTTTGAGACCCGCCTTGCTGAAAAAGGTCTGTTGTCTTAAATATGAGTTGCAAAAATCCAGCATTATGGATCTTCTCTTTCAAGCATGTTGTGCCAAGCTAAACTTATAGGAAAGAAAACAGGGGATTTAACCTGAGTTTATTAATTTTATATTACATTAATAGTTGCAACATCTGTGTCTCCCCAGCTAAGCCGTGTGGATACCCACACAGAGTACTGGAGCCAGGGGATGGTTCTGGGGACACAGTTGGCCAGTTCTCCCAAGGCTTCAGTGATACATGCCACTGACTAATATTTTTTTTTTTCTGGTGACTGGTTTCAGTCTCAGGTAAGAGGGACAGCAAAGTCCCCAAAGAGCAAAGTCCCTGTTTATGGTTTAGGGTCAGACAGTGAGAAAAAGCCAGGAAGGTTTCAGCAGTGCCTCAGTGTGTGTATTTGCTGGCCAACTTGCTGACAGGTAATTTCAAATTGGTTGCCATGGATATTTCCCTTTCTTGGTGCTACCAAAAGCAAATGAGAGTAGGCAAAAGAAGTTACTGCTCCTAGGAGGAGAAGAAAGTTTATGGGACACATCACAAGTGCACAGGAAAGAAAGTTTCATTAGTTCTTCAGCTCACAAAAGTTATGGTATTTAGTTTGGTTTTTTGTTTTGGTTTTTTTTTTTTTTTTTCAAAAATTCTGAATTTCTCTATCTGTTGTTTTTTGTTAATTTATTTAAGGTTAAAAGTTGTTTAAAAAGTCAAGCAAAGCAGATTTTTTTTTTCCACCAGTTTTCCCCTTTGCGTATTTCGGATAGCACCTCTCACCTCTGAAATGTTCACTATATAGAAACCAAGCCAACAGCTTGGTGGTAGAAGAACAGGTCTTCTGCAGGGACTGGAGCTGTATGCATGAACAGTGAGAACCACAACAGTGCTGAAACTGAGGAGAAGGTCACAGCAGTCCCACGGCCATGTATTGCTCATTTAGTAAATTCAGACACAGCCACGCTGCCTACATTGCAGTTTTTTAATGCACTTGAAAATTATCATTGCATATATTTACATATATTTACACTTGTACACAAGTGTATGCCTTGTTTTCTGAACATGAGGACATTTACTGCCTGCATTCATGTGCTTGACAGTAAAAGCATCTGAAACCCACTGCCAGCATCTTGTTGGCAGTAGGTACAGCAGGTAATACACTCACTGTCAAGTGTGGAAAGTACCCCCTTAGCTCCAGTACAAAACCCTTTCTGTGCAGATCTACTTTGTGCAGGCTGAGGGGTCATGATGTTTTTGCATACCCAACCTCCCAGTGTTCTCTCTTTTAAAAAACGTAAGGATCCCCCAAACCACAAGAATCTCCTCCTATCCATAGAAAGGGAAGAATGTTTTGGGCTCAAATGCTAAATCCTGGGAGTTAGGTCAGAGCAATATAATATAACTTGGTCCTTTGTATGTACTGTAATCTAGACTTTAATTAAAATATCATGTTCTGTTATTTTTGCTGCAGGCAGATGCTTCAGTAGGTGCCCAAGAGAAGAGCAGAAGAAATTAATGAAATACAGCAGGACTGTTTAGTGAAGGCACTTTCTGTCTGGAGAACTCTGGCTTTGCTTGCTGGAGAAGGTTGGAAATGCATAATGAATGAGGCAGGATGCTGCAGAACAACATAAAATGGTCTCAAAGGGGAGGCTTGACGCCTCTGTGGAGAACTTGGTTCTGCAGCTCACTCAGTCACAAACTATTTCTCTCCCTTAAACAGAAAAATTAATCACAAAATGCATGATTCTTGTTTTCTCTATGTACAAGGTAAAGTATACAGGACTTTTTAAAATTATTATTATTTTTAAAGGAATAGCTAAATAGCAGAGGTGTTTGGTGAGAGCTTTGTCTAGATGCTGAGCTATAAGAAAGCTCAGCACTGTGGAAAATGTCTCAGCCTTGTTATTCAAAATTTGCAGATGCTTTTTATAGGCCTGTACTTAACTTTTACCATCTCTTTGTCCTCTGATGTAAAAATAACGAAAGTAATTCCTAGGTATCCTAACCAAACTATAAGGAATTCTTAATATTTGCGGAATATAAGATGCTGTAGTGGGAATAATGAGAAGAAAATGCAGTTTTTTCTGAGGTGGGATTTGGATGATGTGAAGTAAATAAGGATAAGGGATGCATATTATAGTAGTAGAGTAAAAATAAATAGAAATATTTAGCTACTCACTGGGGAAGACAGGAGCTTTATATAAAAATATAGTCTACAGTCATGTAATTAAAGGCTGTATTTTAACTTGAAGCTGAAGTAAGAAAGCTGTGTGGGTGGTTTTAGCTCTGATATTTTAGTCACTGAGTTTCTGCTTTAATAGGTAGCTTTTCAGATGTAGTTATGCATTTAGTGGCATGGTAATAACTTCCATAACATAAACTTTATGTCGCATTAGAAGCACACATCTTACTTTATGCAGCTCAATAAACAAAATAATCCACTTCTTTCTCCAACACTCATCTCCTTTCTACACCCATTTCTCTTGTTGTCATCTCTGTGCTCTCTAGAAGAGGGTGCATGGGCCATTGTCATAGGTTTGCTGCAGTTTTATCCAACACCAGTAACCTGAAAATTCAGGCTCCCCTCACCATCTTTGGAACTGCACAGCCCCTTGAGCAGGCTGCACTGTAGATGCCAGCTGGCTGTTTCCGAGCTGATGTTTGGCTGCCAGACCTTCTCTCTCCCCAGCTTTTGAATCTTCCATGATACCCAAGGATTTCACTGGCACGTTTGCTGAACTTGAAACCTACCGTCAGAACCAAGTGATACCAATGATTTTTTTTTAATTATTACTATTATTGTTTTATTTTTGCGTTTCCTCAAGTGCTCCTGAATTCTCCCATTTAATCCCACATGAGCTTGGGGGGGTTGTTTCTTTTGTGTTGTTTTCTTGGTATGCATTGCCTTTGCCCAGCTGTGGTTTGTTACAATGACATGTGGTTTCTCTTTGTTTCTCTTTCAGGAAATAAGGGGTGATGAGAAAACAATACTGGCCACCCACCACCCTACTCCTATATTTTTCAAGGTCTTGGAGTTGTGTGTATCTGCAGAAGGGAGTGTTACTTAATGCAGGAAACCTGAAACCAGAATATGTTTTACAGCATGGCAATTACAGTGCTGGATCATAAGAAACGTTTGTATTTTAAAATGTTTTATCTTATGTGTAAAGGATAGTGCTTCTGGCAGGGAAAAATATGTAAGGGCACTAAATGGCTTTCTTTGCAGGCAATTAAACAATGAAGCAACTCTGAGCAATTTAAATAATTGTAACAGATGTTTATTGCCTAGTGCAGTTTACTGCATCCTATTATTTCCTTTACATACAGGAGAGAAGAACACATGGCAAACTATACCATAAAAGCAATTTTTTACTGCCTTGTGAGCTATGTGGCTGTTTCTCTGACTTCTTAATTGAATCACCTTGGGAACGAATTGGTAATACATAGTATTTGGAGAGCAGGCAAGTGACTAACTGCCTGAAGGAGCAGCAGCAACTGGTGTGCAAAGATGGGGGCTGGTGGTAAATACCTCTGAGTAAACAAACTGTAGTAGGATTGCTCTGAGAGAGATGATTGGCTCACTCTCATTAAGGATTTTGGTGCTTCCCAGGGATGTGTGTTTCTGGAGATGCTCCTTGTCTGAAATCCATTTTCTGTGCTCTGCTGAAAGAGGAAATATAAGGTCCTTTGTCCTTGGATAGGCTTTTGATAGGACATTTGTAATCCCAGGTTAACTACAGGTCTGCTGCGTGGCCTTATTTCTTACACCTCCTCTCAGTGAAACAGAGTACCAGTTCTTTCCAGTCTGCCCAAGACCTTGCATACAGTGTAAGGGTGGATGTCCTGGGTCTGGCTGAAGGTGCAGGGAGCCCCATCGATTGTGATGGCCTCTGAAAATGGCCTCAGGTGGGTGACTAGAAAATGATGAAGGACAAGGGTATGTGTTATTTCCCCCAAATACCCTCCAAACACTTTTTTTGTGTGGTTCAGATGTGTTTTCTGTGTGTTTAGTAATGTACTTACTAGACCATGTACTTAATCTGTGTATTTAATAATGCTTTTTTCATCCATACATCTCTTGAATTCCTGCAGACATTTAGTGTCCAGATCAGCCTGGCAGTGTAAGCCTCTAGTAGTAACAGTTTTAGAAGAACTCATAAGTTCTTTATCAGCTAGTGGGGAAAAAAAAAAAAAAGACAAAAAAAAGACAAAAAAAGGGCTTTAATTTCTCTAAACAAAGGACAAAACCCCAAAAAAGTCCCCTCCTAATCCCAAATCCTCAGACAAAGGCCTGTAGATTTTTTAACTCTTGCCTTGTATCCTTCCTGTTGTCTTATCATTGACTTTGACTAAAATTTGAGGGGTTTTTTTTCCCCTGAGAATTTTTCAAGAGTCTAAAGGTATTTATATTGGGGTTTTGTTTGTTCATTATTTGTGGGGTTTTTTTTGGGGGGGGGAAGAGGGGGTTGTTGGTTTTGTTTTGGTTTGACGTTTCTTTCCCAGGAAAGTTTCTATGTTTTCAGCTTTCCTAGTATTTGGGCACCAAATTTGGATGTTATAAATCATGAAAGAAAACATTTGTTTGCCCAGCGCCTTTCATTGGGAAGACCATAGTGCCAACAGTTTCTCCTTTACTCCTGTTTCCTTCTTTTTCTCTCTCCCCCACATCTGATTTGTCAGTTTGAATTTAACCCCCTTTTAAACCTTGCTCTATTATCATTTACTTCAGCTCCACATAGAACAGGTTTTCTCCCACTCCAGATCTTAATTTCTTTAACTGGCCACTGGTGAGTTGTTTATCGCTGTGGGGTCCCCAGGGCAAGCTTGTGTCCCCTGTGTTCTCACCCCATGCCAGCACTTCTCTATACCACCTTCTGTGCCTTTGTCTCTCAAGGCCTCTGTTCCCTCTAGTGCATTGCTACCTTAGAGTGGTACGTATCAGGTTCTATACAGAAAAACTGCTTAATACTGTTTGCTACATAAAATTAGTCTTGTATTGTGCAAAGTTGAACAAAAGTAAAGCAAATTAACAACACCGCTCTAATCATCAAAAAAATTGCCATTACAGCTGAAGTGAGCTTTGGTCATGTTTCTGAATTGCTCTGCTTTGGTGGTACCTGCCCTTTCCTGGTGCAGCGTTTCCTCCTCAGGTTTTCTTTCTGGGGTCTGCAGTAGAAACACGGCTGGGTGGAATGTGGGCATGGCAAGGAGGAGGGAGAGCAGAGGAGAATCAGTCAGCCCCAGCTGCAGGATGTGGATCAGTGCCTCTGCTTCTCAGTGTAGCAAGAGCTTTTATGAAAAGTCTTGTCAGTTTTTCAGAAACCCTTTGGCAGGTTTTGATCTACAGCTTGTCCTGGCAATGTAACAGGGTAGCAGATGATAGCTGAACGGGGAGTGCTTAAAATTTTTCTCCTCTCTCCCCTGATTATTCAAAGAAGCCTTCACTGGAAAGGCTGCATTGCTTCCCAGATGTCTTCAGAAAGACCACATACTTTTCTTAAAGCTAAAGAAACCCCAGTGTAATTTTTCATCTCTAATTTGGGGTCACTCCTGGGTGTGACCCTGGGCTTTCTTCAGAAACAGAAACCAACCCACACGAATTGGGATGACAGAAAAAGGACCTCAAGAGACTGACAGAATAATGTAGAGAGGAGCCTTGTATTTAATAATGAGGACAAGCTGAAAGGCCTCCAGTTGGAGATTAGCTATCCTGCCTGTACCAGCTCTTTGCTGGAGAGTCTTGCCCATAGCTTCTTTGGATACACCAAGAGCGAGCCTCACTTGCCTTTGTACCTTTGGAGTATTCCCACAGGCTGCATCAGGGACACGGCAGGGAGAGGTGAGTGGTGTGTGCAGGTATCACCTTTGCTGAAATGAGGGCAAACCCTCTTACAGTGGTGGAACCTGGAGCCTTGTTCAAAGCAATTAGGTCAACCCTGGTCTCGCCTTGTCTGACCAAGCTCACTGGTGGCACGCTGGGGACCAGAGGGCAAAAGAGCCGTCTTAATCCTTAGCTTTCTCATCTCCACCTTTCCCACACCTTGCTAAAACCAGCTTTCTGTCATTTCTTTCCTAAGTGAGACTCTTAGCAACAACCTTTTGGTATGTTAGAAAGCAATAATCAAATCAGTCTGCCTTCTCAGTGAAGCAGAACAAATCCATGGCTGTGTTCCCAGCTGTAAACAAAGGTAAACAGATGTGGGACTGTGGTCATCTCCTTCCCAGCAGGAGGGATTATCAGAAAAACTCCATAAATAATGAAAATGTAAATGGGGCATAAAATTCATTTTTAGATAAAACTGGAAGCCCTTGTACACCCCCTATCCAGTTTAGGTGGGGAGCTATCCCTGCCTCACCTCATAAAATTAATTTTCTTCTTGGTGGATATTTTAAAACTTTGACCTCTCAGAATTCCCTTCTCATGTTTGATTGTTTGTTTTTCCCTTACTGTGTTTACTGGCTACTTAAATGCAGAGGTTTTCCTTCATAACAATTCCCTTTTTCCCCTTCCTTTTTTTCCCTTTCTTTTATTCTTTTTTTCCTATTTAAAATGTTTCTTATTCTGCCAGATCTCTCAGCTGGACACTATCACGCTTTCCAGATTGTATCCCAACCTTTTGGGCATCAACTCATGCTTGCTTTTTTGTTTTCACAAGCATATCAGTGTAGCAGTCAAGAGGGAAATTGAAAATAATATAAATATGAGGCCACTACAGCTGCATTCTCAGTTCATGTCTCATCACTGGACATAGAAAATGGTATGTGTTATTATTCCCTAGTACATTGTTATTATCTTTGCCATTTGCAGATAATTTAATGACTGAGTCTGTTCTCAGGGAAAACAAAAACAAAAACCAAAAGACAAACAACAAAGCAGAACAACCCATCCTCCCACCCTCGTGCTATGCCTCCAGTCCTGACACAAAATCAGTTGTGGTGGATTTCATATTGAAAAAACATCTGTAATGAAATCAAGGAGCAGCTGGGCTGGAGTAACAGGGGGTGCTTAGAGCCCCTCTGTAAACTGCGGGACCCCTCTGGAGATTAGGTGATCTGGGAACTACCTGGTTTTCCCTCATCTGCACAAGTAGTCTGCCTCTTATTTGGGGGTGGAGGCCGCCTGAGCACCTATTCTGTGCCTTAGCTGAAAACCATATCAACCTATGGTTGCTTCTGTCACATCTCAGCATAACAGTGGATTTTTATTTCTTTTTGCCCGAAAATGGAATCAGGGAACTACTGGTGACTGAAGGCAGATCCCAGAAGTTGCCAGGATGCCCTTCAGGAGGAACCTCTGCTGGAAGCCAAGGACTGGGCAAGCAGCTAATGTGCTTTAAAAAGCAAGCCCTTGAAAAACATTTAGGCTGTATTCGATGTTGCAATAGCAGGGGGTCCTAAGTTTTTGTGAAAGGAAAAAGTATAACTGCACATTAAGGCGTGGTAAAAGGGTCTAGAGCTGAGGCTGCTGTTGTGAACTTGTTGAAATTTTCTGGGGGATGATTAAACAGCAGCCAAAAGATCGCCCCATTGTATAGCTCATTTTTAGAACAAGCCTTAGAGTGAGGCTTCCTCTTTCACATGAGCACTGTGAGTTTCCCCTTGCACGGAAGGGTCAGCAGTGCGGATTGTTGCCTGCAGGTGTCCCTTCTTGGTTGTGTGCAGCTGTGCTCTGCCATCGGGGCAGCAGCCGGCACCCGAATTCACAGACATGATTTGTGTCTGCCCAGAGGTGCGTCCTTCTTGTCACAGTCACATATCTGAGCTTTCACGGCATCCTGCCATGTCCACAAGCATCATTCCTGGCCATCACTCTGTCCCAGGAGCATTCCCTGCAGCCCCGGCAGTTAGAGTATATCATAATCTGCCAGGTGAGGAGCATTAGTGCCATATTTCTACTGGAGCATTATGGATTATAGCAATCCTACCCCTTAAGAAATAGTCCAAAATTTATTTTCTTTCAAATTAGAGAGAAAAGTAGAAAATTGTGGCTGTTTCTGTGGAATGCAGTTTCAAAGAAATAACAGTTTGGAAATACTCATGAGTTTTGATAATTTCAAGTTGCTTTTTTTTTCCCTTTTTTTGGTCATATCCAAATATTAAATAGCATAGTGTTTCATAAAATGGGTAGGAACAATTTCTAAATATGACAGCAGGCAGAATATATCCCAGTAGTCTGATGAATCCAAAATGATATATTTAAATACTATCTAAACCCACTCTGGTACTTGATGCCACACCTTGTTTCCCCACCCAAATTTCCTCTCTAACTTATTTGAAATTAACCTTTCTGTGAAAATACCTTCATTTTCACCAAAACTCACATTTTTTTTCTGTCTATTTTGTTGAGAAACCTTTTCTGGTTTCCTCAAACATCCATAATACATTGTACTTTATGTCACACCTTTACAAAAACCAATGAGGATGTTGCCTCTATAGAAGACATTCCCCCTGATGAGTAAGTTTTACTTTGGGTTGGGGAGAAAGTGAAAACCAATTTGATCCAGTCCAGAATGACAATGTTTTATTACACTCCTAATGAACCAAAAACCATTGATTTCAGCTTGGAACAAAAGATCACTCTCTCAAATAATTTAATTTTATTTCTATTCTGAGCATCCCTTGGCAAAAACAAGGAAAATGCAACAAATGCTAGGTTTAGACACATCTTGCAGGTTGTTGTGGATTATGGTTACCTCTTCACCCATGTAACTGAATGTGAAATCACCTCTACTGATGCTTGGCGGACTTGGAGAACCCAGTCTAACCTCATATTTCATGGGAGATCATTTGCACACTCATGCCCCTGGAGACTCCCTTAGCAAACATCATGAATCAGACAATATCCTGGGATGGAGAAATGCCATCTCTCCAGTTAATGATTTCCAGTATCTATAAAGCAGTTTAATGTTTATTGGAACAAAGTCTGGAACATAAGGGCTTCTCCTCTGAGCTGAGTGCCCTCAACAGATGACAACTGATCTGGCTCATTGAATGTTTTAGTCTTTGTGGAAATTATATCAATTCCAGCAGGAGAAGAAAATGAGGAAAATTTACCCCTTAGTGCCCAGAGCTGTGCTGGTGCTGTTGCACTCCTGAAAAACTCTGGATCCTGGTCAAGGTCGCTTCTTCTAGTCCGGCAGACCTGAAACCAATTTTTGGGTTATCTGGGTATCAAAAGGTGAACCTTTTTGAGCTCAGAGGTGCCAGTATGGGCAGTGAAAAAGGACCATCTGATATTTTTAAGGGAGAAGCGGGAGATTTAAAATATCATAATGATCTCAAATATTTGGTCTATATGTAGTCCATGGTGGATTCTCCTGCTCTTGGAGGCAGAGAGACAATACAACTCTCGCTGTGGTCTATGAGTTCCTAAACACTTCCCTTTTACATTTTTGCAATGGCTGATGCCTGGATAAGCCAACATCTGCAACCATTTTATGACTTGGTGCAGAGAATGATAGAATAAGGTTTGGTAGCAGAGAGAAAAACAGGGAAGTGCTGATTTAAGGTCCCAAACTCCTCTCATTTTGGGTCCCAGAAGAGAAACTGAAGAGGAGAGCAGCAGCCCAGGGATGAAGAGCTGTGGTGTTGCTGCCAGAGAAGAGCTGCTCACTGGAATGAGACTGATGGCTAATGACTGGCAGAAAGGGCTGAATTTATCAGCCAGTGGCTCTTGGTACACACTGATAAAATTCCAGAGAGGTGACCTGCTTTTCCCTGTGCTATTTTTCTAGTTTGTGTCTTCAGAGATCTGGAGGGGAGAGGGACAAATGATTTGTTTGTATTAATAAAAGCTTATTATAGTACTGTGGATTTACACACTGCTTTGCAAACTTAGCTGTGTTCCTTACCCTCTAAGTCTTTCATAGAAAATCCATTGAACAAACTCAATTAATTATTTGGAGTGGAACAGCGGTGAGATGGGAATCACCTAACCCTGTCCTTAGAAGTGATTTTATGGCTACATGAGGTGAATTTGAAGCATTATACTAACTTATTTGTTTACATGCCTAACTAAATGGCTGACTTTTTTGTTTGATTTCTTACTTTTGTCATGATTTGTGTTTTGTGACAGAAATTCTGCTGTTGTCTGGAGCTGACCCCTGCTGTGTCTGACCAGTAGCCCAGCTAATTAATTTCTTTGCAGCACATAGAAATGCTTTTTCTTGTCTGCGTGCTTCTTGTTAGTACCTCATCTGAGAGAAATATCTACTGCTTACTCAGTTTCCCTCTTGGATTTCCTTCTCGTTCTGATGCAGACTAAGAAGTACCTCTTCAACAGCTTCGTGTACCCAGCCTCTGGATTTTGCCTGTCTGTGGCTTCTGGTGGTGGAGAGAAGATCAGGGATGTGAGGTGGGCCTCAGCTTTTCCCCTATGGCAGTCCTGGACATGCATCCCTTGAGATGCAAAGGCATCTGGATGGGAAATTTGGTGTGTAGAACCTCAATCAGTCTCCAGCCCTGTCCTTCCAGCTGCAAGGAAGGGCAGATCATCCTCTCTCCTCCCTGCTAGCCAGCAGTGCTGGAGGTAAGTAAGTTTTGGCTAAGCAGCACGACAAACCATTGCTGGGGCCAAGCAGGGAGGAGAGAACCTAGCAGATGTACTCTTGCAGGATTCAACTTTGACAACATGGAAAAACAAAGGCCTGGCACTGACTGAACTGTCAGCAGTAATTTTTTTAGCCTTTGCCAAGCTAATGCCCTAGGCTGCCTCCTCACTGGATGATGCCAAGGAAGAGTCTTCATGTACTCTTCAGAGGCTTCTATTGAATACTAGGGTCCTCAGCAGCACTGAGCTAGGAGGACTCCTGGGTTTGACTGCAGAACAGTCATGTTGTAATAAACCCTACCTGGCTTCCCTACTTGCAAAGGCTTTTCCTCTCCCTTGCATAGAGAGGAAGGGATTTGTGTGCAGTTAGGTGAAAGGCATATTATCTTGGGCCCACATTTGTAAAAAGCTGCTTCCAGATTTAAGTCACGTTCACATCCAGAGGCTAACTTTGTATCTGGAGCCCACCTGTAGCATTAATGGAAGTGTTTCATTTAAAACAGCATGGAGCTGGCTGGCAATGCTTGTGAGAACCATCTCGTGCTGTTAGCAGGCACTGGTCCTGCTGGTAAGGGGGTAAATTAATTCTGCAGGCTCTGGGAGGCAGGGAGATCACTGCTTTCCTGGAATAGGGAAGTAATAGGGGAGTTGAGGTAGCATCCAGACAGAGGCTTAAGTCTTGTGTGTGGACTCCTAGTCCTTCTTGGCTTAGCAGTGGGAATGCAGGGGTGAAAGGGCTGAAGTAGGGGCTGAATGGGGCTGGGTTCATAGGAGTGGAGAGCCACCCCACCCACAGCCAGCATTTGAGCTATGTTTCCAAAGTTGATGCTGGAAATACAGCTCAAGTCTAGTGTCTGCCCTGTCAGCACAAATAGTTGTCCAGGTGTGGGTGAATTCTGTGAGACCCCTGGGCTGGAATTTTTCCTGCCCACCTGGTGCACTGTGTTACCAGGCTTCTGGTCCTGATGCTGATGTGAACTGAAACATGATGTCATGAGCGGCAGCAGCAAAAATTTGCATTCTTGTCTTCTCCTCCTGTCCGGCTCTTGACTTGAGTTTGAACCAAAAGTGCTGTACAGATGTCAACTTTTTTTTTTTTTTTAATTCTGTCACTCTAAAAGATTTTATCTCACTGTGATTTTATATAAATTGGGAGCTACATCTACCTGGTGTTTTTTCTTTTTGTCTTAAGGGCTTTTAGAGCTGCCTTACAGACAAAAAGAAAGAAAAGGAGAGACAGACTCTCCCTTTAGGGGAAAAGGAGGTCACAAGAAACCTGACTTTACATCTACCAGGTGCTTTTTCTGTGACCAGAAAGTTTCTGCAACAAACAGAATGGCAAAGCAAATTTGCATCTATGTGCTGCTTCTTTGTGTATGAAAAACAGGGGCTGACTAAAGAGTTATACATCATGAGCTCCAAAATACATTTCCTTGAAGCAGGCTGTCTCCCCAGATATGTGCTACTCCATGAGTATTCCCTCCTGATCTCAGTGTGCATCATCTCCAAAACCTGCAGAGGTCCATCCAAATGCTGCCCCATGTGCAAGGGGGGCGCTGATGGACCAAGTAGTGCCTGAGTGTTGGTGCTGAAATTTCCTTGGGTGGTTGGGCCTGTCACACACCTTGTTCATTGCCTCTTTATGTTCTATTCCTTGAAAATGTAGGAGCAAAGAGAGATTGTGCTTCCAAAATTACTCAAGAGGCTCCCCATAGTCTAATGCTGGGCTTTCTGACTTCTCATTGGCAAAGAGGTTACCTCTGTTATACAGTCAAAAATTGATCCAGAGGGAAGCATTTTGACGGTTCAGTATTTGGTCCCAAGATGATATGAATGATATACAGTGTGCTGTATATTTTATTAGGTGAAAAAGTATCCACTGAGGCATACTATCATTTCCAAGGGTGACCTTGTGACAGCGGGTGGCAGCAGTGCACATAAAAATGATAAAAGCTTGGCTAAATCCCGGGCTGCATAGGTTGAAGAGGCGGCTCAGAAACTGTTGATAGATGAGTTAGATTAACAGATATGCTTTGACTCAGAGATTGACTTTTTTAAAAAAGGGCAAATCGGAAAGAAATGAATGCAGATGAGCACGCAGAAAATGTAGAGAAAGGCAAATGCAATTGGGGAGAGAAGGAAGAAAAGAGAAAGGTTTGTTTTTTTAAATAAAGCATTCTTCATGAGGAAATATGGCCAGACTGGGGTGTTGGCATGTTGCTTTGTGCTGCAGAGGGAAACAGGAGTGCAGGCTGCACTAAATTGCACATGAGTTTCTTTGTCGCTGTTAAGTTCTCTCTCTCTGTCTTTGTTTCACTTGGTTATTTGTGGTGTGTGGTTTCAGTGAGTTTTCAGGCAGTGCAGATAAATTATCACATTGATTTTTCATTCTCACCTTTTTGGGAGGGGGCAATGGAGAAGGTCCCTGTGTATTATATGGAAAATAGAGTGGCTGTTAACACCCTGCTGGTTTAGCATCCCACTGTACAGGAGAGTCACCTGAACCACAGCTTGGAAAACGAATACCTTAAACTGCAGGGCAGCTGGAGGTCTGCATCTGGATTTGCCATTCAGGACCATTTCTAGTACCTAATACATGAATATAAAGTTGAATACTGGCTCCCCAGGACTGTATAAATCACAGCTCAAGACAAGGAATATCATAACTTGATATATTCAGTGATTGATGTGATCATGGTCAATGTAACAGAACTGATTGTTTTTGCAGCTGTCATTGCAGTGGGAGTATAGAAGTAATACTTTCTGTTCAACACTGCTTGGGTTTTCATGCTCTGCTCCACCAAGACAGAGATATTAAAGGTGAACAGCTGAGAAAAGGGCTTTAAGCAGTCAAGGAAAAAGAGAAAAGATTAATATTTCTGCCCAGAAGCTGGAGATGAAAAGGGACGACAAACACTGCCTTGAGTCACTCACCACTGACAAATAGGTTTGCAGACCAGAAAGCATCATTTCTCTCCAGGGAAGTGTGGCTTAGATGGGAGAATGGTGACCAGAAGTTTGTTAACTGAATGTCCCTTAGCTACCTTTCAAGACAGTGGGATCTACTAGCAGGCTGGGAAACAAACAAACTTAACTTTCGATTCCCCAGCCTGAAAGATGCCCCTTAGAGAGTGGATAAAACAGTGGAAGAGAAGTGATCATCTCTGAATGTGGTTATTTATTGTCAGCATTTGCCAGCCTTTCACATCTAATAATTCCCTCCAAGTTTGTTGTTGTCAATAATGTGACTCCTACACAATCTTTTTTGCCTCTTCATTCCCTAGTGCACCCCGAGGAGCAAAAGTGCTGTCCACAGCGAAAGTTTTCATCCAAAAAGTGGTCTCAGTGCATTGTCAGTTATGCTGGAGCTGTGCCACATTGGTTCATGGCAGTTTTGGTGGCTTCAGCTTGCACTGCACTTTTGCATCTTCTTGTGTTTTCTTCACTCTGACGTGTTGAATACCGATAGGTGTGATCCTTATAACTTCGGGTTATGCATGCCAGTGTTTAATGTCAGTTGTAATAGTGTCCTCTGCCACCATGAAGCATGTGAGCTGAGGCGGCTCTGGGGATTAGCCTGCCTTGCCTGCTTTTGTGGGCAGTAAATGATGATGCAAAAAGGTAAAAATGCGAAAGGTAGCGGGATGGCAGCAGTGAGCAAAGGGTTTCCTACCAGGGAAGTTCATGCCTTTGGCCCTGCCAGCCAGGAAGTTGTTCTAGCACCCTGAGCAAAGTGGTCCATGTGGACCTAGAGCTGAGACCAGCTCAGTTCCTGACCGTGCAGGAGCACTGCTGGCTCCAAGGCAGGTGTGTCATAGAGTGAAGCTGGGATTTCAGGAGGCTGGGAAGGGAAAGGTCTGGGGCTGGGATGGAAGGGCTGAAAGCATGGCTGTCAGGTTAGCTGAAGTAATGACATGATCCTATGAATATTTACTTTCAACTATTTATAGCTGGATGTTCTTTACACTTATTTTAGTAGAATTAATGCTTAGAGAATATTCTCAATGAAAAATGTTTCCCATGAGTGAGTCAAATCAAATAGATAAATTTGCTGCTCACCATAAAATAACAAAGTTACACTTAATTTTCCTAGTGCATACAGTACTTTGAAATGAAAATAACTACAGTACAAGGTATTCTGAGTGCAAGGGAAAAAAGGCTGTGAAGGCTGAAAAGAAACATGTAAATTTTGACTTTGAATTCTGCTTCAGTTTTGGAATTGTCTAGATTATATGCAGCCATCTCAATCAAAACTGGTGCAAAGTAATTAACATTTCTATGTACATATGCCAAGGAGGTTAAGGACAATAAGAATTCAGATACTTAAATGAAAACCATCCCTTAAAAAAACATAAGTTCATTACTTGGTACTATTGCCACTACTGCAGGGAAAAAAAAAAAAAAAGAACTATTAAATTAATATTCATTACAGAAAAGGAAATGTGCTTTGACATACATTTGAAAATCACAATGAAACTGAAATTCTCTTTCGAAAGTAGCAAATGAAAATGCTAGAGAGCCATTGCTGTCGTTGAGCATCTTAAAATTTACGTGACCAAATAAGTCTCACTCAAGAGTTCAGAAAATATTTAGCCGAGAAGAGCACACATTGGTTATCAGCAAACCATGAAGAACACATCAGAGAAGGGTGTGCACGTGTGTGATCTTGATTGCAAGTTTATACCAATTTTTTTAAAAAGATACTTTGAAAACACAGGTGACTAAAGGCTGAATTGCCTAGCACTAAAGTTGGTCCAAAAAGAGAAAGACATAATTAGAGGAGAAAGAAATAAGAAGACAACTGGTGCTTTTCAATTTTATTTTTTTTTTTTTGTGGAAAACATATCTTATGGAATTTAGACAGCTTCTTGATGTGATTACAATTTTGTTGATTATATTCATGTACATGATGTACTTCTCATCATGTGTCAGGTGTTAAACTTGGTGCCACAGAAGATTCTAATCAAAGGTTAGCAGTGGATAAACTAAAAGCAGCACACTGTAAATGGGTTAAAGCTGTCTCACAAATAATTCTCAAGTAATAATTGCAAATGAGGAATCATCTTGCAAAAAGAACCATATCCCACAAGGGTTCCCCAGAGATCTCTTCTTGGCTCAGTTCCTCTTGTATTCCCCCCAGTCTTCTGTAAGAATGTATAAAATCACTGCTAATAAAATTGGTGGATGACATAAGGGTGAAAAATAAGGACAGCCTAGTTCTACAGACTGAACTGAATTACTTGATAAGGCTAGACTTTTCGAAGCTAAATCCTCTTCGAATCAGCCAGATTCAAGGTCATGCATCCAGAACTGGAAAATTTAGACCACGCTTATAGGATTAGAGCTTACTTCCTGATAGACAGCAACTGTGAAGAAGACATATAGTAGATAACCCACTGGCCCCTGTTGGGATCTTCTTGCTGAAAGCTGCCTTTAACTATGTACTGAGAAAATTAAGACACCTACTCCATATTTTTAGTGTCACAGGCGGGACCAGCAAGACAGTTTGTGAAAATCTGTGAAAAACAACGACTTCAGGAAAATTCCGAGGAAGTGGGAGTGATTTATTAAAAAAAAAGACAAGGACTGGCTCAAGACTTGAATTATGCCTGGTTATTGTTTTTATTTTGCTAGTTTTTATTTTTGCTCTGCATATTTAATGTAGCTCTTAGGCAGAGGAGAGGAGGAAATTAATCTCAGGTTTAACATTACTAGCTTCTTTATTGTTCAGCAGTGAATAAATACAATTCCTATCTTTAATTCTAAGTAAGCCTGCATGACTCTATGTACAATTATTCTTTTTATCTGCAGGCTCTGTCTCTAATACCTACTTTCGCCTCCTTTCTAAGACTGGGCCCAGAAGTCACTATCTGCTACAGACTAGCTGAAATTCTGAACCCTCCCAACTAACCAGCAGAAGTTTTGATGCTTTCATACCCTGCTGAGGAGGTTTGCTTCACAAAGTCTCTACTAGATCGTAAGAACTAGAGACAGGACAGAAAGAGAAAGGATGCAACACCCAGCTGAGTAGCAGAGACCTCCACGGACGTAGCAGTCTTCAGAACATTGTGACTGTGCAGTGGAAACCACACAATAATTGTCACTACGGTGCTTTTGTTATAAATGGCCTGAGCCCAGAATAGTCTAGGAATAAATCAAGAAAAATTAGAGCTGCAGCTAGGCCTGAGTGTTCTTATAACACACAGATGACTTGTGTTGCTGTCTCAATGGGGAAAGGTCTGGTATAGTACCAACATACCCAGTAGAGCACCAGTATAACTGGTGGTGCCAAGTGCCAGAGAAGCTTGCTCTGTGTGTTATGCTGAAGTGGCAAGAGAAGGAATGACAGTTATGGTGATCCAAGGGCACGGGGAAAGTGGCACAAATGGAACAGGGTCTGCATGTCTCTTAGAAAGAAGATGGAAATGGAAAAAAAGGTTTTTATTAAAATGAATAAAAACGGTTTAATTAAAAATAATAAAGAATAAAGCTAATACAATAAATTATAGTCTAGATACAAGACAAGGTAAAACTTTCATGAAGTAAGAATGATAAGATTAGGAGGTGGAAGGAAGTGGAATTCAGTACTGAAAAGATTAAATACTTTCTTTCTCTGCCTGCTTATAACTAAACTACTGAGCAGATTGCCATGGTATGATACTGGAATACTTTATTAAGCCTGTAATTTGAATTATTATGCTAATTACTGTAACTCATGCCACATTCTCTTGGTATCCTTATGTCTGCCTATCAAGAATACCCAGAGCAGTCATCATAACCATTGATAAAAACACCAAGGGATGGATAGATCTCTTAAGTCTCCTGCTTCAGAGCTTAAACTAGTTTTCAGATATCAGAGATGGTGTGGGACAGAACATGGAAACTATGGTAGGATAAGGGGCAGGCCATGGCCAAGGCCAACACATGGAACAATTTAATCTATGTTCTGGTTTAGTGACTTCAGTTTGTAGCTTTAGACTTGCCTTGCTGATTTTTAGTTCCTCATGAGGCGTAAAGTGGCACAGGGTTTTTGGTTTCAGCAGCATGCTGCTGACTGACACCATGCTTTGCCTAGACATAAATGCATCAATATGGTAATTATCCCTGCTGCATCAGTCAGTCATACAATCCTTTTCCCCCATACCCTGGGAGAGTTTGCACCTGAGGAAATCTCCAATTTTTTCCATCTGAAAAAAGAATAAAATCTTCCACCTGAGATCTAGGAAAAAGGTGTTTGTTTCTGTGTGGGTTTAATTTTTTTGGCTGAAATTGGATAAGCATCCTGTGAGCAACCTGGCAGAGAATTTTGGTCCTGCTGCTCGTGTCTCACTCTTCAGATCCTCACTTGCAATTTACAAGCACTTCTGAGAGTCTTCTGGCATGTGAGCTCTCTCTTCTCTGGATAATATTTTTTTGATTCCTTGTATTGTGCAAATGTTCTCACAGGTGGCAGGCATGCTGCAGATAAACCTTTTGATCCTTCAGGATCATCAAACTCTTATAATCGTGTTTTCCAGCTTTGTAAATGTTACCCCCACATATACAGCATCTTGTTGCTCTCAGATCTTCACCATTACTTCTTTGTTTCAGACAGCATCATCATCCGTGTCTCTCAATGTGTCGCATCACATTTCCCCAAGAAAAAGAGAGTCTTCTAGAAATGATCACTAGATGGCTACACTACCGCACAGGATTTCACAACTCTGCTTCTCCAGACCTTCAAACCATTTCTCACAGTGCTCTAGTTCACAGTATCTCTGGTCTGAATTGCATTTCAGCCACAAAATGCAATTTCCATATCTTCAATTTTCTTCTCAGCAGGTAGCAATATAAGTCCACATTGTTCAAATTTATTGTACAAAGAAGTCACTGGGGCTTAAATGGCATCTAACCTCTGAAACATCTGGTATTGTCCTGCATTGGAAACAGGATCCTGGACTGCATGCCTCTTTGGTTTGATCCAACAGAGCAACTCCTGTCTTTCTGGAGTCTGCAAAAAACCTTTGGAGTCAATTGTGCACAACCTAGTGTGTCTATTGACCTGGCTATGGCTGAGCAGCTTCAAAAGCCCCAAGATTTGGGACAGGCATCAGTCTATGACTCAAACCTTTACCAGTCACCACTGCTGTTTCACAGGGATTAAGGGGAATTTCTGAAGGAGGGGAAAATATGTGCTTATTTTCCTATTGTAGGCAAGCTCAGACTTTAGGAACAAGAAGCAGAAAATACTAGAGAAGTGTTTCCCTTCCTCACTACATTTTTTCTGTCTCTCATTTGAATCAAAGACTAATGCATATGTTAAAGTTTCAAACAGAAATAATTTCTTGCAACAATTGCCAGGAGGGACCTAAAAAAGGCACACTAGTATTTATTTTTGTCATATATGTTATGTTTAGATTCATGCAGAATAGAAACGTGTTCCTCCTCTGCTGAATGTCCCTGTTTGTGCCTTGACACAAATCCTCCCACGTTCTTGTGAGTGGTTACACTAACAACATTTGTGTAATATCATTGGGTGTTTACAGCTGCATAGTCTGAATGTGAATCTGGATATAAATAATATCGTCATCGTCTCCTGCAAGCTAGAGAAATGTTATTTGTGTTTTACAGATGAGGGAATTGAGGTAAACGGGGGTAAGTGAAGTGAAGTGGATAACTACTCTTGCCTGCAAGCTGTGTCATGAGTGATGCAGGATGAGGACTGTCAGCCAGCCCTGCGATGGTGCTAGCAGCTATGCTGTCATGAGGGCAGCAAAACAAGGCAGGGGAACATTTTGCAGAGGGGGAGTCTGGTGAAGAGACCTGTTTTGAGAGAAAGAAAATACCTGACTGAGGAAGAAGCTGTGTCATGTACATCCCAAGGAGAAGGGGACTGGAAGTTTTCAAGCTGGTTTTGTGCTGGCCGTTTTGGAAACATAATATGAAAAGCAGGATTATAGATACATCTATCTTGGTATACTTTCAATGGGAGTCCACAAAGGAGGAAAAGGATCAGAAGAGAACTAGCAGAGAATTAGACTGGGTCTCCCTGCCACAAGGCCATTTGGAGCTTAGGGAAGATAACATGTCCTCCCTGCCAGGTTGCCCTGGCTAGGTGCTGCAGGGATGATTGCTGCTAATCAGTAGCCTTGGGGGTGCCCAGTAGTTTACAATGAATACATCAAACCTGGATTGTTTGCCTATGAATTCCCTATGGGAAATAAAGCTCCCTATTTGGCAAACATTCATCCTGTTGTAAAAGGTAAATTGAAAACACAAAAATCCTCCAAAAGTGCAGATGAGTTCTGAACTGTGTATTCACAAAAGAGCATCCCAGCCGTTTGCTCTGAGTAGGCTGGAGTCAGGGATGCCCTTCCTTTGGCTCTAGAAGCTATTTCAGCCATTTCTGAGAGGAGGCAAGTTAGAATCACAGAATCACAAAATAGGCTGAGTTGGAAGAGACCCACAAGGATTATTGAGTCCAACCTTTAGCCCTGCACAGGACCATCCCTAAGGGTAATACCATGTGCCTGAGAGTATCATCCAAACATTTACTGAACTCTGGCAGGCTTGGTGCTGTGATCTTTTCTCTGGGGAGCCTGTGCCAGTGCACTGTGCTGCTTTAAAGGTAAACCAGCAGGAGAAATGAATCCAGCTCAAAAGAGATTACAAGTCAGACTTACAATTTACTAAAAAGACTCCAATACATACAATGATACAGAGAAAAATTAGTTTTAATCCACAAAAGAACAAATGTATAATTCAGCACCTTGGGGCAAGAACAGAATGGTGTTCATTAGCCCCTGTGCTGGGGCACTATGTGGTCTTCCTGTATGTAAAGTAAAAGGAAAGGAAAACCTGTTGGTGAGGATGACGGTCACAGTCTGGTCAAGAGTGGTAATCACAGTCCTGTTGAGGTTCTGGTCCTTCTCTGGATCCAATAAGTGGTACCAGAAGTTGCAAAACCCAAAGAGTATGTATTAAAAGGTTCAGATGGGAATGTCCAATGCTTGCCCCCAGGGTAGGGAATTTCACAATGGGTGATTTAACTCAGTGAGTTGTGAGATATTTTGGAATCTTTGATGGTCTAGGTCATGGCAACTGCCTATTGTGCCAGTCCCTAATGGCCCATTAGCAGACAGGACCCCTCAGACTGGGTGTGAAGGTGCTGATGCCTCTCTGGTGGGGAATTATCACAGCTGAGTCACTGGTGGGAAGACAGAAACATTCCCATGCCTCGTGGGGTTCTTTAACAATCAGCCTGCAGCCTGAGGGGTCAGGTGTGCCCTGAGCAGCTGCTGAAAATGATTGATTATTAACAGTTCATTAGAAATTATGTAGCGGGTGTAGAATACACAGTTTTGGTCACACCCACACAGTGATAAACTGGTTCCAGCCACTGTAACACGGACATGCCCAAACACCATCTCAGTGAAGAACCTTTTTCTAATATCTAATCTAAAACTCCCATGATATAACTTCTGGCCGTTCCCTCAAGTCCTGTGACTGGTCACCATAGAGGAGAACTTCAATCTAGCATGGGCTGAATTTGCTCCCAAAGTTTCAGAAAAATATTAAACCCCAATAAATTTGGTGTAATTGTCAGATATACAAATGTGTACATGAGCTCCTAGGAAGCATTGCAAGTTTGTAGGAAAAGCTAGTATTAATTTCAGATGGTAATCTATAGTGACAACAGTCTGGTTTCAGGGAGCTGTTTTGCAGTCTATACCATTGAAATTTAGAGGCAAACGAAGGTATTTATGGGAACCAATATCTCCAATGTGGCCATCTCAGCAAAACTCCAAATATGTTGATCAACGTTGCAGCAATCATTTTATTTTGTCAGCACAAAGCTATGAATCAACAGTAGCTAATGAGACACCAGTTAATAATGGGACTGTGGCAGAACTGTGCAGACTGCTTTAGACAGCAGCACATAATTGTGGAAGCGGAGCTGGCACTTGTTTGAAGGGAAAGGGTTTAAAGGCAAAGTGGTTCCTTCTGAATCCTCCACTTAGCTGTTGTAGAAATACTGATGTGTTGGCAGCAAGGATAGCTGCTTGACTTTCACTTTTCTCAAGATTCTGCTCCACTCCCATATTGCCTGTCAGGATGCTCAGTGACTAGGTCACATTAAAATCCTACCCATCATTATACAAGTAACAAGAATCCCTAATGACTTGATGGGCACTGTGTGGGTCTCCCAAAAGGCTGTCAGCTACAGAGGCACCCACTTCTTGCACGAAGGAGAAGGCAAACACAAACAAAATACTGGGATTGCTAAAGCAGCTTATACAGCACCGTCTGTTGCTCTTCAGCTTTTCTTAGGTACTTCCTTCTCACAAGAGGATTAACAGTTTTGGCTTTCCTGTATGCAAGAGCAGAGGAGAAAATAATCTGGGCTAAGAGCATGGCCCAAGGATTTAATAACTCCCTGCTGCCACTGGGGCTGCACTACCTTGAGTTTTTCCCAGTGATTGTGCCCGTTCACAGGACATGCCCTCAACTCACAGACCATTTTTGCTGAGAGGTTAAAACCAGCTGGGGACCACAAAAGTCGGGGGCAATCATTTATGCAGGAACATGCTTGAGCCTGAGCTCTAAAATTGACCTTCCCTTCTGGAAAGAACAGCTGAGGAGGATGGACACCCATGCCCCTGCAATATGACAGACCCTATCCCATTCCAGGGGTTGTGCAATGCTCCAGAAGTCTCACAGGGAAAAACGATTACTTTAGTCTGTATTCCACCCCAGAGCTTCCCGTGGACTTTCTTACAGCAGCGACTTGGCCTCAAAAACTGCTGATCCCTGCACTAGACTTTTCCATACAAATTTCAGGAACTTATTTCTTTGGGATTTAGCTTTATTCAGCCTCCATTTTGAGACTAACAAGAAGATTGCTGACAAGATTAAATAATTCTACTATTTTTTTTTTTTCCACTCCCCAAACTCAGAGATAAAAGAGGCACTGGATGAATTTGGTGGTCACAAACATAAGATGCAGTCTTTCCCATGATTGTGCTTAAACCCCACTTGAAAGAAAGACTTTTGGAACCATAAAATACTTTTATCTGTAGGATTGAAATTGGGTTAGTAACTTCCTCAAAGAACAGAAGAAAACTGACTGCTCTGGGTCATGCAGTGTGCTTGCATGCCTTTGAAGTCTTTTTAAAATTAATGTCCCAATGCTGTTAAACTTGCTGCCTTTTTTTTTTCTTCTCTTTTCCCTGACACGAAGAGGTCATTGGAGTCAATAAGGTTACTTTTCCATCCTGTTGGATAACCAGCGGACGGCGATGGGAGCTGTGAAATGCTCAGATCCCCATCAGCACCGGACTGTGAGTTACAGAGGAACAGTCCCAAATGCTCATTCAGACTTTGGTTATGTGTGAGCTGTTCCTGATTCTGGCCACAGTTACTGTCACTGCCATAGATTTATGTTGTTGTGCTTTTACTGCTCATTACAATTTTTCAAGAGGAAAAGGCATTCATCAGCTCTGACATCAGACAACAAGTAACGAGTGTTGTTACTCAAGCCTATTTGGCAATGAGAGCCCCAAGAAAAGTGTCACAACTCACTCTGTACCTGTGGACCATGATAATGTGTAAAAAGCAGGAGTAATTACAAACAGGAAATAATTAGCTGGCTCCAGCCTCCAAGAGGGAATGTGGTCAAATGACTTTAACTCTGAACTTGTGGGCAGGACTCACCGATCAGTGCTTAGTCCTGCTAATAGCTCTGGGCAAGTAATTTCAATCCGCATTTTGATTTCTTTGAGAAGGGTATTTAATAGTTGTGGTTTCTGGAGCGAATGGGAGCTGTATAAATGCAGGCTCTGATCTCCCTCACTTACTAGACATGGACTCTAGTGAATGACAGCAGAAGATGAGCCTTTGGGTATTGCAAACTGTTATGGAGGCAACCTAGAAGTGAAAAATACTAAAAATCAAATGCATTCAGCAATACTTGGAGATAACATTTTTGGCAGAGGCACAGCATCTGGACCAGAATAACTTCTTTTTTTTTTTTTCATTAATCTGTTGTTTGTCCTCCAATCTTTGTATTTCAAACCCTGTGGGTCAAAGTTGTCCTGTGTTATGCCCATGTGCAGTACTTGCTACTGTGAATTGAGGTCATACTGCACTGTCATGTAGTTAATAATTGGTTTTCTGGTCCATGCTCTGCCAGACGACTCTGGACTGCCTGATCTTATTTGGGTTGCCACTACTCTAATGTGGCATTCCTTTTCTTTTCTCATTTTCACCTGCACTGCAGTACAAGTAAGCTGTTAAGTATAACTGAGATAGGGCAGGGGATATCATTGTCTTCCTCTGAATACACAGATGCATTCTGACACCTCCTAATTCTCAAGGCCAGGATGTCAATAAAAATTTGAAACACTGTGGCATCATCATATCTCACCTTCAATATAATCTGAACGCAGGGCTTGTGGCCTTGGGTATTTGGTGGATGAGTTTTTATGACTGTGTTCAGTTGCTTTACAATGGCATATGATGATTGTGCTGTCAATAACTAGCTATAACCTCTGCCTGCTTTACGAGTTGTTCTGCTCCCTTAACTGCTGCTCTATGGCCCTGAGCCCTAAATTTTAAATCTGTGTGAGAAATAGTGTACTTCTGTGAAATTAAGACTTATATTCCTCTCATTATTAATCAGCCCTTCCTGGCAGCTCCTGATTGTGCTCCATGTTGTATTAGCATAACTGCAACGCTTGAGATCCATCCCCCCCTCGTCCTTCTCTTTCACTGATTCCTTTTCTAACTTTTAGGCTAAGAAGGGCCATTCAGTCAGAAGGTGGCAGGTGTGAAGTGGTGGATTTTAATAGGAAAAAAATAACAGAAAAGAATCCACGAACAATGCATTTATTAGACTGTTTCATGTTAAGAGGGAAGGAAAGGGTTTTCAGAGAATGGAGAAGGAAAATTAGAGAGCTTCGTGACTAGATCTGAATTCAGATTGCGGTTCAGTAACATCAGAGTGTTGCCTGGGTGGCTTTTATTTTTTCCTTCCCTAACTCAGGACAGCACTTGAAGACAAGTCAACAGATAAGAGAGAAATATGCCTAAACCTAAATCCTGATCTTAATTTACTGAAGCACTGGGATGTCCAGATTTGGCTCTGTGCCCAAACTTTGCATGTTGTGGCCAGAGCAGAGAGAGTTTGGATTTTTCCCCCCCAGTTTTCTCCAACAAAAAAAAGACAAAGGACTCACAGTGAGTCACGCTAATGAGCTGAATCCTACTATCATTTCACCATCTCGAGTGGAATGCCAGACAGCCTGGGTGGTAGTTCATGGCAGTAATGACCAGCCTGCTGGGGACATCTCCGCCACCACCCCTGGACCAGGGGTCTCCCCCTTAGGTCAGGACATCCCATCCAGCACTGCCCTACATCAGACTCTCACTGTGAGCAGCTTGTCTGCAACCTGATCCTGAACTCTTTCTCCTGTGTGGACCTTGGACACACAGTGTTGGAGGGTCCAACTCCTGCCTCAAGCCCAGTCTGCAGCTGCTCCCAGTTGAACCTGGACCAGATCCTGGCCCTGGCTTATCCCTGGCTGTGTCATGCCATCACTGAAGCCTGTCACCTGTCCCCAGCTCTGCCCACCTGGCTCAGACCTCCAAGGATGTCACCCCACAAGGGATTCACCTCCACTCAGCCCCTTCTGCCAATCCCTGACACAAAAGTAAAAATAAACACGCATTAATAGTGTCATGAACATTAAACTATGTGGCTAAATGCAGAGGTAACAGTCTATTGTGATCTTGCATCTCTCATGATCAAAGATTTTTGTCAAATCTGCTGTTAGAAATGGTAAAAAATGGAAAAAAGCTGCAATTTTTTAATGGAGGTTATTAATTCTTAAAGTTCAAAAAGAAAGATAGTTTGATTGTATCACTGTTTCACAAGTACATTTATAACAAGTTTTCCAGTGAAAATTTTAACAACTTTTTCCTGATTTCTTCATCCTTCCTTCTTTCATTTGCCTTGGGAAAAATGAAAACAAAAACAAAAAAACAACCAACAACCAACACACCAACCAACAAAAGTCCCCAAACAGACAAGAAATCCAAACCCAAACAACAAAACAAAACAAAAAAAGAAAAAAAAAAACAAAACCAAACCTACAAACAAAAAAACAACTAGTAAAATAACCCAAAAAAAAAAACAAGGAAAGGGGAAATTATCATGAAAAGGAAACGGTTTGGATTGGGAAAAGAAAGGGAGTGTAACTATTACTATTATTTTACCATATCTTTTCTAAAGAAAAAAAATTTGAAAAGCAGCCAAACCCTACACCTGTCAAGAAAAGAAACTGTATTATTTTTAAATGTACATTTGGCAAAAGATTTAATTTTCATCATCTCCTTTATTGAAAGATGGAATCTGCTCCTATAAGCCTATCTTCTGATATGATAGCCTTGAAATAGGGATGGAAAGATGTATTACCATTTGACAAATTAAGATCTTAGAGATGGAATAATGACTTCTCTGTGTAGAAGTCATGAGGGTCTTAGAAAATAGTATGAGTTTAACTATTCTAGACTACAGCCTGAGACAGGCTTTTTTGGTCTGAAGCTGGGAATAAAAAGGCTTTTTTCAAGGGTTGCGTTTTTTGCTTCATGCATGCAGGCTAATTCTTTTTGGTTTATGGGAGTTTATGGAGTCTCTTGGAATTATTTTCAATTTTCATTTTCCTTGGAATCTTTCTTCCTTTTATTTCTGTTAGCAATAGCTGTATTATCTTCAGTGTGGTGTAGTGTTTGCTATTAGAGTCATGTTGTCCTTTGTATGACAATATTGTTTGCATGGCTTTAGCTGCTCTAAAATTTCGGTTTGAGGTCTCCTAGCTCAAGCTCTTTCGAGTGTGAACATGTAGAGGATAGGGTTATGCAAAGAGTCTGTGATTGAGACAGGCAGGAGAAAGGAAGGGGCAGCCCAGAAAGGTGAAGCCCTTGGTCAGAGCCAGCACTCATCTTCAGCTGTGCCATTTGGACCCAGCATTTGTCATCACATGGGTCTTGCTCCACAGTCAGGACAGCCCAGTGACTAGATGAACCCTGAACTGACTGAAATGGAAGGAAAGAACTCTTCCCTATGGAGTAAAAAAATACGTTTTAATACAAAATGTTATGTTTTAACACAAAATTTCTGTTATATCTCACACATATGATGCATTCACCTTGATGAATCTGGGTCATAACTGTATTGTGTGTTGGCACTTAATGGTGTGTTGACCCGAAATGAGCTATCTTCAAGTGTGGGTGCAACCAGGCTTTTGGTAACACAAAGCTCTGGGGACAGTCAGCCCAGGTCTCTGTGCCGAGATGGGAATGCTTCACTGCAGTATGGGCACACTCCATAGGTCTTCAAGGTCTTGGGGAGGGTTTACCTAAACTATCCAAACCCCAAACAGGTAAAAATGACATTCTGGCAAGGTTTATCAGTTAAATGCTCAGTGGCTTCTTGCTCATCATGTTGTTATTTTCAGAGAGGAGGTCAAGAGGAACGATGAAGTGTGATGAGGGAATAATCCATTTGCTTCTGCTAAAATATGCCTAACAGAGCAAAAGGGAAATGGGCTGTTCTAAAGATAGGGAAATAACCTAGCAAAAGAAAGATGGTTTCATAAATACTATTGCTGAGGAAGCAGAAACTGTATTATTAAAAGAATTATTCTTTTGACCTCTAAATAATTCCAAGTCTATAAAAGGCAGACTTTTGTCAATAAACGAGTGTCATTAAGACAGATCCATACAGAAAAAAATTCATAAATCAAAAGGAGGAGGGCTGCAGTATTAGAGCACAGCTACAAATTGCTGTTCTGCTCATTTCTGCATTGTTAGCAACCTGCTGATAAATATGAAATGTGCACAAAATGTCCATAGCTATTTCATCAGCAAATGGCCCAGCTTTTGAAAATAGCTGGAGCAGGTGGCGTTAGCTGAACACAGGCCTAGAAGAAAGGATGGTTTAGGTCTCCTCTTCAGTGAGGGTCCCCATAGAATACTGAATTATTTCCATTGAACTTATTTTCATTGTATCTTTCTTCTAGGAACACTCCAGTGAGGCCTCATTAGGGTGAAGTGGCAAAGCCTGTGAGGCATGGTGGTGGTGATGTGCTTTAAATATTGCACCTGACTAACTCCAGGATTTCCAAGGACAACCTGGGTGCTCAGGGGCAGGACTAGAATGTTTGGGGGTGATAAGCCACTAAACAGAAAAAAAAGAAAAAAGATGTTAAACCCCTTAGTACACCCACTGCTTCAAGCCTCTCTTCAGTATTTTCCAGAGTTTCAAAAACAAGGCAGGAGGATGGAAGCTACCCTAGTTAACACTCTCGTTCTGCTACTCCCAGGTCTTACCCTGTCCATGGTTTTTTGAACAATATATGATAACATGCATAGCATGCCATGTCAGTGGGTAAAAGAAAATAATTTTGCTAGGGAAAAGTGGGAGAGAAGACAGGGCAGTGGTATGCAAAGCTATGGAATAGGAAGGGAGGAGGGAGAATAGAAAACCTGTGACACATAATCACATTCATGTGTCCGACCCAGGCTTAGGGGGCACACTGAGGGCATATGTTCTTACAGCAGGCACTTTCCACAGTCGACAGAGACAGAAGGAGAGATGTCTTGCAATGTGACTGGGTTCTCTCCAAAGCTCAAACCCACATAACACTGAAGCTGACTTAACCAAGGCAGTGGCCAGTGCTGGATAATGTCCTGGACTTCCTGGCCTGAACATCCTGACCTCTGCTCTGTCCCAGTTCTCTTGCTGGCCTTGTGCAGAAGGAGTGGCCCAAGTACACTTGCATGGGGCAAAGGGAAAGAGGACCCAGCCAGGGGCAGGGTAGTGGGGGAAGAGATAGTGCCACATTCATGGGCAGATAGTAAGAGAAGAGGTGAGACCAGGGCAGAAAGGGACACATGATGCAAGGCCTGTGAGTCACAGTGGGGAGTGGTTGAGGGGCAGTGAAGTGGCAGAGAGTGAGGACAGATGTAAAATGTGCCTCAAGGAGAACTAATGTACTTTGTCTTGCAAAGAGCTTGGCCTACAGAAAAGTAAGACTTTCCCCCATCCTGCCAGCCTGCCAGATAACATTTGTCAAATGATTTGGGACCAGAGCATAGCAGCAAGATAAAGATGATATCATCTTCCATTATTAAATCCTGATGGAGGATTTCTTAAATGCAGTCATTTCAGATGAATGTGTTATTTTTTCCTTTGACATGTGAGATAGTGAAAAAGTAGGACTTTCACCTCCGAGTTTAGATTGTGGATTGTCACTGATTAGAGGAACCAGAGCTACTCTGTACTCAGTGGCTCTGAGCCATCTTCATGAAACTGGTGCAGTAAACACACTCTGACAGTAGGAATTAATGTTATAATCATATCAGGACTGTGAACCATAACTTGTTGATGAAGTTGTGAGAAGTGCACTTACCAGATATAGAATGTATGCAGAGCATTTGATGCATTAAATGTCAGATCTCTACAGCCTACATTCCAGAAATAAAAAAGGATAATTAATTTCCATACATCTTGGCACACTCCATTAGAACAGTGACAGCAGAAGCAAATGCTGTTACAAGTAGTTGCAAAAACTCTATTGAATTTGGGGAATAAGAACAGCAATTCAGAGTCAGTCTAAAAGTTCATCTCTCTCGGTATCTGCTCTCCAAAATGGCTAGTGGCAGAGGCTTAAGGAAAACATAAGAATTGAGGGAGCACAAGGTGATTTTTCCAGGACCTTGTCCTACCTTCTAAAAGTCTGTGATTCATGCACTTTGTATATTTTCATCATGTATTTAAGGGCCCATGTTGAACTTATTTTTTTATTTGTCTAACCATTTTATTTTTAACCTTGTTTTATTTTTGGCATCAGCAATGTCTCAGATCAGTGAGTTTCACACTTATGTATACATGTGTGAAAGAGCAATTTCTTGTGTCTCTTTTTAAATCTGCCACCTGATAATTTCCCCAGTTTCCTCCTACTTCTTTCATGGCAATACATTATGAAACTGAATAACAGTCCCTTGTTCACCTTCTCCAGACTGCTTGCTAAGACACTGAGCTAGACTATTTCCAAGTTGAAAAGCTGAACTTCATGTATTATGTCCTCTCCTCTGGCTCATCATATCATGGCCTTTCAGTACTCCATGTGGCAAGCAAGCAATAGCTGAACTTCAAACCCATTTCTTCCCAGAACTGCTTGCCATCTGTCATCCTACAACTCCCACCCTAAGATGATTGTTTTGATTCTACCTGGCACCACATTTACCTTTCAGGACAAACCATTTTGCCTAGAAACTCCTCATCCTTCACTGGAGTTCTTTTCAAGCAGAGGGGTTTTCCCTCCATTTTAGAGACTCCTGGAAACTTTTTTTTTGAACAGCAGTAAATCCAGAACAGTATTTTGTAAGGAAGGCACTTATTCTAGTTTCTTATTTCAGCCTCTGGAGAATGAGTGAAGTCGGTCAGCACAGCTGTGCTAACCAGCCTCAGGGAACACCTCCTCTGTTACGAAGAAGAAGGAGGAATGCAAAAAAAGGCACACAGATATCAGTAAGATGCTATGAAGATCTAAAAACCCAGAAATATGCCTGGCTCAGGAAATTCCTGAACCAAGGGAGAGTGCTCAAGGAAAGTCTTGTGGCCAGTTCCTATACTCTTCTCTAGTTGATAGCTTTTGACCAGAGCTGGAGATAAAGTGCTAGGCTAAACGGACTTTTGATCTCACCTACTGCAGCTGCCTTTACTCTTCAGATATGGATAGATCAGCTGAACCATGTTGAACAGATGGGCTTCTTCCCCTGGGGTGGATGCAGATCTGCTGAGTACAGATGGGGAGTAGAGTTAGGGAGGGAGGGAGAGTGTCAAGGCCTTTCCCTCCTCTAGCAGAGCTGTGTTAGCAAAGTAAAACACCTGTCTGTGTATGAGATGTTCCCTGCTGAGATGTTCACTGAGATTGTTTCTGGTCTCAGTGGTCCCCAACCTACTCCAAGCACCACTCCGATTCCTCCCTTTGAGACTAGAGCAGTTTCTTCCGTTTCATTTGTGGATCACCTAAAGGAGAGGGGAACAGGCTGAACCTCAGGGTGGTGCTGCAGGACTCACTTCTGATCTGCTCCTGAAGACTCCTTCTTCACTTTCCTTCCCTTCTTGTTGGTAAATGTGTATCTAAGCCTGTTTGAGGGGGAAAACCAGAAGAACTCATACTAAGATTCATGAAACCTCTTTTCTCTGATGTAATTGGTTTCAAAACCTTCTATTCTTAAAGAAAATGACAATGCTCAAAATACAGTTAATGATTGTTCTGGAACTTAGTTGAGGACAGGTTTTCAGAAACAGAGAAGCATCCATTGGAGTCTTATAATACATACCTCTGGCACCTTTCTAAGAGTTTCTCTCACTGTAGCCCTTGTGATTTCAAGAAGTTTGATGAATAGCCTCTGTGTCTCATTTCCATTCAACTGTTTCTAGATTATGGCATCCATGCACCTTTTACAGACAGAATTAAAATATAAAGCTGTAGTATACTCTTACTATTCCAGGTTTGGGGTTGTGGTACTGAGTGGTAGCAGGAATCATTTTACTGCATGGAGATAGCTAAGTAAGCGTCTCATTTGAACCAAATGACAACAAAGAGTTCTGTGATGAAGACTTCTCACATACATCAACATTATATAGCATTACAAGGATAAAGTATTAAAGAAATAAGCAAGGAAAAATATCTGTTCTTACATGCTGAATGCAGGATGTGTAGGGAAAAAAAAAGCTAGAAATGATGACTATTATTTCAGGGTCAGCTTTCTCTGTTCTGTAAGGGCTAATTACTAGTGGAAAAATTAGTTGCTGTTATCAGAATTATTATAAACTGTGGAGAGGTAGTGGGATTGAAGGGCAGAGAAGCAGAAGGGGAAGAGTGCATAGTTACACTGGAGTTAAACTCACTTTACAAGTATTAGCATTTCAGCGAGTAATCAAACCTCTGAACTGGTCTTGATCTTTGAATGCTTTTAAACTTGTGTAGGTTTCTGCGAGTGAGCAAATCTACCTGAGGTTTTATTGTACTGTAAATTACCTCTACAAATAATGTTCCTCTCCATGCACATTACAGCTTGAGCAGATGTAACCTCTCAGGTATGTTCCACAGCATAAAACATGCCATCATGCACCTTGTAAGGGTTTATTCTTGACGGTTTTCTTGATGACTGCTGGTGGAGGCCTTTGTGCTGGTGTCAAAAAATGCTGTCTATTTTTTATCACACCTCTCTATTACACAGATTTGAAAGCCATCAACAGAAAAAACTGGGAACTTTTCTAGATTCTACCTGGTAACACACTTGACTTAGAAATGTTACGTTAATCTGTTTAAATGTTCCCATTCTATGTTATGCAGGAACCTCATTCATTTGCAGAAGTTGAAGCTACACCTTGCTTTTCTTGACCTTCAGACTCTATTTTGGAAAGCTACCCTTTCTGTGAATTTACCCTTCTAGTCTTCTTTATTTAGCTGTGGGAATTTTTTAAGCCTAGAGGTAGTTTATTCCTAAACTATAGACACATTTGGGGAACTGGAGAAAATGTCAAATTGTTTGAGATACAGTATGTGTCCTTATAAACTCCTACTGGTTGTTAAAGCTGTTTCTTGCTTTCTCAGAGAGTAGGCACAGATATGTCACTATTTCTGCTTCAGGACAAATGAACTGGCATTGGAAATGACATTTTCTTTATGTTCCATCACATCCTTTTTTTGTTTACGCACATGATACCATTGAAGTTGCAAAGGTATCTTTTGTGCCAAGAATGAATACACAGAGCAGCTTATCCTGGTGTAACTTGACTGCTGTCAGTACAGTTGAGCTGGAAATGAGTGTTATCCATTATATTCCTTTCCATAAGTGATGATGCAGGAGCGTACTGTAGACGTGCTAATATATCAAGTGTGATCCGCTGTTACTGCATGTTGCTCTTGCTGTGGGAGGAAGGGATGGTGCTTACACCCAGCACGTGGGGCTCTGCACTGGGCAAAACCTGTTGCACAGCTAGTTGCTGTGTACGTCTCCATAGTGTTTGCTCAAAGCCATGATTATTGGCCATTTGCATCTTTCTCGCTCATGGAAGGTGCCTTGCAACCATTCCTGTGCAGGTTGATTTCTTCTTAAAAGAACTATTGTGTGTGCCTACCTTGGTAGCAGCTCATGTCAGCAGTGGATTTGAGTAGTGAATTAGAAGGCACAGGGCACATAAAGACTCTCTCAAATGCCTTCTCAGCAGATGATTGATGAAGTATGAGAGAATGATTGGAAAGCTTGTAAACTGGCTTTTTCCTTTAGTTCTTGCCTACCTTCCTCTCTACCAGCACTGTTTTCATGCATTTCTTTCTGAAAGATCCGTTATTCATGACCTGCAGTCTTTATGTTTTTCAGAAATGTTTGGCAGAAAGATGAACACCGGCAAGGAGCAGCTGTGGGACAAAGTCAGCCATCAGGAAAGAAACATTGATTGGACTGCCGCAGGATTTTTCATTTTTTGTCTTTTCTTCAATTTTTTCATCCTCACAGCATGCTTGTGCAATGGCTTTCTACATCTATGGCATCAGAAGTTAAATTTTGGCTGATGTTTTTCTAACACCCATATGAGACACTGGCACAGGGCCATTTATTGCTCCAGGGTGCTGAACAACTCAGAGCTTCATTTGTATTCTCCGGCCACTGAGAGAAACTGCCTTTCATCCAGGTCCTCAGCTGTGAGTTTGCAGGTAAATGGCCATGTTTACATGTGGAAAAAAATTTCCAAACACTTCAGGTTTTGATTTGAAAGAGTCAATATGTCTAGCCTGATATTAAAATATACCTAATGATTTTTGGCACAGGTATCTGCAGAAAAATAGTGAAAATAGTGAAAAAGTTAACTAGTAGGTATTTCAGGCAAAGAACAGCTACACCCCGAATTAGGAGAATCCATGAAAAATGGGTGCCTCAGTCGGATTCTGTTGGGGTCCTGCACCTGGGTCAGGGCAATCCTGAGCACAAATACAGGCTGGGCAGAGAGCAGCCCTGAGCAGAAGAACTTGGGGGTGGATGAGAAGCTCTGTAGAGCACCTGGTAATGTGCACTTGCAGCCCAGAAGGCCATCTCTGTGCTGGATGGCATCAAAAAGAAGTATGACCAGCAGGTTGAGGGAGGTGATTCTGCCCCCCTTCTCTGGTCTGGTAAGACCCCGCCTGGAGTAGTGTGTCCTGCTTGGGGTCACCAGCATACGGACGCAGACCTGTTGGAGCAAGACCAGAGGAGGGACACTAAGGTGATGAGAGGACTGGAGAACCCCTCTTATGAAGATGGACTGACAGAGTTGGGCTTGTTCAGCCTGCAGAGGAGTAGACTAGGGAGACCTTACAGCAGCCTTCCAGTACCTAAAGGGGGGCTGCAAGAATCCTGGAGCACAACAGCATGTTGTGGAGGGCACAAGGGCCTGAAGTGACAGAACAAGGGGGAATGGCTTTAAAACGAAAGATGGTGGGATTGGACTTGATATTAGAAAGAAATTCTTTATTATGAGGGTGGTAAAACACTGGAACAGGTTGTCCAGGAGGCTGTGGATGTTCCATCCCTGGAAGTGGTCAAGGTCAGATTGGACGGGGCTTTGAGCAACCTGGTCTAGTGGAAGCTTTCCCTGCTCATAGCGGGGGGAGTTGGAATTAGATGATCTTTAAGTTCCCTTACAAGCCAAGTCATTTTATGATTCTATGAAACATTGACTTACTTTTGGAAAGTCTGAGCAGTGTCAAAAAAATGCTGGCTCTCCCTTCAGAGCAAGCCCCTCTCACAGATCAGGACCCTGATTCGCCTAGCCAAGAATTGGGCTCTGTATCAGAAGTGCTCCAGAACTTCTTTCTGTGCGATCTGTTACAAATGATGTAGCACTAGACAGTTGCTGGACTCTACTTCAAGCAGGAAGAGTGGTCGACAGGCAGAAGACTTTGGCTCCTCTTCCCCTGCTCCACTGTACACATCATACATTTGCTTTGGACACAGAGTTTGTTTATCCATTCAGCAAATGCAATTCACTCTTCTGCTTTCCTTTTCTCAAAACGTGGAGGGCTGGCTGATCTTGTGGGAATCCAGGTATCCCACTAGCACTGGGTCCTACCTTGGAGTACTCAGCCTGTCAGTGTTGATGCTTTTCATGTTTTGATCCACATGCATGATCTATGTGATCAACTGCCCAGATTGACTCTCTGTTACGAGGATTTTTTTACTAATTAACTCATTTATAGTCTAAGTAGTCCCAAGCCTACAGTGAAGACATTTCTCCATTATTTTGCAAACACTTTTTCAATTATTAGGGATATTTAACTTTATTTGAACAGCTGTAGTACTGACATGACTGGGGTTCAAAAGTGTATATTTGGCATAAAGTTATCCTTCCTTTAATTGCAAATTAGTGTAAATCTCCCCTTCATAAAACCACAGAGGCAAGAAGATGTCAATGACTATTACACTGTGGTGTGTTAGGTTGGTGCATGAAACAGTCAGTAAAGGCTCATCTCAATTATAGCAGGGCAATAGACAACTTTTGTTTTTTTAAATGACTGGAAGGGGCGTTTGGGATAGCATTTAATACCCTAACTTCCTATAGCATGCTCCAAATATCTTGTCTCACAGATGGAAAATATGTGTGCTTGTTTGCTCTCATTCGAACAGCCTAAAGAACCAACCCATAGAGTGGCTCAAAAAGTAAAGGAAACTGAGAGCTGGGGGTAAATACAGAGAAAAAACTGAACTTGTGTCTGTATTTATATGTGTCCCATGTCCACTTTCTGTTAATGTTGCCCTAAAAGAAACACCAAAGTGCTTTACAAACGTGAGCAGAGCTACCCAGCTGTGTCTTTATTTTTATCTGGAAATGCTATGCTACAATACTGAGTTTAAATCAGACCAGCTAGATGTTTACCACCTTTAAAAACCTGGTAAAGGTGAAATGGATGAAAAAGGGTGAGGACTGGAGGCTATGGTAGTGCTAAAAATGTAATTGCCTTATAGATGTAGCAGACATTTCAGATAATTTTTTTTTTCACTGATTTGACAAAGCTGTGTATTTGATCTTTCAGAACACTTTTATTTTTTCTCAACAAAGCTTAGAAAGTTCCGTTACAGAAGAGTGTATCTCTTTTCCTTATTAAATAATGATATTTCATATAACATTTTTATAAAAACTTGAGAACCTTTTGGCCTCTTTCACAGCTCGTTGAAGTTAGTGTGTTTATTTAAAGAACTAATGTCCTTTTGTCCCCGTGATGTGAAAATCCAATTGAAAATTTGAAGTCTGAGTACTTGTAATTCTTATCTTCATAATCAGGTTACAAGTGTCTATGCTAACTTGCCTAGCTAAGACAACTTTTTCCAAGTGCTTAAATATAGGCCTACTTGAATTTTTTCGTTGTTTTTTTTTTCTTTTTTTTTTTTTTTTTTTACCTTTTCAGAGGCTTTTCTTTTTCAAAACAAGATGGTAATTTCTCAAGACTGAAACCTTCCCCAATTTTTGATTAACCTCCTCTCAAAAATTGCAAATTTCAACAAAACCATTCGCTATGCATGTAATTTCAAAATTTCCTTTTCAATTTTTCTTTGCAAAACTATGGGGTTTTTTTATTTGCAAGTCAGCTTTACTTCAAAGGTTTTAGGAAAGCATCTCAGAAGCCACAGTTCTGTGCATCAGTCAGCAGATTTGCAGAACAGGGACTTTCTCCACCTGGGGGGAAGATTTTTCTTCTTTAGACCTACAAAGCACTTTAGATACTCATGTTATTTTTCCCTAAAAAAGTGTGTGTGTAAGTATGAGACAAAAAGCCAATTGAATGTCAGAGACTGGGTCAGGCTATGGTAGTTCTAGTCTTGCAATGCAAAGTCAGAAAAATTACAGCCCTAAAGGGCCGAAGGATGTGAAGGATGAAGGCAGCAGCTGTGCCACAGGGAAGCATGCAGCTGTGTCCCACCTGCACTGGTTGCCCCTCAGTGACTCCATGAGGGACGAGTTCTTCCACCCCTTCCTTCAGCTCATTATCACAGTTCCCACTGCAAGACAAGACAACGTATCCTCAGAGTGCCATGAAATTGGAGAGGAAAACAGCAAGTGAGGAACACTTAATGATTCTAAATTACCTTCACTACTGTATTGTTAGCTTGGCAACAAAATGAGTTTGGAATAGATCCTGGAGTTTTTAATTGCCTAAGGCAATCACCTTAGTTATTAAGTCACTGAGAAGGATTCAGCTAAGGGAATCGTACAGCAATAAGGTGATGCGAATCCATCACTGGTAGGTGAGAAATAATTCTTGTGTGTCAAACATTCATTACTTTCCTTTGGGTGCTACTACCAAAGTCATCACCATAAACTCAGCGGACACAGGTTAATCTTTCTGATGTGTTGCTGCTTTTTATAAAGAGGCATAAAAGGACTGGCAAACTCACAACACAGTAGAGCATAGGCTCTTAAAGTTTTCACTATAAATAGAAAGAAGGGAAATTAACAACTGATAATGAACTGACAGAGTCATGTCAATAAGGGAAACAAGACCCAAGTGTCTACATTCACTGTATGATCCCACTTCTGAAAGTATGAGCAGCTTTGCCAATGCCTGTCTGAGTAAGATAGGATCTTGGCTCTGGTGTTACGTAGCTTATACAGCTGTAGAGCACATTGAGAGCAAAATCTCTCTGGGAGACCTGACAAGAGGAAGAAGACACTTCAGGGACTGCCTTAGACAGAAGACAATGCTAGATACATCATTTGAGAGGTATTACATAAGTCATAAAACCAGATGGATAAATATGTTTACAGAGAGACATCCTAAGCTTTGTAATTTTTAAGTGTCAGCCACTTGGCAAGCTATGATCTCTATTTTATCTTTCTTTTGTGTAAATCATGGAAACTCATGTCAGTTTTCACTTGCTGTAAACTGGAATTGTTCTGTGAAAGCCAGAGGGTCTCAAGCAATTTACAACAGGTGAGGAACTGTGTTTTAAAAAAGAAGACAAGCTCACAGTACCTTGCAGGACAAAAATATACACTGTGAGGAATCTCCATCTCTTCCTGCAAGGGCTGTGAGGTTGTGGAATACATCAGAGTGCTGGTGATCCTGACCCACACCTGCTTTCACTAGTCTGAATACGAGGCAAATGTGGTATTCTAGCTTTTGCTTTTTCCAATGCCCCCACATTTTACAAGAAACTTCTCAGTAAATGAAGTTATCCCAAGGCATTATTACAACCAGCTGAGCCCTGCCCTGTGTGGTCTGTCTGAATCAGTGTACCAGGTACATGTCACCTGAAAGGTGTCAATGCTGTCATACAGTAGTTGTAGTGGAGAATTATATGGGCATTGCCAAGGCACGCAGAGATGCAGTTAGAAAAACAAACGTTCATCTTGATTTGAAATTGGTCAGAAATGTCAAAAACTACAAGAACGTGTTCTTCCGGTACCTAAACAACAAGCAGAAGAAGAAGGAAAATATGAGCCTGCTGTTAAACAGGAGAGGTGAATCCGTTGCCAGTGATGTTGAAAAGGCAGAGGTTTTCAACATGTTCCTCATCTCTGTCTTTACCAGTGTGTAGGTCCCCAGGTCTTGATAACAAAAATTAGGTTGATGTGAACTCAGACCCACTGTCAGTGAAGGAAAAATTGGTGCGTGAACAATAGTTTGACCCCCCACAAACTGATGAGCCTTGATGTTTTCTATCTGAGAGTGTTAAGAGAGCTGGGTGAAACCATTGTGAGGCTGTTTTCCCTAGTATTTGAGAAGTCTGGAGACTGGAGAATGTCCCAGAAGACTAGAAGAAGGCTGATGTCATCCCCATCTACAAGGTCTTAAAGGAGGATCCAGGCAACTGTAGGTCCATCAGTCTTAGTTCAGTTCCCAAGAAAGTCATGGAATGAGTCACAGAATCACAGGATCTTTAGGGTTAAAAGGGAGCTCTGGAGTTCATCTAGTCCAACCCACTGCGAAGTCAAGTCACCCAGAGCAGGTTGTACAGGCACACGCCCAGGTGGGTTTGGAATGGTTCCCGAGAGGGAGACTCTATGACCCCTCTGGTCATGGTCTGTTCCAGTTCTCTGCTACCCTCAATGCAAAGTTGCCCTGTCACTGGGCACCACTGAAAACAGTCTGGTATCATCCTCTTGGCACCTGCCTTTGAGATATTTATATGTGTTAATGAAATCCCCTCTCATTCTCTTCCTCCTCCCCTCCCCTCCCCTCCCCTCC